>JAXIVJ010000236.1:168505-311005 GCA_036785665.1 Chirona hameri | reverse complement strand
CATAATCCAAAGCGACATCTGCAACACGACAGCGAGCGCAGAGCCAAGTCAGGAACTTATGCTGAACTTTTTCAGTTCTTTTCAAGTGCGTGTTGGCAGCTCCTCCCCATATAACACAGCCATACTTTAGTATTGATCGAACATTTGCGCAGTATGTCGATATGATTGACCTGGGATTGACATCGTACAATGAGCGACCATTTTTTTTCCGGTTTGAAACGATCTCATCAAAAGACCGAGAGCCCTGTTGGCTTTCTTCATCACAGCGTCTACATGGGCACCAAAAGTCAACTTTCCGTCTAACATCACTCCCAGGTCTCGCTTTCGTGCACTCTTTGAATCACCTCACTTCCCATCGTGTAAACGCCTGTGATGGGTTTCGTTCGCAGAGTTAGTGAGAGGATTTTACATTTCGCTGGGTTCAGTTTTAAATGCCACGCTGCCGACCACTGCCAGAGCCCATCTATATCAGCCTGCAGGCCGCGAACATCACTAAAACTGTCAACCCTAGCATATAGCTTAAAATCATCGGCAAACAGGAGACAATCTGAGCGTACGACAGCTGGCAGATCATTAACATAACATGCGAACAGAAGAGGGGACAAAAGCCCCCCTTCTGGCGTCCCCGACAGTACCGGGGCCCACGCTGAGCATTTGCCATTCACAACAACCCGCTGCTCTCTTTCAGACAAGTACGATTTGAGCCAGGACAGTGCTTTTCCGGTCATATGATACGATTTTTCCATTTTTAGAGCCAAGAGTTTATGATTTACACTCTGAAATGCTGAACTATAGTCAGTATAAATTACGTTTGTTTGAGAGCCAGCGGATATGTTGTTCCAGGCCACGCGCAGCATCGACCCCAGGTATATATATATATATATATATATATATATATATATATATATATATATATATATATATATATATATATATATATATATATATATATATATATATATATATATATATATATATATATATATATATATATATATATATATATATATATATATATATATATATATATATATATATATATATATATATATATATATATATATATATATATATATATATATATATATATATATATATATATATATATATATATATATATATATATATATATATACATATATATATATATCGCCACTATGCTGACGTCTCCCTCTCGCGGCAGTGATGTCTGGAGGCTCCTACCGTCACTCGGTGCTCCTCGCTGTGACCTGTGTCCCCTCCCCTGGATCTCCTGTCACTACTGGCGTCTCCCTCTCGCGGCAGGGAGAGGGAGATCACCCATCATCACCCTCTCGCGGCAGTGATGATATCTGGAGGCTCCTACCGTCACTCGGTGCTCCTCGCTGTGACCCGTGTCCCCTCCCCTGGATCTCCTGTCACCACTGGCGTCTCCCTCTCGCGGCAGTGATGTCTGGAGGCTCCTACCGTCACTCGACGCTCCTCGCTGTGACCTGTGTCCCCTCCCCTGGATCTCCTGTCACTACTGGCGTCTCCCTCTCGCGGCAGTGATGTCTGGAGGCTCCTACCGTCACTCGGCGCTCCTCGCTGTGACCTGTGTCCCCTCCCCTGGATCTCCTGTCACTACTGGGGTCTCCCTCTCGCGGCAGTGATGTCTGGAGGCTCCTACCGTCACTCGACGCTCCTCGCTGTGACCTGTGTCCCCTGCCCTGGATCTCCTGTCACTACTGGCGTCTCCCTCTCCCGGCAGTGATGTCTGGAGGCTCCTACCGTCACTCGGTGCTCCTTGCGGTGACCTGTGTCCCCTCCCCTGGATCTCCTGTCACTACTGGCGTCTCCCTCTCGCGGCAGTGATGTCCGGAGGCTCCAACCGTCACTCGGCGCTCCTCGCTGTGACCTGTGTCCCCTCCCCTGGATCTCCTGTCACTACTGGCGTCTCCCTCTCGCGGCAGTGATGTCTGGAGGCTCCTACCGTCACTCGGCGCTCCTCGCTGTGACCTGTGTCCCCTCCCCTGGATCTCCTGTCACTACTGGCGTCTCCCTCTCGCGGCAGTGATGTCTGGAGGCTCCTACCGTCACTCGACGCTCCTCGCTGTGACCTGTGTCCCCTCCCCTGGATCTCCTGTCACTACTGGCGTCTCCCTCTCGCGGCAGTAATGTCTGGAGGCTCCTACCGTCACTCGACGCTCCTCGCTGTGACCTGTGTCCCCTCCCCTGGATCTCCTGTCACTACTGGCGTCTCCCTCTCGCGGCAGTGATGTCTGGAGGCTCCTACCGTCACTCGACGCTCCTCGCTGTGACCTGTGTTCCCTCCCCTGGATCTCCTGTCACTACTGGCGTCTCCCTCTCGCGGCAGTGATGTCTGGAGGCTCCTACCGTCACTCGACGCTCCTCGCTGTGACCTGTGTCCCCTCCCCTGGATCTCCTGTCACTACTGGCGTCTCCCTCTCGCGGCAGTGATGTCTGGAGGCTCCTACCGTCACTCGACGCTCCTCGCTGTGACCTGTGTCCCCTCCCCTGGATCTCATGTCACTACTGGCGTCTCCCTCTCGCGGCAGTGATGTCTGGAGGCTCCTACCGTCACTCGACGCTCCTCGCTGTGACCTGTGTCCCCTCCCCTGGATCTCTTGTCACTACTGGCGTCTCCCTCTCGCGGCAGTAATGTCTGGAGGCTCCTACCGTCACTGGACGCTCCTCGCTGTGACCTGTGTTCCCTCCCCTGGATCTCCTGTCACTACTGGCGTCTCCCTCTCGCGGCAGTGATGTCTGGAGGCTCCTACCGTCACTCGACGCTCCTCGCTGTGACCTGTGTCCCCTCCCCTGGATCTCCTGTCACTACTGGCGTCTCCCTCTCGCGGCAGTGATGTCTGGAGGCTCCTACCGTCACTCGACGCTCCTCGCTGTGACCTGTGTCCCCTCCCCTGGATCTCCTGTCACTACTGGCGTCTCCCTCTCGCGGCAGTGATGTCTGGAGGCTCCTACCGTCACTCGGTACTCCTCGCTGTGACCTGTGTTCCCTCCCCTGGATATCTTGTCACTACTGGCGTCTCCCTCTCGCGGCAGTGATGTCTGGAGGCTCCTACCGTCACTCGACGCTCCTCGCTGTGACCTGTGTCCCCTCCCCTGGATCTCATGTCACTACTGGCGTCTCCCTCTCGCGGCAGTGATGTCTGGAGGCTCCTACCGTCACTCGACGCTCCTCGCTGTGACCTGTGTCCCCTCCCCTGGATCTCCTGTCACTACTGGCGTCTCCCTCTCGCGGCAGTGATGTCTGGAGGCTCCTACCGTCACTCGGTGCTCCTCGCTGTGACCTGTGTTCCCTCCCCTGGATCTCTTGTCACTACTGGCGTCTCCCTCTCGCGGCAGTGATGTCTGGAGGCTCCTACCGTCACTCGGTGCTCCTCGCTGTGACCTGTGTCCCCTCCCCTGGATCTCTTGTCACTACTGGCGTCTCCCTCTCGCGGCAGTGATGTCTGGAGGCTCCTACCGTCACTCGGTACTCCTCGCTGTGACCTGTGTCCCCTCCCCTGGATCTCTTGTCACTACTGGCGTCTCCCTCTCGCGGCAGTGATGTCTGGAGGCTCCTACCGTCACTCGACGCTCCTCGCTGTGACCTGTGTCCCCTCCCCTGGATCTCATGTCACTACTGGCGTCTCCCTCTCGCGGCAGTGATGTCTGGAGGCTCCTACCGTCACTCGACGCTCCTCGCTGTGACCTGTGTCCCCTCCCCTGGATCTCCTGTCACTACTGGCGTCTCCCTCTCGCGGCAGTGATGTCTGGAGGCTCCTACCGTCACTCGGTGCTCCTCGCTGTGACCTGTGTCCCCTCCCCTGGATCTCTTGTCACTACTGGCGTCTCCCTCTCGCGGCAGTGATGTCTGGAGGCTCCTACCGTCACTCGACGCTCCTCGCTGTGACCTGTGTCCCCTCCCCTGGATCTCCTGTCACTACTGGCGTCTCCCTCTCGCGGCGGTGATGTCTGGAGGCTCGTGGCGGCGCTCCTCGCTGTGACCTGTGTCCCCTCCCCTGGATCTCCTGTGACGTCTCCCTCTCGCGGCAGTGATGTCTGGAGGCTCGTGGCGGCGCTCCGCGCTGCTGGCCGTGTCGGTGGCGGTGGCGGCCGGCTCGCTGGCCGCCTGGCTGTGGCGCCGCCGCCGCGTACCCCGCCTGCCGCGGCAGCACCGGCCGCTGCTGAACAAGACCATCCTGGTGGTGGACGCGGCCGAGCAGTGGCCCGACATTGGCCGCACGATCAGGGCGTAAGTAAACAGCAGCAGCGCGGGCCGACGTGGTAGTGTGGGAAGTCAACGGGAGGTCAAAGCCACGACGTTTGGGAGTGGGAGGTAATGTGTAGACGGCTCTAATTAAGAGTTGGCGATCGGAAGCATTCGTAGATAAGGCTGTCATTCCAATTGCTTCTATAAAGCAATTGTAATGACAGTTGTACAGGCAGACATGTATACGCCTCCGGTATCGCTGGGTTCTGTTGACGAGTGATTTCACTATGTATTGCAATCGTTTGGTCTGGTTGTATCACAGGGATCTTATCGACGGATTGTTGGCTGACATCAATGTGTACTCATGGCAGGCGGTGTTCTGAAGTGCCGGTGCTGGGTCTGGACTGTGAGTGGGTGACGGTGGGTAAGAGTCGCCAGCCGGTGGCCCTTCTTCAGCTGGCCACCCTGGACGGCCTCTGTGTGCTGGTGCGACTCTGCCGCCTACCCGACCTGCCGGAAGACCTCAAGGTGAGGACGGTGCACTGCGCGCGCACTGCTGACATAAGTGAGCTATAGGTTACACAAAATGCCGAACTGAGGTTTCGGCCATCCCGGCATAAAATAACATAAAGATCCCAAACACGCCATCGCATGATAAGTCACATTTTGCAATTGTTTATTTTCGAACTGTATGTGCTGCTACCATCCTAGGATTTTTAGCTGCCGACACGAGCGTTAGCTTGCAGAATGTTTATGTTTTATAGCAGAGCATGTCTCAGCGCTGACCAGGTACGTAGCCGGTACAACCGGTACAAGATAGGGGCCCCCATTAGCTTGAAACAAATAGACACGGGCTCCCCAGATGACAGCCAGAGGTCTCCTTGCCGGCATCTCGGGGGGGGGGGGGCTGGGACTATCAGAAACCCCTTTGTCGGTCAGGGGCCCCCCTGGTAGTGGTATTGAACACAGGGGGCCCGGGCAGGGGTATTGAACACAGGGGGCCCGGGCAGGGGTATTGAACACAGAAGCCCCTGCCTAGAACCCGGTTCTAGGCAGGGGCCCCGTGCCCGTCAGTTGCCCCATTAACTGAAAATGAATAGGTACAGGGCCCTCGAATGACAGTCGAGGGGCCCCTACCTAACCCCAAAATGTAAAAACTCCCGGATTTGGCCCACTATATTGAGTGGGGTCCCATTTTCAATGAAACTTTTACACATTTTGTTTGCCCTCAGATTGTCCGAGGGGGCTATAGCCCCGATCCCCCCCCCCCCCCCCCCGTTCTGTATTCGCCCCCGCCGGGAGGATTGCCTGGCGTCGCGTTTGACCACGAACTTGGACTCTGTCTATCCCTTGATGCATCGACTATCGACATTCGGTCTAATACAGTTAAGTTATTTGTGCTCTTTGATTTTGCATTGGCTAGAATGTCAAGAAGATCCGAATTGTATACCCTTCATTTGATTTGACATTCTGTTGGCAGCGGGGGCTCGGCAAAGGGAGGGTACCGCCCTCACCCCCACTTATCGCCGCGCTTCCCACCTTTTTAACGGAGTTGTATTGCCAGCAAAAACAAACTAACACACAAAACATCACAGATCCTTCAATATGGTTGCAGTTTTTTTAGCACAATAATTCTCACGGTCACGGGCGCCCTGCCAATTTGGAGGGTCGGCCGGGGATCCTTGAGGGTTAGCTGAGCCCCTCCAGGGTCGACCGGAGCAAATAGAGGGTCGACCGGGCCCTCAGAAGGCCGATCTGAGGCTTCATGGATAAACAGCCAAGGCCTTTGGAGCATCAACTGAACCTGGCCCCTTTGGTTAGTGCATCAGTACACGAAATAGGGCCTGTGCCCACGGTACTCTCACAAAACTCACCGGGAATTTTGCCGACCTGGCCAAAATACGGCGTGTTTATGTGGATGTAGGTATCTTGGGGCCCCTTGTCGAACACAAAATGCTTCTTTTTTGTATTTGTGAGATATTTTGTTTGTTTTTAAATATACCCCTATAAAAATATAGTGGGCCAAATCCGGTGATGTTTTTTGGTGGGGGTACCTTATGCCCCCTGATAAAAAAAAATCCCCCCCCCCGCCCCTGGAGTGAATCCTTGGTACGCCACTGACAATGGGGTCCTTTCAACGCTCGGGAAGAGGTTCTTTCAACGCTCGAGAAGAGGTCCTTTCAACGCTCGGGAAGAGGTCCTTTCAACGCTCGGGAAGAGGTCCTTTCAACGCTCGGGAAGAGGTCCTTTCAACGCTCGGAAGGGGGCGCTTTCGAGGCGCCCCCTCCCCTTACCCCTGGGCGAAATCCTGGCTACGTGCCTGGCGCTGACAATATATTATAATAATCAGTCTCGGTCATTCATTAGGGAAATGTGAACAATTTGATGGAGTGTGCCGCGCAGTCAATTCCTTTAGTTGTGGTGAACTGTCTGGGTGGGAACAGTTGGCTGGACTGGCTGGATCTGACCCCATCTCCTCCCCAGTCCCTGCTGCGGGACCGATCCGTGCTGAAGGTGGGGGTCGCCTGTCTGGAGGACGGCGCTCTGCTGCTGGCGGATCGCGGCGCCCCGGTCCGCGGCTGTCTGGACCTGCGACACCTGGCCGGCCGGCACCCGGACAAGGCGCGCCTGCTGCGCCGTCCCGGCCTGGCCGCCCTGGCCGACCTGCTGCTGGGAGTGCAGCTGAGCAAGGGTCGCCGGCTGCGCTGCAGCGACTGGCAGGCCGACACGCTGACGGCCGGACAGCAGGTGGGACTGAGACTCGTGTGGCCACGTCACACCGTCACGTCACCCCGTCACGTCACACCATCACGTCACCCGTCTGACTGTCCTTACCGTACTGACGCCCGACCAGATGGTGACGTGGCTCTCACACCGTCACGACATGGTCACACCGCCACATCACCCGACAGATGGTCACACCGCCACATCACCTGACAGATGGTCACACCGCCACATCACCCGACAGATGGTCACACCGCCACATCACCCGACAGATGGTCACACCGCCACATCACCCGACAGATGGTCACACCGCCACATCACCCGACAGATGGTCACACCGCCACATCACCCGACAGATGGTCACACCGCCACACCACCCGACAGATGGTCACACCGCCACATCACCCGACAGATGGTCACACCGCCACATCACCCGACAGATGGTCACACCGCCACATCACCCGACATATAGTCACACCGCCACATCACCCGACAGATGGTCACACCGCCACATCACCCGACAGATGGTCACACCGCCACATCACCCGACATATAGTCACACCGCCACATCACCCGACAGATGGTCACACCGCCACATCACCCGACAGATGGTCACACCGCCACATCACCCGACAGATGGTCACACCGCCACATCACCCGACAGATGGTCACACCGCCACATCACCCGACAGATGGTCACACCGCCACATCACCCGACAGATGGTCACACCGCCACATCACCCGACAGATGGTCACACCGCCACATCACCCGACAGATGGTCACACCGCCACACCACCCGACAGATGGTCACACCGCCACATCACCCGACAGATGGTCACACCGCCACATCACCCGACAGATGGTCACACCGCCACATCACCCGACAGATGGTCACACCGCCACATCACCCGACAGATGGTCACACCGCCACATCACCCGACAGATGGTCACACCGCCACATCACCCGACAGATGGTCACACCGCCACACCACCCGACAGATGGTCACACCGCCACATCACCCGACATATGGTCACACCGCCACACCACCCGACAGATGGTCACACCGCCACATCACCCGACAGATGGTCACACCGCCACATCACCCGACATATAGTCACACCGCCACATCACCCGACAGATGGTCACACCGCCACATCACCCGACAAATGGTCACACCGCCACACCACCCGACAGATGGTCACACCGCCACATCACCCGACAGATGGTCACACCGCCACATCACCCGACATATAGTCACACCGCCACATCACCCGACAGATGGTCCCTTCTGTCCCGGCGCAGCGGTGTCACACAATTTGGCTTGTACTAATGGGCGTCATATAACCCAGTAGTTGAGGCGCTCTAAAACATTACTGCCGACCAAAGGAAGAAAACCTTAAGCGCCACTCGTCTTATTTTGCGCCAGAGCGGTTTTTAGGGTTTTGCAGACTACGGTTAAGCATATGACATAACACAGACCAAATTAGGTATTAAAATGATCGCTTTTATACAAGCATTCCACTGGTGCAACTTTTTTCTTTAAAAAAAATATGCCTATTTGAAGAGAAAAAAAAATGTTTTTTTCCATGCCCAAAAAAATCCATATTTGTATAGATCTGTCAAGACAAAAAGGCGTATGTCACGACGAAATCTTGCGGATGGTGGTTACGCTCTTTTTCCTGGTCACTAGAAGCAAAGAAAAGATGGCATATAAACGTAACCAAGTTACATACGTTTTTTTCCTTCATCATCATCATCATCATCATCATCATCATGTTTATTAAACATAAATTAACTTCGCTTCTATGTATTCCATGTTGACCATATGTCGGTGTGTTCTATGGTGATGTGGTTTGTATATTTACGACCAGACAAAAAGTGTAAGTTCGCAATACGTTTGTTTCTCCTTAGTCATTGTTGCAAACTTTTAGACAAAGTGACGACAACAAAGCCGAACCGTGTACAGAAATATTACATAAATGAATGAATGAATGATATACTTTAAGCCACTTTATTCGTTTTGAGAACCAGGGACAAACGTAATAAATGCGGCCATGGGATGTATGGGTGTGCATCAAATATAATCCATGATATGCCTGAACAAGCATACGCCAACAACTGAGCAGCACTCGCCGCCCCTCGTTGGCAACCACGCCAGGGTGCGAGGTCGCCGGTCCCCAGTGCGAGGTCGCCGGTCCCCAGTGCGAGGTCGCCGGTCCCTCTGAGCGGTGCGTGGTCGCCGGTCCCTCTGAGCGGTGCGTGGTCGCCAGTCCCCAGTGCGTGGTCGCCGGTCCCCAGTGCGTGGTCGCCGGTCCCCAGTGCGTGGTCGCCAGTCCCCAGTGCGTGGTCGCCGGTCCCCAGTGCGTGGTCGCCGGTCCCCAGTGCGTGGTCGCCAGTCCCCAGTGCGTGGTCGCCGGTCCCCAGTGCGTGGTCGCCGGTCCCCAGTGCGTGGTCGCCGGTCCCCAGTGCGTGGTTGCTGGTCCCCAGTGCGTGGTTGCTGGTCCCCAGTGCGTGGTTGCTGGTCCCCAGTGCGTGGTTGCTGGTCCCCAGTGCGTGGTCGCCGGTCCCCAGTGCGTGGTCGCCGGTCCCCAGTGCGTGGTTGCTGGTCCCCAGTGCGTGGTTGCTGGTCCCCAGTGCGTGGTCGCCGGTCCCCAGTGCGTGGTCGCCGGTCCCCAGTGCGTGGTTGCTGGTCCCCAGTGCGTGGTTGCTGGTCCCCAGTGCGTGGTTGCTGGTCCCCAGTGCGTGGTCGCCGGTCCCCAGTGCGTGGTCGCCGGTCCCCAGTGCGTGGTTGCTGGTCCCCAGTGCGTGGTTGCTGGTCCCCAGTGCGTGGTCGCCGGTCCCCAGTGCGTGGTCGCCGGTCCCCAGTGCGTGGTCGCCGGTCCCCAGTGCGTGGTTGCTGGTCCCCAGTGCGTGGTTGCTGGTCCCCAGTGCGTGGTTGCTGGTCCCCAGTGCGTGGTTGCTGGTCCCCAGTGCGTGGTCGCCGGTCCCCAGTGCGTGGTCGCCGGTCCCCAGTGCGTGGTTGCTGGTCCCCAGTGCGTGGTTGCTGGTCCCCAGTGCGTGGTCGCCGGTCCCCAGTGCGTGGTCGCCGGTCCCCAGTGCGTGGTTGCTGGTCCCCAGTGCGTGGTTGCTGGTCCCCAGTGCGTGGTTGCTGGTCCCCAGTGCGTGGTCGCCGGTCCCCAGTGCGTGGTCGCCGGTCCCCAGTGCGTGGTTGCTGGTCCCCAGTGCGTGGTTGCTGGTCCCCAGTGCGTGGTCGCCGGTCCCCAGTGCGTGGTCGCCGGTCCCCAGTGCGTGGTTGCTGGTCCCCAGTGCGTGGTCGCCGGTCCCCAGTGCGTGGTCGCCGGTCCCCAGTGCGTGGTCGCCAGTCCCCAGTGCGTGGTCGCCGGTCCCCAGTGCGTGGTTGCTGGTCCCCAGTGCGTGGTCGCCGGTCCCCAGTGCGTGGTCGCCGGTCCCCAGTGCGTGGTCGCCAGTCCCCAGTGCGTGGTCGCCGGTCCCCAGTGCGTGGTCGCCGGTCCCCAGTGCGTGGTTGCTGGTCCCCAGTGCGTGGTTGCTGGTCCCCAGTGCGTGGTTGCTGGTCCCCAGTGCGTGGTCGCCGGTCCCCAGTGCGTGGTCGCCGGTCCCCAGTGCGTGGTTGCTGGTCCCCAGTGCGTGGTCGCCGGTCCCCAGTGCGTGGTTGCTGGTCCCCAGTGCGTGGTTGCTGGTCCCCAGTGCGTGGTCGCCGGTCCCCAGTGCGTGGTCGCCGGTCCCCAGTGCGTGGTCGCCGGTCCCCAGTGCGTGGTTGCTGGTCCCGAGTGCGTGGTTGCTGGTCCCCAGTGCGTGGTTGCTGGTCCCCAGTGCGTGGTCGCCGGTCCCCAGTGCGTGGTCGCCGGTCCCCAGTGCGTGGTTGCTGGTCCCCAGTGCGTGGTCGCCGGTCCCCAGTGCGTGGTCGCCGGTCCCCAGTGCGTGGTTGCTGGTCCCCAGTGCGTGGTCGCCGGTCCCCAGTGCGTGGTCGCCGGTCCCCAGTGCGTGGTCGCCGGTCCCCAGTGCGTGGTCGCCGGTCCCCAGTGCGTGGTCGCCGGTCCCCAGTGCGTGGTCGCCAGTCCCCAGTGCGTGGTCGCCGGTCCCCAGTGCGTGGTCGCCAGTCCCCAGTGCGTGGTCGCCGGTCCCCAGTGCGTGGTCGCCAGTCCCCAGTGCGTGGTCGCCGGTCCCCAGTGCGTGGTCGCCAGTCCCCAGTGCGTGGTCGCCGGTCCCCAGTGCGTGGTTGCTGGTCCCCAGTGCGTGGTCGCCGGTCCCCAGTGCGTGGTTGCTGGTCCCCAGTGCGTGGTTGCTGGTCCCCAGTGCGTGGTCGCCGGTCCCCAGTGCGTGGTCGCCGGTCCCCAGTGCGTGGTCGCCGGTCCCCAGTGCGTGGTCGCCGGTCCCCAGTGCGTGGTCGCCGGTCCCCAGTGCGTGGTCGCCAGTCCCCAGTGCGTGGTCGCCGGTCCCCAGTGCGTGGTCGCCAGTCCCCAGTGCGTGGTCGCCGGTCCCCAGTGCGTGGTCGCCAGTCCCCAGTGCGTGGTCGCCGGTCCCCAGTGCGTGGTCGCCAGTCCCCAGTGCGTTGTCGCCGGTCCCCAGTGCGTGGTCGCCAGTCCCCAGTGCGTGGTCGCCGGTCCCCAGTGCGTGGTTGCTGGTCCCCAGTGCGTGGTTGCTGGTCCCCAGTGCGTGGTTGCTGGTCCCCAGTGCGTGGTTGCTGGTCCCCAGTGCGTGGTTGCTGGTCCCCAGTGCGTGGTTGCTGGTCCCCAGTGCGTGGTTGCTGGTCCCCAGTGCGTGGTTGCTGGTCCCCAGTGCGTGGTCGCCGGTCCCCAGTGCGTGGTTGCTGGTCCCCAGTGCGTGGTCGCCGGTCCCCAGTGCGTGGTTGCTGGTCCCCAGTGCGTGGTTGCTGGTCCCCAGTGCGTGGTTGCTGGTCCCCAGTGCGTGGTTGCTGGTCCCCAGTGCGTGGTCGCCAGTCCCCAGTGCGTGGTCGCCGGTCTCCAGTGCGTGGTTGCTGGTCCCCAGTGCGTGGTCGCCAGTCCCCAGTGCGTGGTCGCCGGTCTCCAGTGCGTGGTTGCTGGTCCCCAGTGCGTGGTCGCCGGTCTCCAGTGCGTGGTTGCTGGTCCTCAGTGCGTGGTTGCTGGTCCCCAGTGCGTGGTCGCCGGTCCCCAGTGCGTGGTTGCTGGTCCCCAGTGCGTGGTCGCCGGTCCCCAGTGCGTGGTTGCTGGTCCCCAGTGCGTGGTTGCTGGTCCCCAGTGCGTGGTTGCTGGTCCCCAGTGCGTGGTTGCTGGTCCCCAGTGCGTGGTCGCCAGTCCCCAGTGCGTGGTCGCCGGTCTCCAGTGCGTGGTTGCTGGTCCCCAGTGCGTGGTCGCCAGTCCCCAGTGCGTGGTCGCCGGTCTCCAGTGCGTGGTTGCTGGTCCCCAGTGCGTGGTCGCCGGTCTCCAGTGCGTGGTTGCTGGTCCCCAGTGCGTGGTCGCCGGTCCCCAGCGCGTGGTCGCCGGTCCCCAGTGCGTGGTCGCCGGTCCCCAGTGCGTGGTTGCTGGTCCCCAGTGCGTGGTCGCCGGTCCCCAGTGCGTGGTTGCTGGTCCCCAGTGCGTGGTCGCCGGTCCCCAGTGCGTGGTCGCCGGTCCCCAGTGCGTGGCCGCCAGTCCCCAGTGCGTGGTCGCCGGTCCCCAGTGCGTGGTCGCCGGTCTCCAGTGCGTGGTTGCTGGTCCCCAGTGCGTGGTCGCCGGTCCCCAGTGCGTGGTCGCCGGTCCCCAGTGCGTGGCCGCCAGTCCCCAGTGCGTGGTCGCCGGTCCCCAGTGCGTGGTCGCCGGTCTCCAGTGCGTGGTTGCTGGTCCCCAGTACGTGGTCGCCGGTCTCCAGTGCGTGGTCGCCGGTCCCCAGTGCGTGGTCGCCAGTCCCCAGTGCGTGGTCGCCGGTCTCCAGTGCGTGGTCGCCAGTCCCCAGTGCGTGGTCGCCGGTCTCCAGTGCGTGGTCGCCAGTCCCCAGTGCGTGGTCGCCGGTCCCCAGTGCGTGGTCGCCGGTCCCCAGTGCGTGGTTGCTGGTCCCCAGTGCGTGGTCGCCGGTCCCCAGTGCGTGGTCGCCGGTCCCCAGTGCGTGGTTGCTGGTCCCCAGTGCGTGGTTGCTGGTCTCCAGTGCGTGGTCGCTGGTCCCCAGTGCGTGGTTGCTGGTCCCCAGTGCGTGGTTGCTGGTCCCCAGTGCGTGGTCGCCAGTCCCCAGTGCGTGGCCGCCGGTCCCCGGTGCGTGGTTGCTGGTCCCCAGTGCGTGGTTGCTGGTCCCCAGTGCGTGGTTGCTGGTCCCCAGTGCGTGGTTGCTGGTCCCCAGTGCGTGGTTGCTGGTCCCCAGTGCGTGGTCGCCGGTCCCCAGTGCGTGGTCGCCGGTCCCCGGTGCGTGGTTGCTGGTCCCCAGTGCGTGGTTGCTGGTCCCCAGTGCGTGGTTGCTGGTCCCCAGTGCGTGGTTGCTGGTCCCCAGTGCGTGGTCGCCGGTCCCCAGTGCGTGGTTGCTGGTCCCCAGTGCGTGGTCGCCGGTCCCCAGTGCGTGGTCGCCGGTCCCCAGTGCGTGGTTGCTGGTCCCCAGTGCGTGGTTGCTGGTCCCCAGTGCGTGGTTGCTGGTCCCCAGTGCGTGGTCGCCGGTCCCCAGTGCGTGGTCGCCGGTCCCCGGTGCGTGGTTGCTGGTCCCCAGTGCGTGGTTGCTGGTCCCCAGTGTGTGGTTGCTGGTCCCCAGTGCGTGGTTGCTGGTCCCCAGTGCGTGGTCGCCGGTCCCCAGTGCGTGGTTGCTGGTCCCCAGTGCGTGGTTGCTGGTCCCCAGTGCGTGGTTGCTGGTCCCCAGTGCGTGGTTGCTGGTCCCCAGTGCGTGGTTGCTGGTCCCCAGTGCGTGGTTGCTGGTCCCCAGTGCGTGGTTGCTGGTCCCCAGTGCGTGGTTGCTGGTCCCCAGTGCGTGGTCGCTGGTCCCCAGTGCGTGGTCGCCGGTCCCCAGTGCGTGGTCGCCGGTCCCCAGTGCGTGGTTGCTGGTCCCCAGTGCGTGGTCGCCGGTCCCCGGTGCGTGGTCGCCGGTCCCCAGTGCGTGGTCGCCGGTCCCCAGTGCGTGGTTGCTGGTCCCCAGTGCGTGGTTGCTGACATGTCCATGCAGTTATCGATAACGCACAACATTTGTATGTCATCGATTTCGACAACTGATTCTCTAAAGTGACATTCCATGAGTTGTCGAGACTGGAGTTGGTTTTGTCCGCTCCCTCGAGAGGTACAAGGTCGTCTGTCCCCGGTGCGTTACTGCCGTCTGTCCCCGGTGCGTGACCGCCGTCTGTCCCCGGTGCGTGACTGCCGTCTGTCCCCGGTGCGTGACCGCCGTCTGTCCCCGGTGCGTGACCGCCGTCTGTCCCCGGTGCGTGACTGCCGTCTGTCCCCGGTGCGTGACTGCCGTCTGTCCCCGGTGCGTGACTGCCGTCTGTCCCCGGTGCGTGACCGCCGTCTGTCCCCGGTGCGTGACCGCCGTCTGTCCCCGGTGCGTGACTGCCGTCTGTCCCCGGTGCGTGACCGCCGTCTGTCCCCGGTGCGTGGCCGTCGTCCTGGCAACGTCTCTCGCTGATCATCCACTTGGTTTGGAAATAAACATACGTTTATTTATCAACCACGTCGACTTGTCATTCCGGGCAGAAATATCTCCAATGACCATGGATAAAAGGCGTAAGTGCCACGTATGGTTTTCTGCCACCGATAAAGTATCCGAGTGACAAGGAAAATATCCGTAGGTTCTCACTTGCGCCTTTCTTCCATTGTCAAACAAACGTTCGGAATGTGGAATTAAAGCGTATCTGCGCTTGTATTGATGGTGACCATGGAAGAGAAGCGTATCTTCACCATACGTTTTTCTTCCGTTGTTGCATAAAGCGGTATCATGTCAAATCATGGCGGTAAATAAACGTAAGTGCGGGCTTATGGCTATTGACAGTGGTCACTGCTGAGTTTTCGTTGGACATTCGCCTTTCCGCTGGAGATACTCTTGTCTCTCTTCCTTGGGTCATACAATTTTCCGGATGTACATACGTCTTTTGGGGAAAATGTATTTGCAATAACTTTTTTTGCAAATTTGTATAGGTATTTTTGGTTAGAAAATTCTGATGCAGTTGGACATGAATCGAATGATACCAAGAACCCAATTTCGCCCAAAGTGGCGCTTACTGTTTTCTTCCTTTGGACGGGGCAGACTAATCGTCATCATTAGTATGTGCTAATTTAGGTGCAATTTCGCCCAAAGTGGCGCTTACTGTTTTCTTCCTTTGGACGGGGCAGACTAATCGTCATCATTAGTTTGTGCTAATTTAGGTGCAATTTCGCCCAAAGTGGCGCTTACTGTTTTCTTCCTTTGGACGGGGCAGACTAATCGTCATTAGTTTGTGCTAATTTAGGTGAGATTTCGCCCAAAGTGGCGCTTACTGTTTTCTTCCTTTGGACGGGGCAGACTAATCGTCATCATTAGTATGTGCTAATTTAGGTGAGTGTAAAACAGTCTCCATGAAATGTCATCTCCCGGCCGATTATATTATTTTCGCAACACTGTGTCTCGTCATCTGTTTGATGGTCCGTATAATCTTGTGTGTCCTCTGCCACCACACCACCGCCGTCTGACTCCCCGTCCCGTCCCGGCCCGTCCCGTGCTGTCCGGCACGTCAGGAGTACGCGGCGGATGACGCGCTGGTGGGCGCTCTCCTGTTCCGGGCGCTGCTGGAGCCCAAGGTGCCGGAGCTGACGCGGCAGACGTGGCCTCGTGTGCTCTCCGCCTGCCAGGGCCTGGTCGACTGCAAGTACAAGCCGAGCCACGCAGTGAGTACTCAGTGTGTGTGGTGTGGAGGAGGGCAGAGGGCGCTCAGGTCGCAGGATTATGTGGTGGAGAGAGAGGGAGAGGGGGGGGTGGTGGTCTGGAAGGTGATGGGTGACTGGACGGGATGAGTACTCACTGCGAGCCGAGCCACGCAGTGAGTACTCAGTGTGTGTGGTGTGGAGGAGGGCAGAGGGCGCTCGGGTCGCAGGATTATGTGGTGGAGAGAGAGGGAGAGGGGGGGGGGTGGTGGTCTGGAAGGTGATGGGTGACTGGACGGGATGAGTACTCACTGCGAGCCGAGCCACGCAGTGAGTACTCAGTGTGTGTGGTGTGGAGGAGGGCAGAGGGCGCTCAGGTCGCAGGATTATGTGGTGGAGAGAGAGGGAGAGGGGGGGGGGGGTTGGTTGGTCTGGAAGGCGATGTGTTACAACCGATGTTACTGTTTCACAACGAATGGCTTACACGTATTGAGGAAGCTGTGTTACACATATTGAGGAATCGGATGGATGAGTATCGACTTTTATTTTCAAATAAGAGCCATCTGAATTTAACGGGTGAGCGTCCCTGCTTGTCTACGACATGCGATTGCGCATGCGTTTATGTAGTGCGTATACTGTTGCGTGTAGTGTGTATTAACAAGTGGGCACTGTGCAGCAGCAGATCTGACCGGACTATACCCGTGTCCCCAGGCCCGGCCCGGTGGAGACCTGACCGGACTATACCCGTGTCCCCAGGCCCGGCCCGGTGGAGACCTGACCGGACTGTACCCTTGTCCCCAGGCCCGGCCCGGTGGAGACCTGACGGTGCCTCCGCAGCCGGCGCCGGCCCCGTCCTCCTCGGCTCGCGGCGGAGGATCCAGCAACACGCCCTCTACGTACCAGCAGGGGAAGCAGGTGACGGCCGGGTACCAGCTGAGGAAGAGTCAGCTGTACGACAACGCCCGCCTGCTGGCCCCCGACGATCAGCCGCTGAGTGTCGTGGAGAACTCCAAGGCCAGGTGAGGTCAGGTCAGGTCAGGGCGGAGCGGTCCGGACCGTCGGGGCACGGAGGGCAGTACTATACGGAGTGATGCACACAGCACAGGCGACTTGTTTTTGCTTCTGATTTGCGCTCACCATTGCACTTTTTCATCAAGCACGTATGATTCAAGGTTTACCGGTTCCCGGTCTATTCCATTGTTATATACCTTACAGGTAGTCCATACTTCCTGTCCGATAAAGCTTAACTTCCGAAAGTTGTCTTTGATACGATGAGTGTAATGAAGTTATCCAGTACTGACCTGTGTTCCGCAAATCACTGTTTCTGCTGTCTCACCATCGTATCGTCAAACTTTCATACCTTTCTGTCATTATTATCCACTGTATTGTGTTGTGTGACGTTCCCAGGTGGTACGTGGAGAAGGGTGTGGGTGATGTGGTGCAGGAGGATCCTCTGATAGTGAAGCTTTATTGTGTTGTGTGACGTTCCCAGATGGTACGTGGAGAAGGGTGTGGGTGATGTGGTGCAGGAGGATCCTCTGATAGTGAAGCTGTGTTGTGTTGTGTGACGTTCCCAGGTGGTACGTGGAGAAGGGTGTGGGTGATGTGGTGCAGGAGGATCCTCTGATAGTGAAGCTGTGTTGTGTTGTGTGACGTTCCCAGGTGGTACGTGGAGAAGGGTCTGGGTGATGTGGTGCAGGAGGATCCTCTGATAGTGAAGCTGTGTTGTGTTGTGTGACGTTCCCAGATGGTACGTGGGGAAGGGTCTGGGTGGTGTGGTGCAGGAGGATCCTCTGATAGTGAAGCTGTGTTGTGTTGTGTGACGTTCCCAGATGGTACGTGGGGAAGGGTGTGGGTGATGTGGTGCAGGAGGATCCTCTGATAGTGAAGCTGTGTTGTGTTGTGTGACGTTCCCAGGTGGTACGTGGAGAAGGGTCTGGGTGATGTGGTGCAGGAGGATCCTCTGATAGTGAAGCTGTGTTGTGTTGTGTGACGTTCCCAGGTGGTACGTGGAGAAGGGTGTGGGTGATGTGGTGCAGGAGGATCCTCTGATAGTGAAGCTGTATTGTGTTGTGTGACGTTCCCAGGTGGTACGTGGAGAAGGGTGTGGGTGATGTGGTGCAGGAGGATCCTCTGATAGTGAAGCTGTGTTGTGTTGTGTGACGTTCCCAGATGGTACGTGGAGAAGGGTCTGGGTGATGTGGTGCAGGAGGATCCTCTGATAGTGAAGCTGTGTTGTGTTGTGTGACGTTCCCAGGTGGTACGTGGAGAAGGGTCTGGGTGATGTGGTGCAGGAGGATCCTCTGATAGTGAAGCTGTGTTGTGTTGTGTGACGTTCCCAGATGGTACGTGGAGAAGGGTGTGGGTGATGTGGTGCAGGAGGATCCTCTGATAGTGAAGCTGTGTTGTGTTGTGTGACGTTCCCAGGTGGTACGTGGAGAAGGGTGTGGGTGATGTGGTGCAGGAGGATCCTCTGATAGTGAAGCTGTGTTGTGTTGTGTGACGTTCCCAGATGGTACGTGGAGAAGGGTCTGGGTGATGTGGTGCAGGAGGATCCTCTGATAGTGAAGCTGTGTTGTGTTGTGTGACGTTCCCAGATGGTACGTGGAGAAGGGTCTGGGTGATGTGGTGCAGGAGGATCCTCTGATAGTGAAGCTGTGTTGTGTTGTGTGACGTTCCCAGATGGTACGTGGAGAAGGGTGTGGGTGATGTGGTGCAGGAGGATCCTCTGATAGTGAAGCTGTGTTGTGTTGTGTGACGTTCCCAGGTGGTACGTGGGGAAGGGTGTGGGTGATGTGGTGCAGGAGGATCCTCTGATAGTGAAGCTGTGTTGTGTTGTGTGACGTTCCCAGATGGTACGTGGAGAAGGGTCTGGGTGATGTGGTGCAGGAGGATCCTCTGATAGTGAAGCTGTGTTGTGTTGTGTGACGTTCCCAGATGGTACGTGGAGAAGGGTCTGGGTGATGTGGTGCAGGAGGATCCTCTGATAGTGAAGCTGTGTTGTGTTGTGTGACGTTGCCAGGTGGTACGTGGAGAAGGGTCTGGGTGATGTGGTGCAGGAGGATCCTCTGATAGTGAAGCTGTGTTGTGTTGTGTGACGTTCCCAGGTGGTACGTGGAGAAGGGTGTGGGTGATGTGGTGCAGGAGGATCCTCTGATAGTGAAGCTGTGTTGTGTTGTGTGACGTTCCCAGGTGGTACGTGGAGAAGGGTCTGGGTGATGTGGTGCAGGAGGATCCTCTGATAGTGAAGCTGTGTTGTGTTGTGTGACGTTCCCAGATGGTACGTGGAGAAGGGTCTGGGTGATGTGGTGCAGGAGGATCCTCTGATAGTGAAGCTGTGTTGTGTTGTGTGACGTTCCCAGATGGTACGTGGAGAAGGGTCTGGGTGATGTGGTGCAGGAGGATCCTCTGATAGTGAAGCTGTGTTGTGTTGTGTGACGTTCCCAGATGGTACGTGGAGAAGGGTGTGGGTGATGTGGTGCAGGAGGATCCTCTGATAGTGAAGCTGTATTGTGTTGTGTGACGTTCCCAGGTGGTACGTGGGGAAGGGTCTGGGTGATGTGGTGCAGGAGGATCCTCTGATAGTGAAGCTGTGTTGTGTTGCGTGACGTTCCCAGGTGGTACGCGGAGAAGGGTGTGGGTGATGTGGTGCAGGAGGATCCTCTGATAGTGAAGCTGTGTTGTGTTGTGTGACGTTCCCAGATGGTACGTGGAGAAGGGTCTGGGTGATGTGGTGCAGGAGGATCCTCTGATAGTGAAGCTGTGTTGTGTTGTGTGACGTTCCCAGGTGGTACGTGGAGAAGGGTCTGGGTGATGTGGTGCAGGAGGATCCTCTGATAGTGAAGCTGTGTTGTGTTGTGTGACGTTCCCAGATGGTACGTGGAGAAGGGTCTGGGTGATGTGGTGCAGGAGGATCCTCTGATAGTGAAGCTGTGTTGTGTTGTGTGACGTTCCCAGATGGTACGTGGAGAAGGGTGTGGGTGATGTGGTGCAGGAGGATCCTCTGATAGTGAAGCTGTGTTGTGTTGTGTGACGTTCCCAGGTGGTACGTGGAGAAGGGTGTGGGTGATGTGGTGCAGGAGGATCCTCTGATAGTGAAGCTGTGTTGTGTTGTGTGACGTTCCCAGATGGTACGTGGAGAAGGGTGTGGGTGATGTGGTGCAGGAGGATCCTCTGATAGTGAAGCTGTGTTGTGTTGTGTGACGTTCCCAGATGGTACGTGGAGAAGGGTGTGGGTGATGTGGTGCAGGAGGATCCTCTGATAGTGAAGCTGTATTGTGTTGTGTGACGTTCCCAGATGGTACGTGGAGAAGGGTGTGGGTGATGTGGTGCAGGAGGATCCTCTGATAGTGAAGCTGTGTTGTGTTGTGTGACGTTCCCAGGTGGTACGTGGAGAAGGGTGTGGGTGATGTGGTGCAGGAGGATCCTCTGATAGTGAAGCTGTGTTGTGTTGTGTGACGTTCCCAGGTGGTACGTGGAGAAGGGTCTGGGTGATGTGGTGCAGGAGGATCCTCTGATAGTGAAGCTGTGTTGTGTTGTGTGACGTTCCCAGGTGGTACGTGGAGAAGGGTGTGGGTGATGTGGTGCAGGAGGATCCTCTGATAGTGAAGCTGTGTTGTGTTGTGTGACGTTCCCAGATGGTACGTGGAGAAGGGTGTGGGTGATGTGGTGCAGGAGGATCCTCTGATAGTGAAGCTGTGTTGTGTTGTGTGACGTTCCCAGGTGGTACGTGGAGAAGGGTGTGGGTGATGTGGTGCAGGAGGATCCTCTGATAGTGAAGCTGTGTTGTGTTGTGTGACGTTCCCAGATGGTACGTGGAGAAGGGTCTGGGTGATGTGGTGCAGGAGGATCCTCTGATAGTGAAGCTGTGTTGTGTTGTGTGACGTTCCCAGGTGGTACGTGGAGAAGGGTGTGGGTGATGTGGTGCAGGAGGATCCTCTGATAGTGAAGCTGTGTTGTGTTGTGTGACGTTCCCAGGTGGTACGTGGAGAAGGGTGTGGGTGATGTGGTGCAGGAGGATCCTCTGATAGTGAAGCTGTGTTGTGTTGTGTGACGTTCCCAGGTGGTACGTGGAGAAGGGTGTGGGTGATGTGGTGCAGGAGGATCCTCTGATAGTGAAGCTGTGTTGTGTTGTGTGACGTTCCCAGATGGTACGTGGAGAAGGGTGTGGGTGATGTGGTGCAGGAGGATCCTCTGATAGTGAAGCTGTGTTGTGTTGTGTGACGTTCCCAGATGGTACGTGGAGAAGGGTGTGGGTGATGTGGTGCAGGAGGATCCTCTGATAGTGAAGCTGTGTTGTGTTGTGTGACGTTCCCAGGTGGTACGTGGGAAGGGTGTGGGTGATGTGGTGCAGGAGGATCCTCTGATAGTGAAGCTGTGTTGTGTTGTGTGACGTTCCCAGGTGGTACGTGGGGAAGGGTGTGGGTGATGTGGTGCAGGAGGATCCTCTGATAGTGAAGCTGTGTTGTGTTGTGTGACGTTCCCAGATGGTACGTGGAGAAGGGTCTGGGTGATGTGGTGCAGGAGGATCCTCTGATAGTGAAGCTGTATTGTGTTGTGTGACGTTCCCAGATGGTACGTGGAGAAGGGTGTGGGTGATGTGGTACAGGAGGATCCTCTGATAGTGAAGCTGTGTTGTGTTGTGTGACGTTCCCAGGTGGTACGTGGAGAAGGGTCTGGGTGATGTGGTGCAGGAGGATCCTCTGATAGTGAAGCTGTGTTGTGTTGTGTGACGTTCCCAGATGGTACGTGGAGAAGGGTGTGGGTGATGTGGTGCAGGAGGATCCTCTGATAGTGAAGCTGTGTTGTGTTGTGTGACGTTCCCAGGTGGTACGTGGGGAAGGGTGTGGGTGATGTGGTGCAGGAGGATCCTCTGATAGTGAAGCTGTATTGTGTTGTGTGACGTTCCCAGATGGTACGTGGAGAAGGGTCTGGGTGATGTGGTGCAGGAGGATCCTCTGATAGTGAAGCTGTATTGTGGTGTGTGACGTTCCCAGATGGTACGTGGAGAAGGGTGTGGGTGATGTGGTGCAGGAGGATCCTCTGATAGTGAAGCTGTGTTGTGTTGTGTGACGTTCCCAGGTGGTACGTGGAGAAGGGTGTGGGTGATGTGGTGCAGGAGGATCCTCTGATAGTGAAGCTGTGTTGTGTTGTGTGACGTTCCCAGATGGTACGTGGAGAAGGGTCTGGGTGATGTGGTGCAGGAGGATCCTCTGATAGTGAAGCTGTATTGTGTTGTGTGACGTTCCCAGATGGTACGTGGAGAAGGGTGCGGGTGATGTGGTGCAGGAGGATCCTCTGATAGTGAAGCTGTGTTGTGTTGTGTGACGTTCCCAGGTGGTACGTGGGGAAGGGTGTGGGTGATGTGGTGCAGGAGGATCCTCTGATAGTGAAGCTGTGTTGTGTTGTGTGACGTTCCCAGGTGGTACGTGGAGAAGGGTCTGGGTGATGTGGTGCAGGAGGATCCTCTGATAGTGAAGCTGTGTTGTGTTGTGTGACGTTCCCAGGTGGTACGTGGAGAAGGGTGTGGGTGATGTGGTGCAGGAGGATCCTCTGATAGTGAAGCTGTGTTGTGTTGTGTGACGTTCCCAGATGGTACGTGGAGAAGGGTCTGGGTGATGTGGTGCAGGAGGATCCTCTGATAGTGAAGCTGTGTTGTGTTGTGTGACGTTCCCAGGTGGTACGTGGAGAAGGGTCTGGGTGATGTGGTGCAGGAGGATCCTCTGATAGTGAAGCTGTGTTGTGTTGTGTGACGTTCCCAGATGGTACGTGGAGAAGGGTGTGGGTGATGTGGTGCAGGAGGATCCTCTGATAGTGAAGCTGTGTTGTGTTGTGTGACGTTCCCAGGTGGTACGTGGAGAAGGGTCTGGGTGATGTGGTGCAGGAGGATCCTCTGATAGTGAAGCTGTGTTGTGTTGTGTGACGTTCCCAGATGGTACGTGGAGAAGGGTCTGGGTGATGTGGTGCAGGAGGATCCTCTGATAGTGAAGCTGTGTTGTGTTGTGTGACGTTCCCAGGTGGTACGTGGGGAAGGGTGTGGGTGATGTGGTGCAGGAGGATCCTCTGATAGTGAAGCTGTGTTGTGTTGTGTGACGTTCCCAGGTGGTACGTGGAGAAGGGTCTGGGTGATGTGGTGCAGGAGGATCCTCTGATAGTGAAGCTGTGTTGTGTTGTGTGACGTTCCCAGGTGGTACGTGGGGAAGGGTGTGGGTGATGTGGTGCAGGAGGATCCTCTGATAGTGAAGCTGTATTGTGTTGTGTGACGTTCCCAGATGGTACGTGGGGAAGGGTGTGGGTGATGTGGTGCAGGAGGATCCTCTGATAGTGAAGCTGTGTTGTGTTGTGTGACGTTCCCAGATGGTACGTGGAGAAGGGTGTGGGTGATGTGGTGCAGGAGGATCCTCTGATAGTGAAGCTGTGTTGTGTTGTGTGACGTTCCCAGATGGTACGTGGAGAAGGGTCTGGGTGATGTGGTGCAGGAGGATCCTCTGATAGTGAAGCTGTGTTGTGTTGTGTGACGTTCCCAGATGGTACGTGGAGAAGGGTCTGGGTGATGTGGTGCAGGAGGATCCTCTGATAGTGAAGCTGTGTTGTGTTGTGTGACGTTCCCAGATGGTACGTGGAGAAGGGTCTGGGTGATGTGGTGCAGGAGGATCCTCTGATAGTGAAGCTGTATTGTGTTGTGTGACGTTCCCAGATGGTACGTGGAGAAGGGTCTGGGTGATGTGGTGCAGGAGGATCCTCTGATAGTGAAGCTGTGTTGTGTTGTGTGACGTTCCCAGATGGTACGTGGAGAAGGGTCTGGGTGATGTGGTGCAGGAGGATCCTCTGATAGTGAAGCTGTGTTGTGTTGTGTGACGTTCCCAGATGGTACGTGGGGAAGGGTGTGGGTGATGTGGTGCAGGAGGATCCTCTGATAGTGAAGCTGTGTTGTGTTGTGTGACGTTCCCAGATGGTACGTGGAGAAGGGTCTGGGTGATGTGGTGCAGGAGGATCCTCTGATAGTGAAGCTGTGTTGTGTTGTGTGACGTTCCCAGATGGTACGTGGAGAAGGGTCTGGGTGATGTGGTGCAGGAGGATCCTCTGATAGTGAAGCTGTGTTGTGTTGTGTGACGTTCCCAGGTGGTACGTGGAGAAGGGTCTGGGTGATGTGGTGCAGGAGGATCCTCTGATAGTGAAGCTGTGTTGTGTTGTGTGACGTTCCCAGATGGTACGTGGGGAAGGGTGTGGGTGATGTGGTGCAGGAGGATCCTCTGATAGTGAAGCTGTGTTGTGTTGTGTGACGTTCCCAGATGGTACGTGGAGAAGGGTCTGGGTGATGTGGTGCAGGAGGATCCTCTGATAGTGAAGCTGTGTTGTGTTGTGTGACGTTCCCAGATGGTACGTGGAGAAGGGTCTGGGTGATGTGGTGCAGGAGGATCCTCTGATAGTGAAGCTGTGTTGTGTTGTGTGACGTTCCCAGGTGGTACGTGGGGAAGGGTGTGGGTGATGTGGTGCAGGAGGATCCTCTGATAGTGAAGCTGTGTTGTGTTGTGTGACGTTCCCAGGTGGTACGTGGGGAAGGGTCTGGGTGATGTGGTGCAGGAGGATCCTCTGATAGTGAAGCTGTGTTGTGTTGTGTGACGTTCCCAGGTGGTACGTGGAGAAGGGTCTGGGTGATGTGGTGCAGGAGGATCCTCTGATAGTGAAGCTGTGTTGTGTTGTGTGACGTTCCCAGGTGGTACGTGGGGAAGGGTGTGGGTGATGTGGTGCAGGAGGATCCTCTGATAATGAAGCTGTGTTGTGTTGTGTGACGTTCCCAGATGGTACGTGGAGAAGGGTCTGGGTGATGTGGTGCAGGAGGATCCTCTGATAGTGAAGCTGTGTTGTGTTGTGTGACGTTCCCAGGTGGTACGTGGAGAAGGGTCTGGGTGATGTGGTGCAGGAGGATCCTCTGATAGTGAAGCTGTGTTGTGTTGTGTGATGTTCCCAGATGGTACGTGGAGAAGGGTCTGGGTGATGTGGTGCAGGAGGATCCTCTGATAGTGAAGCTGTGTTGTGTTGTGTGACGTTCCCAGATGGTACGTGGGGAAGGGTGTGGGTGATGTGGTGCAGGAGGATCCTCTGATAGTGAAGCTGTGTTGTGTTGTGTGACGTTCCCAGGTGGTACGTGGGGAAGGGTCTGGGTGATGTGGTGCAGGAGGATCCTCTGATAGTGAAGCTGTGTTGTGTTGTGTGACGTTCCCAGGTGGTACGTGGAGAAGGGTGTGGGTGATGTGGTGCAGGAGGATCCTCTGATAGTGAAGCTGTGTTGTGTTGTGTGACGTTCCCAGATGGTACGTGGAGAAGGGTCTGGGTGATGTGGTGCAGGAGGATCCTCTGATAGTGAAGCTGTGTTGTGTTGTGTGACGTTCCCAGATGGTACGTGGAGAAGGGTCTGGGTGATGTGGTGCAGGAGGATCCTCTGATAGTGAAGCTGTGTTGTGTTGTGTGACGTTCCCAGATGGTACGTGGAGAAGGGTCTGGGTGATGTGGTGCAGGAGGATCCTCTGATAGTGAAGCTGTGTTGTGTTGTGTGACGTTCCCAGATGGTACGTGGAGAAGGGTCTGGGTGATGTGGTGCAGGAGGATCCTCTGATAGTGAAGCTGTGTTGTGTTGTGTGACGTTCACAGATGGTACGTGGAGAAGGGTGTGGGTGATGTGGTGCAGGAGGATCCTCTGATAGTGAAGCTGTGTTGTGTTGTGTGACGTTCCCAGATGGTACGTGGAGAAGGGTCTGGGTGATGTGGTGCAGGAGGATCCTCTGATAGTGAAGCTGTGTTGTGTTGTGTGACGTTCCCAGATGGTACGTGGAGAAGGGTCTGGGTGATGTGGTGCAGGAGGATCCTCTGATAGTGAAGCTGTGTTGTGTTGTGTGACGTTCCCAGATGGTACGTGGAGAAGGGTCTGGGTGATGTGGTGCAGGAGGATCCTCTGATAGTGAAGCTGTGTTGTGTTGTGTGACGTTCCCAGATGGTACGTGGAGAAGGGTCTGGGTGATGTGGTGCAGGAGGATCCTCTGATAGTGAAGCTGTGTTGTGTTGTGTGACGTTCCCAGATGGTACGTGGAGAAGGGTGTGGGTGATGTGGTGCAGGAGGATCCTCTGATAGTGAAGCTGTGTTGTGTTGTGTGACGTTCCCAGATGGTACGTGGAGAAGGGTCTGGGTGATGTGGTGCAGGAGGATCCTCTGATAGTGAAGCTGTGTTGTGTTGTGTGACGTTCCCAGATGGTACGTGGAGAAGGGTCTGGGTGATGTGGTGCAGGAGGATCCTCTGATAGTGAAGCTGTGTTGTGTTGTGTGACGTTCCCAGATGGTACGTGGGGAAGGGTGTGGGTGATGTGGTGCAGGAGGATCCTCTGATAGTGAAGCTGTGTTGTGTTGTGTGACGTTCCCAGATGGTACGTGGAGAAGGGTGTGGGTGATGTGGTGCAGGAGGATCCTCTGATAGTGAAGCTGTGTTGTGTTGTGTGACGTTCCCAGATGGTACGTGGAGAAGGGTCTGGGTGATGTGGTGCAGGAGGATCCTCTGATAGTGAAGCTGTGTTGTGTTGTGTGACGTTCCCAGGTGGTACGTGGGGAAGGGTGTGGGTGATGTGGTGCAGGAGGATCCTCTGATAGTGAAGCTGTGTTGTGTTGTGTGACGTTCCCAGATGGTACGTGGAGAAGGGTCTGGGTGATGTGGTGCAGGAGGATCCTCTGATAGTGAAGCTGTGTTGTGTTGTGTGACGTTCCCAGATGGTACGTGGAGAAGGGTCTGGGTGATGTGGTGCAGGAGGATCCTCTGATAGTGAAGCTGTGTTGTGTTGTGTGACGTTCCCAGATGGTACGTGGGGAAGGGTGTGGGTGATGTGGTGCAGGAGGATCCTCTGATAGTGAAGCTGTGTTGTGTTGTGTGACGTTCCCAGATGGTACGTGGAGAAGGGTGTGGGTGATGTGGTGCAGGAGGATCCTCTGATAGTGAAGCTGTGTTGTGTTGTGTGACGTTCCCAGATGGTACGTGGAGAAGGGTCTGGGTGATGTGGTGCAGGAGGATCCTCTGATAGTGAAGCTGTGTTGTGTTGTGTGACGTTCCCAGATGGTACGTGGAGAAGGGTCTGGGTGATGTGGTGCAGGAGGATCCTCTGATAGTGAAGCTGTGTTGTGTTGTGTGACGTTCCCAGATGGTACGTGGAGAAGGGTCTGGGTGATGTGGTGCAGGAGGATCCTCTGATAGTGAAGCTGTGTTGTGTTGTGTGACGTTCCCAGATGGTACGTGGAGAAGGGTCTGGGTGATGTGGTGCAGGAGGATCCTCTGATAGTGAAGCTGTGTTGTGTTGTGTGACGTTCCCAGGTGGTACGTGGGGAAGGGTGTGGGTGATGTGGTGCAGGAGGATCCTCTGATAGTGAAGCTGTGTTGTGTTGTGTGACGTTCCCAGGTGGTACGTGGAGAAGGGTCTGGGTGATGTGGTGCAGGAGGATCCTCTGATAGTGAAGCTGTATTGTGTTGTGTGACGTTCCCAGGTGGTACGTGGAGAAGGGTCTGGGTGATGTGGTGCAGGAGGATCCTCTGATAGTGAAGCTGTGTTGTGTTGTGTGACGTTCCCAGACAGATGGTACGTGGAGAAGGGTGTGGGTGATGTGGTGCAGGAGGATCCTCTGATAGTGAAGCTGTGTTGTGTTGTGTGACGTTCCCAGGTGGTACGTGGGGAAGGGTGTGGGTGATGTGGTGCAGGAGGATCCTCTGATAGTGAAGCTGTGTTGTGTTGTGTGACGTTCCCAGATGGTACGTGGAGAAGGGTGTGGGTGATGTGGTGCAGGAGGATCCTCTGATAGTGAAGCTGTGTTGTGTTGTGTGACGTTCCCAGGTGGTACGTGGAGAAGGGTCTGGGTGATGTGGTGCAGGAGGATCCTCTGATAGTGAAGCTGTGTTGTGTTGTGTGACGTTCCCAGGTGGTACGTGGGGAAGGGTCTGGGTGATGTGGTGCAGGAGGATCCTCTGATAGTGAAGCTGAGGTTTGAGCCGGCCGGCCGACCACAACTGGAAGGCAACCACGGTCACTACTACCTGCAGGTTAGCTCAGTGGGGGAGAGATATACCTAGTTTTCCCATTGTGAAAATATAAATAAAGTTGCATTCAATCGTTTATGAATTTAGTTGTATACATTTAAGTAATGTAAAGTAGCTATATGATATGAAGAAGGCTCGTCAGCTCTACGAGTGAGAACTCTGGACTGGGCCAGTGTGAATATCTGCGACCGACTCTGTGTACTGTTCGCACCGTACCTGATGATACCTGATAATTCATCATTTTGCGTGTCAGGAGAAGGACAATTGCTGTGTTCGGTGCGGTGCCAGCGACGGCTACGTCAAGAAGAACATTGTGCCCCAGGAGTACCGCAAACACTTTCCAGGTGAGCAGAGGTAATCAGAGCCGTATCCTGACTCGCTGTAAAGGTTTCTAGGACCAAAGTGCAATCCAGACGTTGTCGGTTAGTCAAAACCAAGGCCGGCAAGCTCGTAAACACTTCACGAAAGTGACTTGCCTGAGCATCTAGATTCTAGTGCCGGTGGTACGTAGCTCGAAAGTGACTTGCCTGAGCAGATAGTGCCGGTGGGACGTAGCTCGAAAGTGACTTGCCTGAGCAGATAGTGCCGGTGGGACGTAGCTCGAAAGTGACTTGCCTGAGCATCTAGTGCCGGTGGGACGTGGCTCGAAAGTGACTTGCCTGATCAGATAGTGCCGGTGGGACGTAGCTCGAAAGTGTCTTGCCTGAGCAGATAGTGCCGGTGGGACGTGGTGCGTCTGCACACGGGCCGCCGGCTTACTGGCGGGGTACCTTCGCTGTGTTGCAGAGATAATGAAGTCGCACCAGTCTCACGACGTGCTACTGCTGTGTGTTGCAGAGATAATGAAGTCGCACCAGTCTCACGACGTGCTACTGCTGTGTGTTGCAGAGATAATGAAGTCGCACCAGTCTCACGACGTGCTCCTGCTGTGTGTTGCAGAGATAATGAAGTCGCACCAGTCTCACGACGTGCTACTGCTGTGTGTTGCAGAGATAATGAAGTCGCACCAGTCTCACGACGTGCTACTGCTGTGTGTTGCAGAGATAATGAAGTCGCACCAGTCTCACGATGTGCTCCTGATGTGTGTTGCAGAGATAATGAAGTCGCACCAGTCTCACGACATGCTACTACTGTGTGTTGCAGATATAATGAAGTCGCACCAGTCTCACGATGTGCTACTGCTGTGTGTTGCAGAGAGAATGAAGTCGCACCAGTCTCACGACGTGCTACTGCTGTGTGTTGCAGAGATAATGAAGTCGCACCAGTCTCACGACGTGCTCCTGCTGTGTGTTGCAGAGATAATGAAGTCGCACCAGTCTCACGACGTGCTACTGCTGTGTGTTGCAGAGATAATGAAGTCGCACCAGTCTCACGACGTGCTACTGCTGTGTGTTGCAGAGATAATGAAGTCGCACCAGTCTCACGACGTGCTCCTGCTGTGTGTTGCAGAGATAATGAAGTCGCACCAGTCTCACGACGTGCTACTGCTGTGTGTTGCAGAGATAATGAAGTCGCACCAGTCTCACGACGTGCTACTGCTGTGTGTTGCAGAGATAATGAAGTCGCACCAGTCTCACGATGTGCTCCTGCTGTGCATTAGCTGCCACCAGGAGAGCAACTGTCTGGACCTGAAGATGCGACAGCAGCTGGCAGAGGAGTGCCACGCCCCCATCGGTACCGAGGCCGATGTCAAGGTGAGACAGATCGGTACCGAGGCCGATATCAAGGTGAGACAGATCGGTACCGAGGACGCAGTCAAGGTAGGTCAGATCGGTACCGAGGACGATGGCAAGGTAGGACAGATCGGTACCGAGGCCGATGGCAAGGTAGGACAAATCGGTACCGAGGCCGATGACAAGGTAGGACAGATCGGTACCGAGGCCGATATCAAGGTAGGACAGATCGGTACCGAGGCCGATGACAAGGTAGGACAGATCGGTACCGAGGCTGATATCAAGGTAGGACAGATCAGTACCGAGGACGATGTCAAGGTAGGACAGATCGGTACCGAGGCCGATGACAAGGTAGGACAGATCGGTACCGAGGCCGATATCAAGGTAGGACAGATCGGTACCGAGGACGATGTCAAGGTAGGAAAGATCGGTACCGAGGACGATGGCAAGGTAGGACAGATCGGTACCGAGGACGATGACAAGGTAGGACAGATAGGTACCAAGGCCGATGACAAGGTAGGACAGATCGGTACCGAGGCCGATGTCAAGGTGAGACAGATCGGTACCGAGGCCGATGTCAAGGTAGGACAGATCGGTACCGAGGCCGATGTCAAGGTGAGACAGATCGGTACCAAGGCCGATGACAAGGTAGGACAGATCGGTACCGAGGCCGATGTCAAGGTGAGACAGATCGGTACCGAGGCCGATGTCAAGGTAGGACAGATCGGTACCGAGGACGATGGCAAGGTGAGACAGATCGGTACCGAGGCCGGTGTCAAGGTAGGGCAGATCGGTACCGAGGCCGATGTCAAGGTGAGACAGATCGGTACCGAGGCCGATGTCAAGGTAGGACAGATCGGTACCGAGGACGATGGCAAGGTGAGACAGATCGGTACCGAGGCCGATGTCAAGGTAGGACAGATCGGTACCGAGGCCGATGTCAAGGTGAGACAGATCGGTACCAAGGCCGATGACAAGGTAGGACAGATCGGTACCGAGGCCGATGTCAAGGTGAGACAGATCGGTACCGAGGCCGATGTCAAGGTAGGACAGATCGGTACCGAGGACGATGGCAAGGTGAGACAGATCGGTACCGAGGCCGGTGTCAAGGTAGGGCAGATCGGTACCGAGGCCGATGTCAAGGTAGGTAGAGGAGCTAATGTCGAGGGAATCCCGTCGTTTCGCCTTGCGTCTCGCAAGCTGCCGTTAACAATGCTAGAGATGTTAACGGTGGCAACAATGGATCAGTATATTCGGAAGTGTTAAAGTCAGGCCTATTGAAGCCCAAAGCCTGTTGAAGTCTGTGTGCCTTCGAACATGTTTCAAGCGACGTTCGCTCTCGCAAAGGTAGTGAACTTTGTGGTGGTTGTCACAGCTCGAGTGCAGTTGCATGTCCTGTCTAACCATCGCGTTGGTATGCCTGTCAACAGGTTCGTGAGGACCAGGCTCTGAGGAAGGTGAAGTCTGCCGGCCGGGCGCTGAAGAAGAGCAGAGATAAGCTTCCGGTGGAGCGCATAGCCGAGCTGGAGGCGGTGCTGTGTGACTACTACGGCGTCGGCGCCGTCACTGACGAGATACTGACGAACGCCGACAACATGTGCACCAAGTGAGGGCTGCCCCTCCTATCCTGGCGATCAGGCCCTCAGGTGGATGTTTTTATCAGAAGTGCAGCGCGTTAGGCAACGCAAACTCAGTGCAACTAGAAATATAGTTTGTTATATCTCCGAGTAAATGTTTGGCTTACATATTTAGGCACACCTTTGCGGAATGACTGATTGCGAAGGTGTCACGTTGCCGCTTTGTATTTTCCTAATGCTGCATTTAATTCACCTTGTGTTGCAATATCATTGATGCCATTGAGTCGCTACCGGCGCTCTCCACACGTCTGTCGCGCCCCTGCTCTGTTCTGACCCTATGTGCTGCCGCCGCCTGCAGCCGTCCCAACACGGAGTACATATCGCACGGCGAGGCGGTGTACCGGCACTTCTGTCAGCCGGGCCGCGGTCTGATCCAGCTGGAGCTCCGCTGGAGGCAGCACTTCCTCGACTCCATGCGACCGGCCCAGCTGCCCGCCCTCTGGAGCGTCGACCACAACCACGCCAAGATCCGCTGGAAGATCCGCCGCGCCGACTGGCCGCGTAGGGTGCAGGAGAACATCTGGAGGAGGTGCATCGGCACCGAGTATACAGGGGAGGGTGACGAGGGGCCGGGGCTGTGGCCGGGGTCTGCTCCGGGGGACGGGGAGCAGAGGACGGTCAATGGCTGCCAGGACAATGAGTGAGGGCCTGGAGCAGAGGGCGCTGGTGCTGGCAGAGAGGGAGACAGTCTTTGGGCGCATCACAGCTGCCGGTGTGGTGGAGGTGAGAAGTGGCAGTGACCTGTTACTGGCAGTGTCACTGTCACTGCCAGTGACCTGTCACTGGGAAGGTCATCAGAGGTGACCCGATCCGGACAGGCTTTGGTTTTAGACGACGTATCCTCTTGGGACCAAGTCGAATAGAACCTCAGTCCCTAGCAAAAGGAAGCAAGTGCCTGACCTGACCGCCGTGCCGGATTGCCGCCGCTACCCCGGGCGTACTGTGGAGGTGTGCCCTAAACATCTCCGGCTCCGGCTCGACTGGAGCGGGGCAGCTGAGCGACTGGCTGCTGCTGCTGCTGACAGCCGGCCGTCCCGTGAGTCTGACTGCCGGCCGTCCCGTGAGTCTGACAGCCGGCCGTCCCGTGAGTCTGACTGCCGGCCGTCCCGTGAGTCTGACTGCCGGCCGTCCCGTGAGTCTGACTGCCGGCCGTCCCGTGAGTCTGACTGCCGGCCGTCCCGTGAGTCTGACTGCCGGCCGTCCCGTGAGTCTGACTGCCGGCCGTCCCGTGAGTCTGACTGCCGGCCGTCCCGTGAGTCTGACTGCCGGCCGTCCCGTGAGTCTGACTGCCGGCCGTCCCGTGAGTCTGACTGCCGGCCGTCCCGTGAGTCTGACTGCCGGCCGTCCCGTGAGTCTGACTGCCGGCCGTCCCGTGAGTCTGACTGCCGGCCGTCCCGTGAGTCTGACTGCCGGCCGTCCCGTGAGTCTGACTGCCGGCCGTCCCGTGAGTCTGACTGCCGGCCGTCCCGTGAGTCTGACTGCCGGCCGTCCCGTGAGTCTGACTGCCGGCCGTCCCGTGAGTCTGACTGCCGGCCGTCCCGTGAGTCTGACTGCCGGCCGTCCCGTGAGTCTGACTGCCGGCCGTCCCGTGAGTCTGACTGCCGGCCGTCCCGTGAGTCTGACTGCCGGCCGTCCCGTGAGTCTGACAGAGAAGTGACGTGACGACGTGACGACGTGACGTGACGACGTGACGACAGAGACGTGACGAGCACGAGGTAGCGGAAATGGGGTACGTCCCGAGTCCGACACCGCCGGCGTCCCGTGCCGACCTCGGAAGGCACTGAGCGCGGGATCAGCGGGGTTTGGAGTTGTCCTACCACCGCCGAGTCCGGTCGTGAAGCGGCGTGACGGCACGCGATGGGTCTGTTGACTGATGTGTGATGGCAGCAGTAGTGATGTGTGATGGCAGCAGTAGTGATGTGTGATGGCAGCAGCAGTGATGTGTGATGGCAGCAGCAGTGATGTGTCATGGCAGCAGCAGTGATGTGATGCTCTGTGTGGCGCTACTCATGCGTGATGTACCACACAATGGCACCGGGCTGCCCTTTTGGTGCTGTTCTGTCGTGAGGGGCTGCCCTGCCGTGCATCCCAGTGGTCCCGCTCAGCCGCGAGGTGACTTAAAGGGAGTGTGCCTACTGTTTTGGAATGTCAAAAATATTTTTCATACGGTAAGTAGCTATTCGTTTGATTGTTGTATATTATGAAATTCACATCTAGAGCCCCTTTAGTTGAATTTTCAGTTATATTGTTGTTTTTTTGTTGTTTTTATATCTATAAAACGATCGCCACTATGGTGATGTTATTTAAAACGGCGCACATAAGACAATACAATTACGATCACATCATGCCAGATAGTTTAACAACATGCAAGACAAGTTTTGCACAGCACGTTCTTGCCACTGTGAACTTTATTATGTGCAAGTTTCGTAGCTCTAAATTGATATCTTCTTTTTTTTTAAATGGCCATCGGCCATCATCGAAACGGCCATCGTCGAAAAACATGATGGCCGTCCAGTTTCTGTTCGGCTGCTGCTATCAGCGTGCACGAGCTGTTTTGTTGAATTGCTATTGGCAGGCGCTAACAATATGCTAGCAGTTTAATCGATAGTTGCAGTGTTAGTAGCGGAAGCCCTCTGGAGTCTACCCGATACATTTTTCCTCGCAGCAAGTTCCTGGAGTCTTTGGAATATCTCAGCAACTAGGGCGAATCTGGAGAAACGAAGTCATGGGTCAATTCAGAAAATTATGTTCTATAAACCAGTGTCAATAACACCAAATAAGCGATGTGAGTAGGCACACTCCCTTTAAGTGCGTCTTCTGATCACATTCCAGAGGTTTTAACCTCTGACGCTTTATTGATTTAGCTATCGCACACGTGATTCTGATTCTAATGATTTTATCAGTTCGCCAGTGTCATTGGTTCCATTCATTCGTCAGTATCTTCAATTTCCTTCATTTGTCAGTAGCTTAGGTAATGTTATTTGATAGTATACGTAACGTTACGTTATTTGATGGTGGACGACAGAGGTGGGCGGTGTCTGTGACATTCCACGTATCCACTGCCTGCACGGTCTTGGGCGCTGTGCTCTCGTGGGGAGTACACCACTGTGAGTGTGTGTGTGTGCGCGCGTGTGTGTGTGCGCGCGTGTGTGTGTGCGCGTGTGTGTGTGTGTGTGTGCGCGCGTGTGTGTGTGCGCGCGCGTGTGTGTGCGCGCGTGTGTGTGTGTGCGCGCGCGTGTGTGTGTGCGCGCGCGTGTGTGTGCGCGCGCGCGTGTGTGTGTGCGTGTGTGGGGGGGGGGGGGCGGTGTGACTAGACGGATGTTTCGTCACATCCCATCCCGTCCGCCTGTCTGTATTGCCGCGTCATGTGTGTGTGTGGGAGGGGGGGGGGAGGGTCGCCTGTGTGCCTTGCAATAAAAGGAACTAACAAAAGCCGACGATAACGCGTTGTAAGCTGAGGTGTCGTGTGAATTTGACGCGCCGGTGATTTTGGCTGCTGCTCGATCTGTTCTCGGCAGTGGTTGGTTGTATGTATGCCACGTGAGGCAACAGTGTCACACGCTCTCTCTGTCTACCTTATCATTGCATTGTGCATCGCTGTCGGGGAGAAAGGCGACGGAAAGTGACAAGGTTGTGACACATTGATCATATTGTTCACGTGCAGTCGTTCTGTGATTTGGTTCGCTGGCTTTGTTGCAATGTTGCATAGTTGATAGGAGCAGCGCAATGGTTTTGTTATTTGACGATGTGTGGTTGCTGAAGCTTTATTGTAACTTGGTCATAATACATCATAAACACTAACTTATTTTGTAATCTTCTTCGTTCAGATATCCATGAAATATTATATTTGAAAACGAGATACAAGATTGAAACTGACGAATCACTTCTGTTAAGTCATAATGTAAAGGCTGACTGAACTGCTGTTTTAAACAACATAAATGATCATGTTTCAAGGCAAAGAATGAAGCGAACACTGCGATGTTCATTGGTGCGATGGAAACAGTAAAAACCTTCGAAACATTGCACCTCAGACATGGCACATGCACACTTATCCCGCGAGTTACTGGGGTATATTTCATAACGCGACTTACTGGGGGGGGGGGGGCTATTTTTTTCCCCCTCGGATCTCCGGAACTACTGGACCGAATGTACAAATTCAAACGGCATTCGATAGCCCTGGGAAATGTATTGAGGGAAACATAATATTGTTGACCTTGGGGTCACCGATGACGTCATAGGTCAGGTCAAGTACAAAATGTTTGACCGTGTCAAAAGGTCTATGGATGGAATTGTCTCGCAAAATTGCAATATTAAACGCATAAGCTGTCGATAAATCGGTATGATTCGTGTGTCTGATACTTCTAAGTACCTTTCTAAGCTGTTTATGACCTTGGGTAGGGTCAAGGTCATCCGAGGTCACGAGGTCAAACTGCAGATTACGGTAATTAGGGGTTGTAACACATGTGTATGGGTTTGTTTTTCGTCTAGAACGCGAAAAATTACCTTAGAACATTGTTTGTTTCATATAAATAGAAGTAAAAAGCAAAAACGTAAATGCGTTTTTTATGCATAGTAATGCTGCGAGAGGTGGTCGATTTTTGTCATTTAAAGGTCATAAATCAGTCATTTTTAAAGATATCGACTTCAAATTTGGTACACATATTCACCGCACTCGTCGCGATCACATATATTCCGGTTTTTGGATAATTCTGATTTTTTCTTGAAAATTTTGTTTTAAAAAAAATGGATTTCTCAAAATTTTGAATAAAAAAAACTCACAAATCCGAGATGGCAGTTTGATATCCCGGTCTATTGTCAGTAATTTGATTTAAGACAATTGAGTTTATCTCAAACATTGTATCTTTGACAGCGTTTTCCGAAAACCATTATTTTGCAACAAAAATCGAAGAACATGACGTCACTCTGACGTCATTCCCGGTTGACCTATCATAAACTCATATTTTCCCTTTTGGAAACATGTGTAGAATTGATGTGAGAGAAGGTACTGCAAGTTTGGTGACGATACTGGTGTTCGTTTAGGAGTTATTGCAAAATAACGGGAGGGGCAAAAAATAGCCCCCCCCCCCCCCCCCCCAGTAAGTCGCGGGTTAATCTGCCGGAAGTGTACAGCTTTCACGGCAATTTTGCTGATCAGATATACTGGTACTATTAGTGAGAGTGATGATTCATGTCGTACTCCGCGCGGGTAACGTGTCGATAATTACGAAATCCGAATACATACATCCTTTTAAGGATTCAGATTGAGGCTCAATTATCACCAGAGTAACTATATTGTAATGAGACATGTGATAGATATGTGCGTGGATACTAATAACTGGTCCCGCCAACCGATCTCAATGATCCGTGCACCCCACTCACCAGCCTGTGCTACCACTCCATGTAGTCGGAATATGACCGATCCGTGCACCCCACTCACCAGCCTGTGCTACCACTCCATGTAGTCGGAATATGACGGATCCGTGCATCCCACTCACCATCCCATGCTACCACTCCATGTAGTCGGAATATGACGGATCCGTACATCCCACTCACCAGCCTGTGCTACCACTCCATGTAGTCGGAATATGACGGATCCGTGCACCCCACTCACCATCCCGTGCTACCACTCCATGTAGTCGGAATATGACGGATCTGTGCACCCCACTCACCAGCCTGGGCTACTACTCCGTGTAGTCGGAATATGACGGATCCGTGCACCCCACTCACCATCCCGTGCTACCACTCCATGTAGTCGGAATATGACGGATCCGTGCACCCCACTCACCATCCCGTGCTACCACTCCATGTAGTCGGAATATGACGGATCCGTGCATCCCACTCACCATCCCGTGCTACCACTCCATGTAGTCGGAATATGACGGATCCGTGCATCCCACTCACCGTCCTGTGCTACCACTCCGTGTAGTCGGAATATGACGGATCCGTGCACCCCACTCGTCATCCTGTGCTACCACTCCATGTAGTCGGAATATGACGGATCCGTGCATCCCACGCGTCACCATCCCGTGCTACCACTTCATGTAGTCGGAATATGACGGATCCGTGCACCCCACTCACCATCCCGTGCTACCACTCCATGTAGTCGGAATATGACCGATCCGTGCATCCCCCTCACCATCCCGTGCTACCACTCCATGTAGTCGGAATATGACGGATCCGTGCATCCCACTCACCATCCCGTGCTACCACTCCATGTAGTCGGAATATGACGGATCCGTACATCCCACGCGTCACCATCCCGTGCTACCACTCCATGTAGTCGGAATATGACGGATCCGTGCATCCCACGCGTCACCATCCCGTGCTACCACTCCATGTAGTCGGAATATGACGGATCCGTGCACCCCACGCGTCACCATCCCATGCTACCACTCCATGTAGTCGGAATATGACGGATCCGTGCACCCCACTCACCAGCCTGTGCTACCACTCAATGTAGTCGGAATATGACGGATCCGTGCACCCCACTCACCATACCGTGCTACCACTCCGTGTAGTCGGAATATGACCGATCCGTGCACCCCACTCACCATCCCGTGCTACCACTCCATGTAGTCGGAATATGACGGATCCGTGCACCCCACTCACCATCCTGTGCTACCACTCCATGTAGTCGGAATATGACGGATCCGTGCACCCCACTCACCAGCCTGTGCTACCACTCCGTGTAGTCGGAATATTACGGATCCGTGCACCCCACTCACCATCCCGTGCTACCACTCCATGTAGTCGGAATATGACGGATCCGTGCACCCCACTCACCATCCCGTGCTACCACTCCGTGTAGTCGGAATATGACGGATCCGTGCACCCCACTCACCATCCCGTGCTACCACTCCGTGTAGTCGGAATATGACGGATCCGTGCACCCCACTCACCATCCCGTGCTACCACTCCATGTAGTCGGTATATGACGGATCCGTGCACCCCACTCACCAGCCTGTGCTACCACTCCGTGTAGTCGGAATATGACGGATCCGTGCATCCCACTCACCAGCCTGTGCTACCACTCCGTGTAGTCGGAATATGATGGATCCGTGCACCCCACTCACCAGCCTGTGCTACCACTCCGTGTAGTCAAAATATGACGGATCCGTGCACCCCACTTACCAGCCTGTGCTACCACTCCGTGTAGTCGGAATATGATGGATCCGTGCACCCCACTCACCAGCCTGTGCTACCACTCCATGTAGTCGGAATATGACGGATCCGTGCACCCCACGCGTCACCATCCCGTGCTACCACTCCATGTAGTCGGAATATGACGGATCCGTGCACCCCACGCGTCACCATCCCGTGCTACCACTCCATGTAGTCGGAATATGACGGGTCCGTGCACCCCACTCACCATCCCGTGCTACCACTCCATGTAGTCGGAATATGACGGATCCGTGCACCCCACTCACCAGCCTGTGCTACCACTCCGTGTAGTCGGAATATGACGGATCCGTCCATCCCACTCACCATCCCGTGCTACCACTCCATGTAGTCGGAATATGACGGATCCGTACACCCCACGCGTCACCATCCCGTGCTACCACTCCATGTAGTCGGAATATGACGGATCCGTGCACTCCACTCACCATTCCGTGCTACCACTCCATGTAGTCGGAATATGACGGATCCGTGCATCCAACTCACCAGCCTGTGCTACCACTCCATGTAGTCGGAATATGACGTATCCGTGCACCCCACTCACCATCCCATGCTACCACTCCATGTAGTCGGAATATGATGGATCCGTGCACCCCACGCGTCACCAGCCTGTGCTACCACTCCATGTAGTCGAAATATGACGGATCCGTGCATCCCACTCACCATCCCGTGCTACCACTCCATGTAGTCGGAATATGACGGATCCGTGCACCCCACTCACCATCCCGTGCTACCACTCCGTGTAGTCGGAATATGACGGATCCGTGCACCCCACTCACCAGCCTGTGCTACCACTCTATGTAGTCGGAATATGACCGATCCGTGCACCCCACGTGTCACCATCCCGTGCTACCACTCCATGTAGTCGGAATATGACGAATCCGTGCACCCCACTCACCATCCCATGCTACGACTCCGTGTAGTCGGAATATGACGGATCCGTGCACCCCACTCACCAGCCTGTGCTAACACTCCATGTAGTCGGAATATGACGGATCCGTGCACCCCACTCACCATCCCGTGCTACCACTCCATGTAGTCGGAATATGACGGATCCGTGCACCCCACTCACCAGCCTGTGCTACCCATCCGTTTAGTCGGAATATGACGGATCCGTGCACCCCACTCACCAGCCTGTGCTACCACTCCATGTAGTCGGAATATGACGGATCCGTGCACCCCACTCACCAGCCTGTGCTACCACTCCGTGTAGTCGGAATATGACGGATCCGTGCACCCCACTCACCAGCCTGTGCTACCACTCCGTGTAGTCGGAATATGACGGATCCGTGCATCCCACTCACCATCCCGTGCTACCACTCCATGTAGTCGGAATATGACGGATCCGTGCACCCCACTCACCAGCCTGTGCTACCACTCCGTGTAGTCGGAATATGACGGATCCGTGCACCCCACTCACCAGCCTGTGCTACCACTCCGTGTAGTCGGAATATGACGGATCCGTGCACCCCACTCACCAGCCTGTGCTACCACTCCATGTAGTCGGAATATGACGGATCCGTGCATCCCACTCACCATCCCGTGCTACCACTCCATGTAGTCGGAATATGACGGATCCGTGCACCCCACTCGTCACCAGCCTGTGCTACCACTCCATGTAGTCGGAATATGACGGATCCGTGCACCCCACTCACCATCCTGTGCTACCACTCCATGTAGTCGGAATATGACGGATCCGTGCATCCCACGCGTCACCATCCCGTGCTACCACTCCATGTAGTCGGAATATGACGGATCCGTGCACCCCACTCACCATCCCGTGCTACCACTCCATGTAGTCGGAATATGATGGATCCGTGCATCCCACTCACCATCCCGTGCTACCACTTCATGTAGTCGGAATATGACGGATCCGTGCACCCCACTCACCAGCCTGTGCTACCACTCCATGTAGTCGGAATATGACGGATCCGTGCACCCCACTCACCATCCCGTGCTACCAATCCATGTAGTCGGAATATGACGGATCCGTGCACCCCACTCACCAGCCTGTGCTACCACTCCATGTAGTCGGAATATGACGGATCCGTGCATCCCACTCACCATCCCGTGCTACCACTCCATGTAGTCGGAATATGACGGATCCGTACATCCCACGCGTCACCATCCCGTGCTACCACTCCATGTAGTCGGAATATGACGGATCCGTGCATCCCACGCGTCACCATCCCATGCTACCACTCCATGTAGTCGGAATATGACGGATCCGTGCACCCCACGCGTCACCATCCCGTGCTACCACTCCATGTAGTCGGAATATGACGGATCCGTGCATCCCACTCACCATCCTGTGCTACCACTCCGTGTAGTCGGAATATGACGGATCCGTGCACCCCACGCGTCACCATCCCGTGCTACCACTCCGTGTAGTCGGAATATGACGGATCCGTGCATCCCACTCACCATCCCGTGCTACCACTCCATGTAGTCGGAATATGACGGATCCGTGCATCCCACTCACCATCCCGTGCTACCACTCCATGTAGTCGGAATATGACGGATCCGTGCACCCCACTCACCAGCCTGTGCTACCACTCCATGTAGTCGAAATATGACGGATCCGTGCACCCCACTCACCAGCCTGTGCTACCACTACGTATAGTCGGAATATGATGGATCCGTGCATCCCACTCACCATCCCGTGCTACCACTCCATGTAGTCGGAATATGACGGATCCGTGCACCCCACTCACCAGCCTGTGCTACCACTCCATGTAGTCGGAATATGACGGATCCGTGCACCCCACTCACCAGCCTGAGCTACCACTCCATGTAGTCGGAATATGACGGATCCGTGCACCCCACTCACCATCCCGTGCTACCACTCCGTGTAGTCGGAATATGACCGATCCGTGCACCCCACTCACCATCCCGTTCTACCACTCCATTTAGTCGGAATATGACGGATCCGTGCACCCCACTCACCATCCCGTGCTACCACTCCGTGTAGTCGGAATATGACGGATCCGTGCACCCCACTCACCAGCCTGTGCTACCACTCCGTGTAGTCGGAATATGACGGATCCGTGCACCCCACTCACCATCCCGTGCTACCACTCCGTGTAGTCAGAATATGACGGATCCGTGCACCCCACTCACCATCCCGTGCTACCACTCCATGTAGTCGGAATATGACGGATCCGTGCACCCCACTCACCATCCGTGCTACCACTCCATGTAGTCGGAATATGACGGATCCGTGCACCCCACTCACCATCCCGTGCTACCACTCCATGTAGTCGGAATATGACGGATCCGTGCACCCCACTCACCGTCCCGTGCTACCACTCCGTGTAGTCGGAATATGATGGATCCGTGCATCCCACTCACCATCCCGTGCTACCACTCCATGTAGTCGGAATATGACGGATCCGTGCACCCCACTCACCAGCCTGTGCTACCACTCCATGTAGTCGGAATATGACGGATCCGTGCACCCCACTCACCAGCCTGTGCTACCACTCCATGTAGTCGGAATATGACGGATCCGTGCACCCCACTCACCATCCCGTGCTACCACTCCGTGTAGTCGGAATATGACCGATCCGTGCACCCCACTCACCATCCCGTGCTACCACTCCATGTAGTCGGAATATGACGGATCCGTCCACCCCACTCACCATCCTTTGCTACCACTCCGTGTAGTCGGAATATGACGGATCCGTGCACCCAACTCACCATCCCGTGCTACCACTCCATGTAGTCGGAATATGACGGATCCGTGCACCCCACGCGTCACCATCCCGTGCTACCACTCCCTGTAGTCGGAATATGACGGATCCGTGCACCCCACTCACCATCCCGTGCTACCACTCCATGTAGTCGGAATATGACGAATCCGTGCACCCCACTCACCATCCCGTGCTACCACTCCGTGTAGTCGGAATATGACGGATCCGTGCATCCCACTCACCATCCCGTGCTACCACTCCATGTAGTCGGAATATGACGGATCCGTACATCCCACGCGTCACCATCCCGTGCTACCACTCCATGTAGTCGGAATATGACGGATCCGTGCATCACACGCGTCACCATCCCGTGCTACCACTCCATGTAGTCGGAATATGACGGATCCGTGCACCCCACTCACCAGCCTGTGCTACCACTCCATGTAGTCGGAATATGACGGATCCGTGCACCCCACTCACGATCCCGTGCTACCACTCCGTGTAGTCGGAATATGACCGATCCGTGCACCCCACTCACCATCCCGTGCTACCACTCCATGTAGTCGGAATATGACGGATCCGTGCACCCCACTCACCATCCTGTGCTACCACTCCGTGTAGTCGGAATATGACGGATCCGTGCACCCCACTCACCATCCCGTGCTACCACTCCATGTAGTCGGAATATGACGGATCCGCGCACCCCACGTGTCACCATCCCGTGCTACCACTCCATGTAGTCGGAATATGACGGATCCGTGCAACCCACTCACCATCCCGTGCTACCACTCCATGTAGTCGGAATATGACGGATCCGTGCACCCCACTCACCAGCCTGTGCTACCACTCCGTGTAGTCGGAATATGACGGATCCGTGCACCCCACTCACCATCCCGTGCTACCACTCCATGTAGTCGGAATATGACGGATCCGTGCACCCCACTCACCATCCCGTGCTACCACTCCGTGTAGTCGGAATATGACGGATCCGTGCACCCCACTCATCATCCCGTGCTACCACTCCGTGTAGTCGGAATATGACGGATCCGTGCACCCCACTCACCATCCCGTGCTACCACTCCGTGTAGTCAGAATATGATGGATCCGTGCACCCCACTCACCATCCCGTGCTACCACTCCATGTAGTCGGTATATGACGGATCCGTGCACCCCACTCACCAGCCTGTGCTACCACTCCGTGTAGTCGGAATATGACGGATCCGTGCATCCCACTCACCAGCCTGTGCTACCACTCCGTGTAGTCGGAATATGATGGATCCGTGCACCCCACTCACCAGCCTGTGCTACCACTCCGTGTAGTCAAAATATGACGGATCCGTGCACCCCACTCACCAGCCTGTGCTACCACTCCGTGTAGTCGGAATATGATGGATCCGTGCACCCCACTCACCAGCCTGTGCTACCACTCCATGTAGTCGGAATATGACGGATCCGTGCACCCCACGCGTCACCATCCCGTGCTACCACTCCATGTAGTCGGAATATGACGGATCCGTGCACCCCACGCGTCACCATCCCGTGCTACCACACCATGTAGTCGGAATATGACGGGTCCGTGCACCCCACTCACCATCCCGTGCTACCACTCCATGTAGTCGGAATATGACGGATCCGTGCACCCCACTCACCAGCCTGTGCTACCACTCCGTGTAGTCGGAATATGACGGATCCGTGCATCCCACTCACCATCCCGTGCTACCACTCCATGTAGTCGGAATATGACGGATCCGTACACCCCACGCGTCACCATCCCGTGCTACCACTCCATGTAGTCGGAATATGACGGATCCGTGCACCCCACTCACCATTCCGTGCTACCACTCCATGTAGTCGGAATATGACGGATCCGTGCATCCCACTCACCAGCCTGTGCTACCACTCCATGTAGTCGGAATATGACGTATCCGTGCACCCCACTCACCATCCCATGCTACCACTCCATGTAGTCGGAAGATGATGGATCCGTGCACCCCACGCGTCACCAGCCTGTGCTACCACTCCATGTAGTCGAAATATGACGGATCCGTGCATCCCACTCACCATCCCGTGCTACCACTCCATGTAGTCGGAATATGACGGATCCGTGCACCCCACTCACCATCCCGTGCTACCACTCCGTGTAGTCGGAATATGACGGATCCGTGCACCCCACTCACCAGCCTGTGCTACCACTCCATGTAGTCGGAATATGACCGATCCGTGCACCCCACGTGTCACCATCCCGTGCTACCACTCCATGTAGTCGGAATATGACGGATCCGTGCACCCCACTCACCATCCCATGCTACGACTCCGTGTAGTCGGAATATGACGGATCCGTGCACCCCACTCACCAGCCTGTGCTACCACTCCATGTAGTCGGAATATGACGGATCCGTGCACCCCACTCACCATCCCGTGCTACCACTCCATGTAGTCGGAATATGACGGATCCGTGCACCCCACTCACCAGCCTGTGCTACCACTCCGTTTAGTCGGAATATGACGGATCCGTGCACCCCACTCACCAGCCTGTGCTACCACTCCATGTAGTCGGAATATGACGGAACCGTGCACCCCACGCGTCACCATCCCGAGCTACCACTCCGTGTAGTCGGAATATGACGGATCCGTGCATCCCACTCACCATCCCGTGCTACCACTCCATGTAGTCGGAATATGACGGATCCGTGCACCCCACTCACCAGCCTGTGCTACCACTCCATGTAGTCGAAATATGACGGATCCGTGCACCCCACTCACCAGCCTGTGCTACCACTACGTATAGTCGGAATATGATGGATCCGTGCATCCCACTCACCATCCCGTGCTACCACTCCATGTAGTCGGAATATGACGGATCCGTGCACCCCACTCACCAGCCTGTGCTACCACTCCATGTAGTCGGAATATGACGGATCCGTGCACCCCACTCACCAGCCTGAGCTACCACTCCATGTAGTCGGAATATGACGGATCCGTGCACCCCACTCACCATCCCGTGCTACCACTCCGTGTAGTCGGAATATGACCGATCCGTGCACCCCACTCACCATCCCGTTCTACCACTCCATTTAGTCGGAATATGACGGATCCGTGCACCCCACTCACCATCCCGTGCTACCACTCCGTGTAGTCGGAATATGACGGATCCGTGCACCCCACTCACCAGCCTGTGCTACCACTCCGTGTAGTCGGAATATGACGGATCCGTGCACCCCACTCACCATCCCGTGCTACCACTCCGTGTAGTCAGAATATGACGGATCCGTGCACCCCACTCACCATCCCGTGCTACCACTCCATGTAGTCGGAATATGACGGATCCGTGCACCCCACTCACCATCCGTGCTACCACTCCATGTAGTCGGAATATGACGGATCCGTGCACCCCACTCACCATCCCGTGCTACCACTCCATGTAGTCGGAATATGACGGATCCGTGCACCCCACTCACCGTCCCGTGCTACCACTCCGTGTAGTCGGAATATGATGGATCCGTGCATCCCACTCACCATCCCGTGCTACCACTCCATGTAGTCGGAATATGACGGATCCGTGCACCCCACTCACCAGCCTGTGCTACCACTCCATGTAGTCGGAATATGACGGATCCGTGCACCCCACTCACCAGCCTGTGCTACCACTCCATGTAGTCGGAATATGACGGATCCGTGCACCCCACTCACCATCCCGTGCTACCACTCCGTGTAGTCGGAATATGACCGATCCGTGCACCCCACTCACCATCCCGTGCTACCACTCCATGTAGTCGGAATATGACGGATCCGTCCACCCCACTCACCATCCTTTGCTACCACTCCGTGTAGTCGGAATATGACGGATCCGTGCACCCAACTCACCATCCCGTGCTACCACTCCATGTAGTCGGAATATGACGGATCCGTGCACCCCACGCGTCACCATCCCGTGCTACCACTCCCTGTAGTCGGAATATGACGGATCCGTGCACCCCACTCACCATCCCGTGCTACCACTCCATGTAGTCGGAATATGACGAATCCGTGCACCCCACTCACCATCCCGTGCTACCACTCCGTGTAGTCGGAATATGACGGATCCGTGCATCCCACTCACCATCCCGTGCTACCACTCCATGTAGTCGGAATATGACGGATCCGTACATCCCACGCGTCACCATCCCGTGCTACCACTCCATGTAGTCGGAATATGACGGATCCGTGCATCCCACGCGTCACCATCCCGTGCTACCACTCCATGTAGTCGGAATATGACGGATCCGTGCACCCCACTCACCAGCCTGTGCTACCACTCCATGTAGTCGGAATATGACGGATCCGTGCACCCCACTCACGATCCCGTGCTACCACTCCGTGTAGTCGGAATATGACCGATCCGTGCACCCCACTCACCATCCCGTGCTACCACTCCATGTAGTCGGAATATGACGGATCCGTGCACCCCACTCACCATCCTGTGCTACCACTCCGTGTAGTCGGAATATGACGGATCCGTGCACCCCACTCACCATCCCGTGCTACCACTCCATGTAGTCGGAATATGACGGATCCGCGCACCCCACGTGTCACCATCCCGTGCTACCACTCCATGTAGTCGGAATATGACGGATCCGTGCAACCCACTCACCATCCCGTGCTACCACTCCATGTAGTCGGAATATGACGGATCCGTGCACCCCACTCACCAGCCTGTGCTACCACTCCGTGTAGTCGGAATATGACGGATCCGTGCACCCCACTCACCATCCCGTGCTACCACTCCATGTAGTCGGAATATGACGGATCCGTGCACCCCACTCACCATCCCGTGCTACCACTCCGTGTAGTCGGAATATGACGGATCCGTGCACCCCACTCATCATCCCGTGCTACCACTCCGTGTAGTCGGAATATGACGGATCCGTGCACCCCACTCACCATCCCGTGCCACCACTCCGTGTAGTCAGAATATGATGGATCCGTGCACCCCACTCACCATCCCGTGCTACCACTCCATGTAGTCGGTATATGACGGATCCGTGCACCCCACTCACCAGCCTGTGCTACCACTCCGTGTAGTCGGAATATGACGGATCCGTGCATCCCACTCACCAGCCTGTGCTACCACTCCGTGTAGTCGGAATATGATGGATCCGTGCACCCCACTCACCAGCCTGTGCTACCACTCCGTGTAGTCAAAATATGACGGATCCGTGCACCCCACTCACCAGCCTGTGCTACCACTCCGTGTAGTCGGAATATGATGGATCCGTGCACCCCACTCACCAGCCTGTGCTACCACTCCATGTAGTCGGAATATGACGGATCCGTGCACCCCACGCGTCACCATCCCGTGCTACCACTCCATGTAGTCGGAATATGACGGATCCGTGCACCCCACGCGTCACCATCCCGTGCTACCACACCATGTAGTCGGAATATGACGGGTCCGTGCACCCCACTCACCATCCCTTGCTACCACTCCATGTAGTCGGAATATGACGGATCCGTGCACCCCACTCACCAGCCTGTGCTACCACTCCGTGTAGTCGGAATATGACGGATCCGTGCATCCCACTCACCATCCCGTGCTACCACTCCATGTAGTCGGAATATGACGGATCCGTACACCCCACGCGTCACCATCCCGTGCTACCACTCCATGTAGTCGGAATATGACGGATCCGTGCACCCCACTCACCATTCCGTGCTACCACTCCATGTAGTCGGAATATGACGGATCCGTGCATCCCACTCACAAGCCTGTGCTACCACTCCATGTAGTCGGAATATGACGTATCCGTGCACCCCACTCACCATCCCATGCTACCACTCCATGTAGTCGGAAGATGATGGATCCGTGCACCCCACGCGTCACCAGCCTGTGCTACCACTCCATGTAGTCGAAATATGACGGATCCGTGCATCCCACTCACCATCCCGTGCTACCACTCCATGTAGTCGGAATATGACGGATCCGTGCACCCCACTCACCATCCCGTGCTACCACTCCGTGTAGTCGGAATATGACGGATCCGTGCACCCCACTCACCAGCCTGTGCTACCACTCCATGTAGTCGGAATATGACCGATCCGTGCACCCCACGTGTCACCATCCCGTGCTACCACTCCATGTAGTCGGAATATGACGGATCCGTGCACCCCACTCACCATCCCATGCTACGACTCCGTGTAGTCGGAATATGACGGATCCGTGCACCCCACTCACCAGCCTGTGCTACCACTCCATGTAGTCGGAATATGACGGATCCGTGCACCCCACTCACCATCCCGTGCTACCACTCCATGTAGTCGGAATATGACGGATCCGTGCACCCCACTCACCAGCCTGTGCTACCACACCGTTTAGTCGGAATATGACGGATCCGTGCACCCCACTCACCAGCCTGTGCTACCACTCCATGTAGTCGGAATATGACGGATCCGTGCACCCCACTCACCAGCCTGTGCTACCACTCCGTGTAGTCGGAATATGACGGATCCGTGCACCCCACTCACCAGCCTGTGCTACCACTCCGTGTAGTCGGAATATGACGGATCCGTGCATCTCACTCACCATTTCGTGCTACCACTCCATGTAGTCGGAATATGACGGATCCGTGCACCCCACTCACCAGCCTGTGCTACCACTCCGTGTAGTCGGAATATGACGGATCCGTGCACCCCACTACCAGCCTGTGCTACCACTCCGTGTAGTCGGAATATGACGGATCCGTGCACCCCACTCACCAGCCTGTGCTACCACTCCATGTAGTCGGAATATGACGGATCCGTGCATCCCACTCACCATCCCGTGCTACCACTCCATGTAGTCGGAATATGACGGATCCGTGCACCCCACTCGTCACCAGCCTGTGCTACCACTCCATGTAGTCGGAATATGACGGATCCGTGCACCCCACTCACCATCCTGTGCTACCAATCCATGTAGTCGGAATATGACGGATCCGTGCATCCAACGCGTCACCATCCCGTGCTACCACTCCATGTAGTCGGAATATGACGGATCCGTGCACCCCACTCACCATCCCGTGCTACCACTCCATGTAGTCGGAATATGACGGATCCGTGCATCCCACTCACCATCCCGTGCTACCACTTCATGTAGTCGGAATATGACGGATCCGTGCACCCCACTCACCAGCCTGTGCTACCACTCCATGTAGTCGGAATATGACGGATCCGTGCACCCCACTCACCATCCCGTGCTACCAATCCATGTAGTCGGAATATGACGGATCCGTACATCCCACGCGTCACCATCCCGTGCTACCACTCCATGTAGTCGGAATATGACGGATCCGTGCATCCCACGCGTCACCATCCCATGCTACCACTCCATGTAGTCGGAATATGACGGATCCGTGCACCCCACGCGTCACCATCCCGTGCTACCACTCCATGTAGTCGGAATATGACGGATCTGTGCATCCCATTCACCATCCTGTGCTACCACTCCGTGTAGTCGGAATATGACGGATCCGTGCACCCCACGCGTCACCATCCCGTGCTACCACTCCGTGTAGTCGGAATATGACGGATCCGTGCATCCCACTCACCATCCCGTGCTACCACTCCATGTAGTCGGAATATGACGGATCCGTGCACCCCACTCACCAGCCTGTGCTACCACTCCATGTAGTCGAAATATGACAGATCCGTGCACCCCACTCACCATCCCGTGCTACCACTACGTGTAGTCGGAATATGACGGATCCGTGCACCCCACTCACCATCCCGTGCTACCACTCCGTGTAGTCGGAATATGACGAATCCGTGCATCCCACGCGTCACCATCCCGTGCTACCACTCCGTGTAGTCGGAATATGACGGATCCGTGCACCCCACTCACCATCCCGTGCTACCACTCCGTGTAGTCAGAATATGACGGATCCGTGCACCCCACTCACCATCCCGTGCTACCACTCCATGTAGTCGGAATATGACGGATCCGTGCACCCCACTCACCATCCGTGCTACCACTCCATGTAGTCGGAATATGACGGATCCGTGCACCCCACTCACCAGCCTGTGCTACCACTCCATGTAGTCGGAATATGACGGATCCGTGCACCCCACTCACCATCCCGTGCTACCACTCCGTGTAGTCGGAATATGACCGATCCGTGCACCCCACTCACCATCCCGTGCTACCACTCCATGTAGTCGGAATATGACGGATCCGTGCACCCCACTCACCATCCTTTGCTACCACTCCGTGTAGTCGGAATATGACGGATCCGTGCACCCAACTCACCATCCCGTGCTACCACTCCATGTAGTCGGAATATGACGGATCCGTGCACCCCACGCGTCACCATCCCGTGCTACCACTCAATGTAGTCGGAATATGACGGATCCGTGCACCCCACTCACCATCCCGTGCTACCACTCCATGTAGTCGGAATATGACGAATCCGTGCACCCCACTCACCATCCCGTGCTACCACTCCGTGTAGTCGGAATATGACGGATCCGTGCATCCCACTCACCAGCCTGTGCTACCGCTCCGTGTAGTCGGAATATGACGGATCCGTGCACCCCACTCACCAGCCTGTGCTACCACTCCATGTAGTCGGAATATGACGGATCCGTGCACCCCACTCACCATCCCATGCTACCACTCCATGTAGTCGGAATTTGACGGATCCGTGCATCCCACTCACCATCCCGTGCTACCACTCCATGTAGTCGGAATATGACAGATCCGTGCACCCCACTCACCAGCCTGTGCTACCACTCCGTGTAATCGGAATATGACGGATCCGTGCACCCCACTCACCAGCCTGTGCTACCACTCCGTGTAGTCGGAATATGACGGATCCCTGCACCCCACTCACCAGCCTGTGCTACCACTCCATGTAGTCGGAATATGACGGATCCGTGCATCCCACTCACCATCCCGTGCTACCACTCCATGTAGTCGGATTATGACGGATCCGTGCACCCCACTCGTCACCAGCCTGTGCTACCACTCCATGTAGTCGGAATATGACGGATCCGTGCACCCCACTCACCAGCCTGTGCTACCACTCCGTGTAGTCGGAATATGACGGATCCGTGCACCCCACTCACCAGCCTGTGCTACCACTCCGTGTAGTCGGAATATGACGGATCCCTGCACCTAACTCACCAGCATGTGCTACCACTCCATGTAGTCGGAATATGACGGATCCGTGCATCCCACTCACCATCCCGTGCTACCACTCCATGTAGTCGGAATATGACGGATCCGTGCACCCCACTCGTCACCAGCCTGTGCTACCACTCCATGTAGTCGGAATATGACGGATCCGTGCACCCCACTCACCATCCTGTGCTACCACTCCATGTAGTCGGAATATGACGGATCCATGCATCCCACGCGTCACCATCCCGTGCTACCACTCCATGTAGTCGGAATATGTCGGATCTGTGCACCCCACTCACCATCCCATGCTACCACTCCATGTAGTCGGAATATGACGGATCCGTGCATCCCACTCACCATCCCGTGCTACCACTCCATGTAGTCGGAATATGACGGATCCGTGCACCCCACTCACCAGCCTGTGCTACCACTCCATGTAGTCGGAATATGACGGATCCGTGTACCCCACTCACCATCCCGTGCTACCAATCCATGTAGTCGGAATATGACGGATCCGTGCACCCCACTCACCAGCCTGTGCTACCACTCCATGTAGTCGGAATATGACGGATCCGTGCATCCCACTCACCAGCCTGTGCTACCACTCCGTGTAGTCGGAATATGACGGATCCGTGCACCCCACGCGTCACCATCCCATGCTACCACTCCATGTAGTCGGAATATGACGGATCCGTGCACCCCACTCACCATCCCGTGCTACCACTCCATGTAGTCGGAATATGACGGATCCGTGCACCCCACTCACCATCCCGTGCTACCACTCCATGTAGTCGGAATATGACGGATCCGTGCACCCCACTCACCAGCCTGTGCTACCACTCCGTGTAGTCGGAATATGACGGATCCGTGCACCCCACTCACCAGCCTGTGCTACCACTCCATGTAGTCGGAATATGACGGATCCGTGCACCCCACTCACCAGCCTGTGCTACCACTCCGTGTAGTCGGAATATGACGGATCCGTGCACCCCACTCACCAGCCTGTGCTACCACTCCGTGTAGTCGGAATATGACGGATCCGTGCATCCCACTCACCATCCCGTGCTACCACTCCATGTAGTCGGAATATGACGGATCCGTGCACCCCACTCACCAGCCTGTGCTACCACTCCGTGTAGTCGGAATATGACGGATCCGTGCACCCCACTCACCAGCCTGTGCTACCACTCCGTGTAGTCGGAGTATGACCGATCCGTGCACCCCATTCACCAGCCTGTGCTACCACTCCATGTAGTCGGAATATGATGGATCCGTGCGTCACCATCCCGTGCTACCACTCCGTGTAGTCGGAATATGACGGATCCGTGCATCCCACTCACCATCCCGTGCTACCACTCCGTGTAGTCGGAATATGACGGACCCTTGCACCCCACTCACCAGCCTGTGCTACCACTCCATGTAGTCGGAATATGACGGATCCGTGCACCCCACTCGCCAGCCTGTGCTACCACTCCATGTAGTCGGAATATGACGGATCCGTGCATCCCACTCACCAGCCTGTGCTACCACTCCGTGTAGTCGGAATATGACGGATCCGTACACCCCACGCGTCACCATCCCGTGCTACCACTCCGTGTAGTCGGAATATGACGGATCCGTGCACCCCACTCACCAACCTGTGCTACCACTCCGTGTAGTCGGAATATGACGGATCCGTGCACCCCACTCACCAGCCTGTGCTACCACTCCGTGTAGTCGGAATATGACCGGTCCGTGCACCCCACTCACCATCCCGTGCTACCACTCCATGTAGTCGGAATATGATGGATCCGTGCATCCCACGCGTCACCATACCGTGCTATCACTCCATGTAGTCGGAATATGACGGATCCGTGCACCCCACTCACCATCCCGTGATACCACTCCATGTAGTCGGAATATGACGGATCAGTGCACCCCACTCACCATCCTGTGCTACCACTCCATGTAGCCGGAATATGACGGATCCGTACATCCCACGTGTCACCATCCCGTGCTACCACTCCGTGTAGTCGGAATATGACGGATCCGTGCACCCCACTCACCATCCCGTGCTACCACTCCGTGTAGTCGGAATATGACGGATCCGTGCATCCCACTCACCATCCCGTGCTACCACTCCATGTAGTCGGAATATGACGGATCCGTGCACCCCACTCACCATCCCGTGCTACCACTCCGTGTAGTCGGAATATGACGGATCCGTGCACCCCACCCACCAGCCTGTTCTACCACTCCATGTAGTCGGAATATGACGGATCCGTGCACCCCACTCACCATCCCGTGCTACCACTCCATGAAGTCGGAATATGACGGATCCGTACATCACACTCACCATCCCGTGCTACCACTCCGTGTAGTCGGAATATGACGGATCCGTGCACCCCACTCACCATCCTGTGCTACCACTCCATGTAGTCGGAATATGACGGATCCGTGTACCCCACTCACCAGCCTGTGCTACCACTCCGTGTAGTCGGAATATGACGGATCCGTGCACCCCACTCACCAGCCTGTGCTACCACTCCGTGTAGTCGGAATATGACGGATCCGTGCACCCCACTCACCATCCCGTGCTACCACTCCATGTAGTCGGAATATGACGGATCCGTGCACCCCACTCACCATCCCGTGCTACCACTCCATGTAGTCGGAATATGACCGATCCGTGCACCCCACTCACCATCCTGTGCTACCACTCCGTGTAGTCGGAATATGACGGATCCGTGCACCCCACTCACCATCCCGTGCTACCACTCCGTGTAGTCGGAATATGACGGATCCGTGCACCCCACTCACCATCCCTTGCTACCACTCCGTGTAGTCGGAATATGACGGATCCGTGCACCCCACTCATTATCCCGTGCTACCACTCCATGTAGTCGGAATATGACGGATCCGTGCACCCCACGCGTCACCATCCCGTGCTACCACTCCATGTAGTCGGAATATGACGGATCCGTGCACCCCACTCACCATCCCGTGCTACCACTCCATGTAGTCGGAATATGACGGATCCGTGCACCCCACTCACCAGCCTGTGCTACCACTCCGTGTAGTCGGAATATGACCGATCCGTGCACCCCTTTCACCAGCCTGTGCTACCACTCCATGTAGTCGGAATATGATGGATCCGTGCGTCACCATCCCGTGCTACCACTCCGTGTAGTCGGAATATGACGGATCCGTGCATCCCACTCACCATCCCGTGCTACCACTCCGTGTAGTCGGAATATGACGGACCCGTGCACCCCACTCACCAGCCTGTGCTACCACTCCATGTAGTCGGAATATGACGGATCCGTGCACCCCACTCACCAGCCTGTGCTACCACTCCATGTAGTCGGAATATGACGGATCCGTGCATCCCACTCACCAGCCTGTGCTACCACTCCGTGTAGTCGGAATATGACGGATCCGTACACCCCACGCGTCACCATCCCGTGCTACCACTCCGTGTAGTTGGAATATGACGGATCCGTGCATCCCACGCGTCACCAGCCTGTGCTACCACTCCATGTAGTCGGAATATGACGGATCCGTGCACCCCACTCACCAGCCTGTGCTACCACTCCATGTAGTCGGAATATGACCGATCCGTGCACCCCACTCACCATCCCGTGCTACCACTCCATGTAGTTGGAATATGATGGATCCGTGCATCCCACGCGTCACCATCCCGTGCTACCACTCCATGTAGTCGGAATATGATGCATCCGTACACCCCACTCACCATCCCGTGCTACCACTCCGTGTAGTCGGAATATGACGGATCCGTGCACCCCACTCACCAACCTGTGCTACCACTCCGTGTAGTCGGAATATGACGGATCCGTGCACCCCACTCACCAGCCTGTGCTACCACTCCGTGTAGTCGGAATATGACCGGTCCGTGCACCCCACTCACCATCCCGTGCTACCACTCCATGTTGTCGGAATATGATGGATCCGTGCATCCCACGCGTCACCATACCGTGCTACCACTCCATGTAGTCGGAATATGACGGATCCGTGCACCCCACTCACCATCCCGTGATACCACTCCATGTAGTCGGAATATGACGGATCCGTGCACCCCACTCACCATCCTGTGCTACCACTCCATGTAGCCGGAATATGACGGATCCGTACATCCCACGTGTCACCATCCCGTGCTACCACTCCGTGTAGTCGGAATATGACGGATCCGTGCACCCCACTCACCATCCCGTGCTACCACTCCGTGTAGTCGGAATATGACGGATCCGTGCATCCCACTCACCATCCCGTGCTACCACTCCATGTAGTCGGAATATGACGGATCCGTGCACCCCACTCACCATCCCGTGCTACCACTCCATGTAGTCGGAATATGACGGATCCGTGCATCCCACTCACCATCCCGTGCTACCACTTCATGTAGTCGGAATATGACGGATCCGTGCACCCCACTCACCAGCCTGTGCTACCACTCCATGTAGTCGGAATATGACGGATCCGTGCACCCCACTCACCATCCCGTGCTACCAATCCATGTAGTCGGAATATGACGGATCCGTACATCCCACGCGTCACCATCCCGTGCTACCACTCCATGTAGTCGGAATATGACGGATCCGTGCATCCCACGCGTCACCATCCCATGCTACCACTCCATGTAGTCGGAATATGACGGATCCGTGCACCCCACGCGTCACCATCCCGTGCTACCACTCCATGTAGTCGGAATATGACGGATCTGTGCATCCCATTCACCATCCTGTGCTACCACTCCGTGTAGTCGGAATATGACGGATCCGTGCACCCCACGCGTCACCATCCCGTGCTACCACTCCGTGTAGTCGGAATATGACGGATCCGTGCATCCCACTCACCATCCCGTGCTACCACTCCATGTAGTCGGAATATGACGGATCCGTGCACCCCACTCACCAGCCTGTGCTACCACTCCATGTAGTCGAAATATGACAGATCCGTGCACCCCACTCACCATCCCGTGCTACCACTACGTGTAGTCGGAATATGACGGATCCGTGCACCCCACTCACCATCCCGTGCTACCACTCCGTGTAGTCGGAATATGACGAATCCGTGCATCCCACGCGTCACCATCCCGTGCTACCACTCCGTGTAGTCGGAATATGACGGATCCGTGCACCCCACTCACCATCCCGTGCTACCACTCCGTGTAGTCAGAATATGACGGATCCGTGCACCCCACTCACCATCCCGTGCTACCACTCCATGTAGTCGGAATATGACGGATCCGTGCACCCCACTCACCATCCGTGCTACCACTCCATGTAGTCGGAATATGACGGATCCGTGCACCCCACTCACCAGCCTGTGCTACCACTCCATGTAGTCGGAATATGACGGATCCGTGCACCCCACTCACCATCCCGTGCTACCACTCCGTGTAGTCGGAATATGACCGATCCGTGCACCCCACTCACCATCCCGTGCTACCACTCCATGTAGTCGGAATATGACGGATCCGTGCACCCCACTCACCATCCTTTGCTACCACTCCGTGTAGTCGGAATATGACGGATCCGTGCACCCAACTCACCATCCCGTGCTACCACTCCATGTAGTCGGAATATGACGGATCCGTGCACCCCACGCGTCACCATCCCGTGCTACCACTCAATGTAGTCGGAATATGACGGATCCGTGCACCCCACTCACCATCCCGTGCTACCACTCCATGTAGTCGGAATATGACGAATCCGTGCACCCCACTCACCATCCCGTGCTACCACTCCGTGTAGTCGGAATATGACGGATCCGTGCATCCCACTCACCAGCCTGTGCTACCGCTCCGTGTAGTCGGAATATGACGGATCCGTGCACCCCACTCACCAGCCTGTGCTACCACTCCATGTAGTCGGAATATGACGGATCCGTGCACCCCACTCACCATCCCATGCTACCACTCCATGTAGTCGGAATTTGACGGATCCGTGCATCCCACTCACCATCCCGTGCTACCACTCCATGTAGTCGGAATATGACAGATCCGTGCACCCCACTCACCAGCCTGTGCTACCACTCCGTGTAATCGGAATATGACGGATCCGTGCACCCCACTCACCAGCCTGTGCTACCACTCCGTGTAGTCGGAATATGACGGATCCCTGCACCCCACTCACCAGCCTGTGCTACCACTCCATGTAGTCGGAATATGACGGATCCGTGCATCCCACTCACCATCCCGTGCTACCACTCCATGTAGTCGGATTATGACGGATCCGTGCACCCCACTCGTCACCAGCCTGTGCTACCACTCCATGTAGTCGGAATATGACGGATCCGTGCACCCCACTCACCAGCCTGTGCTACCACTCCGTGTAGTCGGAATATGACGGATCCGTGCACCCCACTCACCAGCCTGTGCTACCACTCCGTGTAGTCGGAATATGACGGATCCCTGCACCTAACTCACCAGCATGTGCTACCACTCCATGTAGTCGGAATATGACGGATCCGTGCATCCCACTCACCATCCCGTGCTACCACTCCATGTAGTCGGAATATGACGGATCCGTGCACCCCACTCGTCACCAGCCTGTGCTACCACTCCATGTAGTCGGAATATGACGGATCCGTGCACCCCACTCACCATCCTGTGCTACCACTCCATGTAGTCGGAATATGACGGATCCATGCATCCCACGCGTCACCATCCCGTGCTACCACTCCATGTAGTCGGAATATGTCGGATCTGTGCACCCCACTCACCATCCCATGCTACCACTCCATGTAGTCGGAATATGACGGATCCGTGCATCCCACTCACCATCCCGTGCTACCACTCCATGTAGTCGGAATATGACGGATCCGTGCACCCCACTCACCAGCCTGTGCTACCACTCCATGTAGTCGGAATATGACGGATCCGTGTACCCCACTCACCATCCCGTGCTACCAATCCATGTAGTCGGAATATGACGGATCCGTGCACCCCACTCACCAGCCTGTGCTACCACTCCATGTAGTCGGAATATGACGGATCCGTGCATCCCACTCACCAGCCTGTGCTACCACTCCGTGTAGTCGGAATATGACGGATCCGTGCACCCCACGCGTCACCATCCCATGCTACCACTCCATGTAGTCGGAATATGACGGATCCGTGCACCCCACTCACCATCCCGTGCTACCACTCCATGTAGTCGGAATATGACGGATCCGTGCACCCCACTCACCATCCCGTGCTACCACTCCATGTAGTCGGAATATGACGGATCCGTGCACCCCACTCACCAGCCTGTGCTACCACTCCGTGTAGTCGGAATATGACGGATCCGTGCACCCCACTCACCAGCCTGTGCTACCACTCCATGTAGTCGGAATATGACGGATCCGTGCACCCCACTCACCAGCCTGTGCTACCACTCCGTGTAGTCGGAATATGACGGATCCGTGCACCCCACTCACCAGCCTGTGCTACCACTCCGTGTAGTCGGAATATGACGGATCCGTGCATCCCACTCACCATCCCGTGCTACCACTCCATGTAGTCGGAATATGACGGATCCGTGCACCCCACTCACCAGCCTGTGCTACCACTCCGTGTAGTCGGAATATGACGGATCCGTGCACCCCACTCACCAGCCTGTGCTACCACTCCGTGTAGTCGGAGTATGACCGATCCGTGCACCCCATTCACCAGCCTGTGCTACCACTCCATGTAGTCGGAATATGATGGATCCGTGCGTCACCATCCCGTGCTACCACTCCGTGTAGTCGGAATATGACGGATCCGTGCATCCCACTCACCATCCCGTGCTACCACTCCGTGTAGTCGGAATATGACGGACCCTTGCACCCCACTCACCAGCCTGTGCTACCACTCCATGTAGTCGGAATATGACGGATCCGTGCACCCCACTCGCCAGCCTGTGCTACCACTCCATGTAGTCGGAATATGACGGATCCGTGCATCCCACTCACCAGCCTGTGCTACCACTCCGTGTAGTCGGAATATGACGGATCCGTACACCCCACGCGTCACCATCCCGTGCTACCACTCCGTGTAGTCGGAATATGACGGATCCGTGCACCCCACTCACCAACCTGTGCTACCACTCCGTGTAGTCGGAATATGACGGATCCGTGCACCCCACTCACCAGCCTGTGCTACCACTCCGTGTAGTCGGAATATGACCGGTCCGTGCACCCCACTCACCATCCCGTGCTACCACTCCATGTAGTCGGAATATGATGGATCCGTGCATCCCACGCGTCACCATACCGTGCTATCACTCCATGTAGTCGGAATATGACGGATCCGTGCACCCCACTCACCATCCCGTGATACCACTCCATGTAGTCGGAATATGACGGATCAGTGCACCCCACTCACCATCCTGTGCTACCACTCCATGTAGCCGGAATATGACGGATCCGTACATCCCACGTGTCACCATCCCGTGCTACCACTCCGTGTAGTCGGAATATGACGGATCCGTGCACCCCACTCACCATCCCGTGCTACCACTCCGTGTAGTCGGAATATGACGGATCCGTGCATCCCACTCACCATCCCGTGCTACCACTCCATGTAGTCGGAATATGACGGATCCGTGCACCCCACTCACCATCCCGTGCTACCACTCCGTGTAGTCGGAATATGACGGATCCGTGCACCCCACCCACCAGCCTGTTCTACCACTCCATGTAGTCGGAATATGACGGATCCGTGCACCCCACTCACCATCCCGTGCTACCACTCCATGAAGTCGGAATATGACGGATCCGTACATCACACTCACCATCCCGTGCTACCACTCCGTGTAGTCGGAATATGACGGATCCGTGCACCCCACTCACCATCCTGTGCTACCACTCCATGTAGTCGGAATATGACGGATCCGTGTACCCCACTCACCAGCCTGTGCTACCACTCCGTGTAGTCGGAATATGACGGATCCGTGCACCCCACTCACCAGCCTGTGCTACCACTCCGTGTAGTCGGAATATGACGGATCCGTGCACCCCACTCACCATCCCGTGCTACCACTCCATGTAGTCGGAATATGACGGATCCGTGCACCCCACTCACCATCCCGTGCTACCACTCCATGTAGTCGGAATATGACCGATCCGTGCACCCCACTCACCATCCTGTGCTACCACTCCGTGTAGTCGGAATATGACGGATCCGTGCACCCCACTCACCATCCCGTGCTACCACTCCGTGTAGTCGGAATATGACGGATCCGTGCACCCCACTCACCATCCCTTGCTACCACTCCGTGTAGTCGGAATATGACGGATCCGTGCACCCCACTCATTATCCCGTGCTACCACTCCATGTAGTCGGAATATGACGGATCCGTGCACCCCACGCGTCACCATCCCGTGCTACCACTCCATGTAGTCGGAATATGACGGATCCGTGCACCCCACTCACCATCCCGTGCTACCACTCCATGTAGTCGGAATATGACGGATCCGTGCACCCCACTCACCAGCCTGTGCTACCACTCCGTGTAGTCGGAATATGACCGATCCGTGCACCCCTTTCACCAGCCTGTGCTACCACTCCATGTAGTCGGAATATGATGGATCCGTGCGTCACCATCCCGTGCTACCACTCCGTGTAGTCGGAATATGACGGATCCGTGCATCCCACTCACCATCCCGTGCTACCACTCCGTGTAGTCGGAATATGACGGACCCGTGCACCCCACTCACCAGCCTGTGCTACCACTCCATGTAGTCGGAATATGACGGATCCGTGCACCCCACTCACCAGCCTGTGCTACCACTCCATGTAGTCGGAATATGACGGATCCGTGCATCCCACTCACCAGCCTGTGCTACCACTCCGTGTAGTCGGAATATGACGGATCCGTACACCCCACGCGTCACCATCCCGTGCTACCACTCCGTGTAGTTGGAATATGACGGATCCGTGCATCCCACGCGTCACCAGCCTGTGCTACCACTCCATGTAGTCGGAATATGACGGATCCGTGCACCCCACTCACCAGCCTGTGCTACCACTCCATGTAGTCGGAATATGACCGATCCGTGCACCCCACTCACCATCCCGTGCTACCACTCCATGTAGTTGGAATATGATGGATCCGTGCATCCCACGCGTCACCATCCCGTGCTACCACTCCATGTAGTCGGAATATGATGCATCCGTACACCCCACTCACCATCCCGTGCTACCACTCCGTGTAGTCGGAATATGACGGATCCGTGCACCCCACTCACCAACCTGTGCTACCACTCCGTGTAGTCGGAATATGACGGATCCGTGCACCCCACTCACCAGCCTGTGCTACCACTCCGTGTAGTCGGAATATGACCGGTCCGTGCACCCCACTCACCATCCCGTGCTACCACTCCATGTTGTCGGAATATGATGGATCCGTGCATCCCACGCGTCACCATACCGTGCTACCACTCCATGTAGTCGGAATATGACGGATCCGTGCACCCCACTCACCATCCCGTGATACCACTCCATGTAGTCGGAATATGACGGATCCGTGCACCCCACTCACCATCCTGTGCTACCACTCCATGTAGCCGGAATATGACGGATCCGTACATCCCACGTGTCACCATCCCGTGCTACCACTCCGTGTAGTCGGAATATGACGGATCCGTGCACCCCACTCACCATCCCGTGCTACCACTCCGTGTAGTCGGAATATGACGGATCCGTGCATCCCACTCACCATCCCGTGCTACCACTCCATGTAGTCGGAATATGACGGATCCGTGCACCCCACTCACCATCCCGTGCTACCACTCCGTGTAGTCGGAATATGACGGATCCGTGCACCCCACCCACCAGCCTGTTCTACCACTCCATGTAGTCGGAATATGACGGATCCGTGCACCCCACTCACCATCCCGTGCTACCACTCCATGTAGTCGGAATATGACGGATCCGTACATCACACTCACCATCCCGTGCTACCACTCCGTGTAGTCGGAATATGACGGATCCGTGCACACCACTCACCATCCTGTGCTACCACTCCATGTAGTCGGAATATGACGGATCCGTGTACCCCACTCACCAGCCTGTGCTACCACTCCGTGTAGTCGGAATATGACGGATCCGTGCACCCCACTCACCAGCCTGTGCTACCACTCCGTGTAGTCGGAATATGACGGATCCGTGCACCCCACTCACCATCCCGTGCTACCACTCCATGTAGTCGGAATATGACGGATCCGTGCACCCCACTCACCATCCCGTGCTACCACTCCATGTAGTCGGAATATGACCGATCCGTGCACCCCACTCACCATCCTGTGCTACCACTCCGTGTAGTCGGAATATGACGGATCCGTGCACCCCACTCACCATCCCGTGCTACCACTCCGTGTAGTCGGAATATGACGGATCCGTGCACCCCACTCACCATCCCTTGCTACCACTCCGTGTAGTCGGAATATGACGGATCCGTGCACCCCACTCATTATCCCGTGCTACCACTCCATGTAGTCGGAATATGACGGATCCGTGCACCCCACGCGTCACCATCCCGTGCTACCACTCCATGTAGTCGGAATATGACGGATCCGTGCACCCCACTCACCATCCCGTGCTACCACTCCATGTAGTCGGAATATGACGGATCCGTGCACCCCACTCACCAGCCTGTGCTACCACTCCGTGTAGTCGGAATATGACCGATCCGTGCACCCCTTTCACCAGCCTGTGCTACCACTCCATGTAGTCGGAATATGATGGATCCGTGCGTCACCATCCCGTGCTACCACTCCGTGTAGTCGGAATATGACGGATCCGTGCATCCCACTCACCATCCCGTGCTACCACTCCGTGTAGTCGGAATATGACGGACCCGTGCACCCCACTCACCAGCCTGTGCTACCACTCCATGTAGTCGGAATATGACGGATCCGTGCACCCCACTCACCAGCCTGTGCTACCACTCCATGTAGTCGGAATATGACGGATCCGTGCATCCCACTCACCAGCCTGTGCTACCACTCCGTGTAGTCGGAATATGACGGATCCGTACACCCCACGCGTCACCATCCCGTGCTACCACTCCGTGTAGTCGGAATATGACGGATCCGTGCATCCCACGCGTCATCAGCCTGTGCTACCACTCCATGTAGTCGGAATATGACGGATCCGTGCACCCCACTCACCAGCCTGTGCTACCACTCCATGTAGTCGGAATATGACCGATCCGTGCACCCCACTCACCATCCCGTGCTACCACTCCATGTAGTCGGAATATGATGGATCCGTGCATCCCACGCGTCACCATCCCGTGCTACCACTCCATGTAGTCGGAATATGATGCATCCGTACACCCCACTCACCATCCCGTGCTACCACTCCGTGTAGTCGGAATATGACGGATCCGTGCACCCCACTCACCAGCCTGTGCTACCACTCCGTGTAGTCGGAATATGACGGATCCGTGCACCCCACTCACCAGCCTGTGCTACCACTCCGTGTAGTCGGAATATGACCGGTCCGTGCATTCCACTCACCATCCCGTGATACCACTCCATGTAGTCGGAATATGATGGATCCGTGCATCCCACGCGTCAACATCCCGTGCTACCACTCCATGTAGTCGGAATATGACGGATCCGTGCACCCCACTCACCATCCCGTGCTAGCACTCCATGTAGTCGGAATATGACGGATCCGTGCACCCCACTCACCATCCTGTGCTACCACTCCATGTAGCCGGAATATGACGGATCCGTACATCCCACGTGTCACCATCCCGTGCTACCACTCCGTGTAGTCGGAATATGACGGATCCGTGCACCCCACTCACCATCCCGTGCTACCACTCCGTGTAGTCGGAATATGACGGATCCGTGCACCCCACTCACCATCCCGTGCTACCACTCCATGTAGTCGGAATATGACGGATCCGTGCACCCCACTCACCATCCCGTGCTACCACTCCGTGTAGTCGGAATATGACGGATCCGTGCACCCCACCCACCAGCCTGTTCTACCACTCCATGTAGTCGGAATATGACGGATCCGTGCACCCCACTCACCATCCCGTGCTACCACTCCATGTAGTCGGAATATGACGGATCCGTACATCACACTCACCATCCCGTGCTACCACTCCGTGTAGTCGGAATATGACGGATCCGTGCACCCCACTCACCATCCTGTGCTACCACTCCATGTAGTCGGAATATGACGGATCCGTGTACCCCACTCACCAGCCTGTGCTACCACTCCGTGTAGTCGGAATATGACGGATCCGTGCACCCCACTCACCAGCCTGTGCTACCACTCCGTGTAGTCGGAATATGACGGATCCGTGCACCCCACTCACCATCCCGTGCTACCACTCCATGTAGTCGGAATATGACGGATCCGTGCACCCCACTCACCATCCCGTGCTACCACTCCATGTAGTCGGAATATGACCGATCCGTGCACCCCACTCACCATCCTGTGCTACCACTCCGTGTAGTCGGAATATGACGGATCCGTGCACCCCACTCACCATCCCGTGCTACCACTCCGTGTAGTCGGAATATGACGGATCCGTGCACCCCACTCACCATCTCTTGCTACCACTCCGTGTAGTCGGAATATGACGGATCCGTGCACTCCACTCATTATCCCGTGCTACCACTCCATGTAGTCGGAATATGACGGATCCGTGCACCCCACGCGTCACCATCCCGTGCTACCACTCCATGTAGTCGGAATATGACGGATCCGTGCACCCCACTCACCATCCCGTGCTACCACTCCATGTAGTCGGAATATGACGGATCCGTGCACCCCACTCACCAGCCTGTGCTACCACTCCGTGTAGTCGGAATATGACCGATCCGTGCACCCCTTTCACCAGCCTGTGCTACCACTCCATGTAGTCGGAATATGATGGATCCGTGCGTCACCATCCCGTGCTACCACTCCGTGTAGTCGGAATATGACGGATCCGTGCATCCCACTCACCATCCCGTGCTACCACTCCGTGTAGTCGGAATATGACGGACCCGTGCACCCCACTCACCAGCCTGTGCTACCACTCCATGTAGTCGGAATATGACGGATCCGTGCACCCCACTCACCAGCCTGTGCTACCACTCCATGTAGTCGGAATATGACGGATCCGTGCATCCCACTCACCAGCCTGTGCTACCACTCCGTGTAGTCGGAATATGACGGATCCGTACACCCCACGCGTCACCATCCCGTGCTACCACTCCGTGTAGTCGGAATATGACGGATCCGTGCATCCCACGCGTCATCAGCCTGTGCTACCACTCCATGTAGTCGGAATATGACGGATCCGTGCACCCCACTCACCAGCCTGTGCTACCACTCCATGTAGTCGGAATATGACCGATCCGTGCACCCCACTCACCATCCCGTGCTACCACTCCATGTAGTCGGAATATGATGGATCCGTGCATCCCACGCGTCACCATCCCGTGCTACCACTCCATGTAGTCGGAATATGATGCATCCGTACACCCCACTCACCATCCCGTGCTACCACTCCGTGTAGTCGGAATATGACGGATCCGTGCACCCCACTCACCAGCCTGTGCTACCACTCCGTGTAGTCGGAATATGACGGATCCGTGCACCCCACTCACCAGCCTGTGCTACCACTCCGTGTAGTCGGAATATGACCGGTCCGTGCACTCCACTCACCATCCCGTGCTACCACTCCATGTAGTCGGAATATGATGGATCCGTGCATCCCACGCGTCAACATCCCGTGCTACCACTCCATGTAGTCGGAATATGACGGATCCGTGCACCCCACTCACCATCCCGTGCTAGCACTCCATGTAGTCGGAATATGACGGATCCGTGCACCCCACTCACCATCCTGTGCTACCACTCCATGTAGCCGGAATATGACGGATCCGTACATCCCACGTGTCACCATCCCGTGCTACCACTCCGTGTAGTCGGAATATGACGGATCCGTGCACCCCACTCACCATCCCGTGCTACCACTCCGTGTAGTCGGAATATGACGGATCCGTGCACCCCACTCACCATCCCGTGCTACCACTCCATGTAGTCGGAATATGACGGATCCGTGCACCCCACTCACCAGCCTGTGCTACCACTCCGTGTAGTCGGAATATGACCGATCCGTGCACCCCTTTCACCAGCCTGTGCTACCACTCCATGTAGTCGGAATATGATGGATCCGTGCGTCACCATCCCGTGCTACCACTCCGTGTAGTCGGAATATGACGGATCCGTGCATCCCACTCACCATCCCGTGCTACCACTCCGTGTAGTCGGAATATGACGGACCCGTGCACCCCACTCACCAGCCTGTGCTACCACTCCATGTAGTCGGAATATGACGGATCCGTGCACCCCACTCACCAGCCTGTGCTACCACTCCATGTAGTCGGAATATGACGGATCCGTGCATCCCACTCACCAGCCTGTGCTACCACTCCGTGTAGTCGGAATATGACGGATCCGTACACCCCACGCGTCACCATCCCGTGCTACCACTCCGTGTAGTATGAATATGACGGATCCGTGCATCCCACGCGTCACCAGCCTGTGCTACCACTCCATGTAGTCGGAATATGACGGATCCGTGCACCCCACTCACCAGCCTGTGCTACCACTCCATGTAGTCGGAATATGACCGATCCGTGCACCCCACTCACCATCCCGTGCTACCACTCCATGTAGTTGGAATATGATGGATCCGTGCATCCCACGCGTCACCATCCCGTGCTACCACTCCATGTAGTCGGAATATGATGCATCCGTACACCCCACTCACCATCCCGTGCTACCACTCCGTGTAGTCGGAATATGACGGATCCGTGCACCCCACTCACCAACCTGTGCTACCACTCCGTGTAGTCGGAATATGACGGATCCGTGCACCCCACTCACCAGCCTGTGCTACCACTCCGTGTAGTCGGAATATGACCGGTCCGTGCACCCCACTCACCATCCCGTGCTACCACTCCATGTAGTCGGAATATGATGGATCCGTGCATCCCACGCGTCACCATACCGTGCTACCACTCCATGTAGTCGGAATATGACGGATCCGTGCACCCCACTCACCATCCCGTGATACCACTCCATGTAGTCGGAATATGACGGATCCGTGCACCCAACTCACCATCCTGTGCTACCACTCCATGTAGCCGGAATATGACGGATCCGTACATCCCACGTGTCACCATCCCGTGCTACCACTCCGTGTAGTCGGAATATGACGGATCCGTGCACCCCACTCACCATCCCGTGCTACCACTCCGTGTAGTCGGAATATGACGGATCCGTGCATCCCACTCACCATCCCGTGCTACCACTCCATGTAGTCGGAATATGACGGATCCGTGCACCCCACTCACCATCCCGTGCTACCACTCCGTGTAGTCGGAATATGACGGATCCGTGCACCCCACCCACCAGCCTGTTCTACCACTCCATGTAGTCGGAATATGACGGATCCGTGCACCCCACTCACCATCCCGTGCTACCACTCCATGTAGTCGGAATATGACGGATCCGTACATCACACTCACCATCCCGTGCTACCACTCCGTGTAGTCGGAATATGACGGATCCGTGCACCCCACTCACCATCCTGTGCTACCACTCCATGTAGTCGGAATATGACGGATCCGTGTACCCCACTCACCAGCCTGTGCTACCACTCCGTGTAGTCGGAATATGACGGATCCGTGCACCCCACTCACCAGCCTGTGCTACCACTCCGTGTAGTCGGAATATGACGGATCCGTGCACCCCACTCACCATCCCGTGCTACCACTCCATGTAGTCGGAATATGACGGATCCGTGCACCCCACTCACCATCCCGTGCTACCACTCCATGTAGTCGGAATATGACCGATCCGTGCACCCCACTCACCATCCTGTGCTACCACTCCGTGTAGTCGGAATATGACGGATCCGTGCACCCCACTCACCATCCCGTGCTACCACTCCGTGTAGTCGGAATATGACGGATCCGTGCACCCCACTCACCATCCCTTGCTACCACTCCGTGTAGTCGGAATATGACGGATCCGTGCACCCCACTCATTATCCCGTGCTACCACTCCATGTAGTCGGAATATGACGGATCCGTGCACCCCACGCGTCACCATCCCGTGCTACCACTCCATGTAGTCGGAATATGACGGATCCGTGCACCCCACTCACCATCCCGTGCTACCACTCCATGTAGTCGGAATATGACGGATCCGTGCACCCCACTCACCAGCCTGTGCTACCACTCCGTGTAGTCGGAATATGACCGATCCGTGCACCCCTTTCACCAGCCTGTGCTACCACTCCATGTAGTCGGAATATGATGGATCCGTGCGTCACCATCCCGTGCTACCACTCCGTGTAGTCGGAATATGACGGATCCGTGCATCCCACTCCCCATCCCGTGCTACCACTCCGTGTAGTCGGAATATGACGGACCCGTGCACCCCACTCACCAGCCTGTGCTACCACTCCATGTAGTCGGAATATGACGGATCCGTGCACCCCACTCACCAGCCTGTGCTACCACTCCATGTAGTCGGAATATGACGGATCCGTGCATCCCACTCACCAGCCTGTGCTACCACTCCGTGTAGTCGGAATATGACGGATCCGTACACCCCACGCGTCACCATCCCGTGCTACCACTCCGTGTAGTCGGAATATGACGGATCCGTGCATCCCACGCGTCATCAGCCTGTGCTACCACTCCATGTAGTCGGAATATGACGGATCCGTGCACCCCACTCACCAGCCTGTGCTACCACTCCATGTAGTCGGAATATGACCGATCCGTGCACCCCACTCACCATCCCGTGTTACCACTCCATGTAGTCGGAATATGACCGATCCGTGCACCCCACTCACCATCCTGTTCTACCACTCCATGTAGTCGGAATATGACGGATCCGTGCACCCCACTCACCATCCCGTGCTACCACTCCATGTAGTCGGAATATGACGGATCCGTACATCACACTCACCATCCCGTGCTACCACTCCGTGTAGTCGGAATATGACGGATCCGTGCACCCCACTCACCATCCTGTGCTACCACTCCATGTAGTCGGAATATGACGGATCCGTGTACCCCACTCACCAGCCTGTGCTACCACTCCGTGTAGTCGGAATATGACGGATCCGTGCACCCCACTCACCAGCCTGTGCTACCACTCCGTGTAGTCGAAATATGACGGATCCGTGCACCCCACTCACCATCCCGTGCTACCACTCCATGTAGTCGGAATATGACGGATCCGTGCACCCCACTCACCATCCCGTGCTACCACTCCATGTAGTCGGAATATGACCGATCCGTGCACCCCACTCACCATCCTGTGCTACCACTCCGTGTAGTCGGAATATGACGGATCCGTGCACCCCACTCACCATCCCGTGCTACCACTCCGTGTAGTCGGAATATGACGGATCCGTGCACCCCACTCACCATCTCTTGCTACCACTCCGTGTAGTCGGAATATGACGGATCCGTGCACTCCACTCATTATCCCGTGCTACCACTCCATGTAGTCGGAATATGACGGATCCGTGCACCCCACGCGTCACCATCCCGTGCTACCACTCCATGTAGTCGGAATATGACGGATCCGTGCACCCCACTCACCATCCCGTGCTACCACTCCATGTAGTCGGAATATGACGGATCCGTGCACCCCACTCACCAGCCTGTGCTACCACTCCGTGTAGTCGGAATATGACCGATCCGTGCACCCCTTTCACCAGCCTGTGCTACCACTCCATGTAGTCGGAATATGATGGATCCGTGCGTCACCATCCCGTGCTACCACTCCGTGTAGTCGGAATATGACGGATCCGTGCATCCCACTCACCATCCCGTGCTACCACTCCGTGTAGTCGGAATATGACGGACCCGTGCACCCCACTCACCAGCCTGTGCTACCACTCCATGTAGTCGGAATATGACGGATCCGTGCACCCCACTCACCAGCCTGTGCTACCACTCCATGTAGTCGGAATATGACGGATCCGTGCACCCCACTCACCATCCCGTGCTACCACTCCGTGTAGTCGGAATATGACCGATCCGTGCACCCCACTCACCATCCCGTGCTACCACTCCATGTAGTCGGAATATGACGGATCCGTGCACCCCACTCACCATCCTTTGCTACCACTCCGTGTAGTCGGAATATGACGGATCCGTGCACCCAACTCACCATCCCGTGCTACCACTCCATGTAGTCGGAATATGACGGATCCGTGCACCCCACGCGTCACCATCCCGTGCTACCACTCAATGTAGTCGGAATATGACGGATCCGTGCACCCCACTCACCATCCCGTGCTACCACTCCATGTAGTCGGAATATGACGAATCCGTGCACCCCACTCACCATCCCGTGCTACCACTCCGTGTAGTCGGAATATGACGGATCCGTGCATCCCACTCACCAGCCTGTGCTACCGCTCCGTGTAGTCGGAATATGACGGATCCGTGCACCCCACTCACCAGCCTGTGCTACCACTCCATGTAGTCGGAATATGACGGATCCGTGCACCCCACTCACCATCCCATGCTACCACTCCATGTAGTCGGAATTTGACGGATCCGTGCATCCCACTCACCATCCCGTGCTACCACTCCATGTAGTCGGAATATGACAGATCCGTGCACCCCACTCACCAGCCTGTGCTACCACTCCGTGTAATCGGAATATGACGGATCCGTGCACCCCACTCACCAGCCTGTGCTACCACTCCGTGTAGTCGGAATATGACGGATCCCTGCACCCCACTCACCAGCCTGTGCTACCACTCCATGTAGTCGGAATATGACGGATCCGTGCATCCCACTCACCATCCCGTGCTACCACTCCATGTAGTCGGATTATGACGGATCCGTGCACCCCACTCGTCACCAGCCTGTGCTACCACTCCATGTAGTCGGAATATGACGGATCCGTGCACCCCACTCACCAGCCTGTGCTACCACTCCGTGTAGTCGGAATATGACGGATCCGTGCACCCCACTCACCAGCCTGTGCTACCACTCCGTGTAGTCGGAATATGACGGATCCCTGCACCTAACTCACCAGCATGTGCTACCACTCCATGTAGTCGGAATATGACGGATCCGTGCATCCCACTCACCATCCCGTGCTACCACTCCATGTAGTCGGAATATGACGGATCCGTGCACCCCACTCGTCACCAGCCTGTGCTACCACTCCATGTAGTCGGAATATGACGGATCCGTGCACCCCACTCACCATCCTGTGCTACCACTCCATGTAGTCGGAATATGACGGATCCATGCATCCCACGCGTCACCATCCCGTGCTACCACTCCATGTAGTCGGAATATGTCGGATCTGTGCACCCCACTCACCATCCCATGCTACCACTCCATGTAGTCGGAATATGACGGATCCGTGCATCCCACTCACCATCCCGTGCTACCACTCCATGTAGTCGGAATATGACGGATCCGTGCACCCCACTCACCAGCCTGTGCTACCACTCCATGTAGTCGGAATATGACGGATCCGTGTACCCCACTCACCATCCCGTGCTACCAATCCATGTAGTCGGAATATGACGGATCCGTGCACCCCACTCACCAGCCTGTGCTACCACTCCATGTAGTCGGAATATGACGGATCCGTGCATCCCACTCACCAGCCTGTGCTACCACTCCGTGTAGTCGGAATATGACGGATCCGTGCACCCCACGCGTCACCATCCCATGCTACCACTCCATGTAGTCGGAATATGACGGATCCGTGCACCCCACTCACCATCCCGTGCTACCACTCCATGTAGTCGGAATATGACGGATCCGTGCACCCCACTCACCATCCCGTGCTACCACTCCATGTAGTCGGAATATGACGGATCCGTGCACCCCACTCACCAGCCTGTGCTACCACTCCGTGTAGTCGGAATATGACGGATCCGTGCACCCCACTCACCAGCCTGTGCTACCACTCCATGTAGTCGGAATATGACGGATCCGTGCACCCCACTCACCAGCCTGTGCTACCACTCCGTGTAGTCGGAATATGACGGATCCGTGCACCCCACTCACCAGCCTGTGCTACCACTCCGTGTAGTCGGAATATGACGGATCCGTGCATCCCACTCACCATCCCGTGCTACCACTCCATGTAGTCGGAATATGACGGATCCGTGCACCCCACTCACCAGCCTGTGCTACCACTCCGTGTAGTCGGAATATGACGGATCCGTGCACCCCACTCACCAGCCTGTGCTACCACTCCGTGTAGTCGGAGTATGACCGATCCGTGCACCCCATTCACCAGCCTGTGCTACCACTCCATGTAGTCGGAATATGATGGATCCGTGCGTCACCATCCCGTGCTACCACTCCGTGTAGTCGGAATATGACGGATCCGTGCATCCCACTCACCATCCCGTGCTACCACTCCGTGTAGTCGGAATATGACGGACCCTTGCACCCCACTCACCAGCCTGTGCTACCACTCCATGTAGTCGGAATATGACGGATCCGTGCACCCCACTCGCCAGCCTGTGCTACCACTCCATGTAGTCGGAATATGACGGATCCGTGCATCCCACTCACCAGCCTGTGCTACCACTCCGTGTAGTCGGAATATGACGGATCCGTACACCCCACGCGTCACCATCCCGTGCTACCACTCCGTGTAGTCGGAATATGACGGATCCGTGCACCCCACTCACCAACCTGTGCTACCACTCCGTGTAGTCGGAATATGACGGATCCGTGCACCCCACTCACCAGCCTGTGCTACCACTCCGTGTAGTCGGAATATGACCGGTCCGTGCACCCCACTCACCATCCCGTGCTACCACTCCATGTAGTCGGAATATGATGGATCCGTGCATCCCACGCGTCACCATACCGTGCTATCACTCCATGTAGTCGGAATATGACGGATCCGTGCACCCCACTCACCATCCCGTGATACCACTCCATGTAGTCGGAATATGACGGATCAGTGCACCCCACTCACCATCCTGTGCTACCACTCCATGTAGCCGGAATATGACGGATCCGTACATCCCACGTGTCACCATCCCGTGCTACCACTCCGTGTAGTCGGAATATGACGGATCCGTGCACCCCACTCACCATCCCGTGCTACCACTCCGTGTAGTCGGAATATGACGGATCCGTGCATCCCACTCACCATCCCGTGCTACCACTCCATGTAGTCGGAATATGACGGATCCGTGCACCCCACTCACCATCCCGTGCTACCACTCCGTGTAGTCGGAATATGACGGATCCGTGCACCCCACCCACCAGCCTGTTCTACCACTCCATGTAGTCGGAATATGACGGATCCGTGCACCCCACTCACCATCCCGTGCTACCACTCCATGAAGTCGGAATATGACGGATCCGTACATCACACTCACCATCCCGTGCTACCACTCCGTGTAGTCGGAATATGACGGATCCGTGCACCCCACTCACCATCCTGTGCTACCACTCCATGTAGTCGGAATATGACGGATCCGTGTACCCCACTCACCAGCCTGTGCTACCACTCCGTGTAGTCGGAATATGACGGATCCGTGCACCCCACTCACCAGCCTGTGCTACCACTCCGTGTAGTCGGAATATGACGGATCCGTGCACCCCACTCACCATCCCGTGCTACCACTCCATGTAGTCGGAATATGACGGATCCGTGCACCCCACTCACCATCCCGTGCTACCACTCCATGTAGTCGGAATATGACCGATCCGTGCACCCCACTCACCATCCTGTGCTACCACTCCGTGTAGTCGGAATATGACGGATCCGTGCACCCCACTCACCATCCCGTGCTACCACTCCGTGTAGTCGGAATATGACGGATCCGTGCACCCCACTCACCATCCCTTGCTACCACTCCGTGTAGTCGGAATATGACGGATCCGTGCACCCCACTCATTATCCCGTGCTACCACTCCATGTAGTCGGAATATGACGGATCCGTGCACCCCACGCGTCACCATCCCGTGCTACCACTCCATGTAGTCGGAATATGACGGATCCGTGCACCCCACTCACCATCCCGTGCTACCACTCCATGTAGTCGGAATATGACGGATCCGTGCACCCCACTCACCAGCCTGTGCTACCACTCCGTGTAGTCGGAATATGACCGATCCGTGCACCCCTTTCACCAGCCTGTGCTACCACTCCATGTAGTCGGAATATGATGGATCCGTGCGTCACCATCCCGTGCTACCACTCCGTGTAGTCGGAATATGACGGATCCGTGCATCCCACTCACCATCCCGTGCTACCACTCCGTGTAGTCGGAATATGACGGACCCGTGCACCCCACTCACCAGCCTGTGCTACCACTCCATGTAGTCGGAATATGACGGATCCGTGCACCCCACTCACCAGCCTGTGCTACCACTCCATGTAGTCGGAATATGACGGATCCGTGCATCCCACTCACCAGCCTGTGCTACCACTCCGTGTAGTCGGAATATGACGGATCCGTACACCCCACGCGTCACCATCCCGTGCTACCACTCCGTGTAGTTGGAATATGACGGATCCGTGCATCCCACGCGTCACCAGCCTGTGCTACCACTCCATGTAGTCGGAATATGACGGATCCGTGCACCCCACTCACCAGCCTGTGCTACCACTCCATGTAGTCGGAATATGACCGATCCGTGCACCCCACTCACCATCCCGTGCTACCACTCCATGTAGTTGGAATATGATGGATCCGTGCATCCCACGCGTCACCATCCCGTGCTACCACTCCATGTAGTCGGAATATGATGCATCCGTACACCCCACTCACCATCCCGTGCTACCACTCCGTGTAGTCGGAATATGACGGATCCGTGCACCCCACTCACCAACCTGTGCTACCACTCCGTGTAGTCGGAATATGACGGATCCGTGCACCCCACTCACCAGCCTGTGCTACCACTCCGTGTAGTCGGAATATGACCGGTCCGTGCACCCCACTCACCATCCCGTGCTACCACTCCATGTTGTCGGAATATGATGGATCCGTGCATCCCACGCGTCACCATACCGTGCTACCACTCCATGTAGTCGGAATATGACGGATCCGTGCACCCCACTCACCATCCCGTGATACCACTCCATGTAGTCGGAATATGACGGATCCGTGCACCCCACTCACCATCCTGTGCTACCACTCCATGTAGCCGGAATATGACGGATCCGTACATCCCACGTGTCACCATCCCGTGCTACCACTCCGTGTAGTCGGAATATGACGGATCCGTGCACCCCACTCACCATCCCGTGCTACCACTCCGTGTAGTCGGAATATGACGGATCCGTGCATCCCACTCACCATCCCGTGCTACCACTCCATGTAGTCGGAATATGACGGATCCGTGCACCCCACTCACCATCCCGTGCTACCACTCCGTGTAGTCGGAATATGACGGATCCGTGCACCCCACCCACCAGCCTGTTCTACCACTCCATGTAGTCGGAATATGACGGATCCGTGCACCCCACTCACCATCCCGTGCTACCACTCCATGTAGTCGGAATATGACGGATCCGTACATCACACTCACCATCCCGTGCTACCACTCCGTGTAGTCGGAATATGACGGATCCGTGCACCCCACTCACCATCCTGTGCTACCACTCCATGTAGTCGGAATATGACGGATCCGTGTACCCCACTCACCAGCCTGTGCTACCACTCCGTGTAGTCGGAATATGACGGATCCGTGCACCCCACTCACCAGCCTGTGCTACCACTCCGTGTAGTCGGAATATGACGGATCCGTGCACCCCACTCACCATCCCGTGCTACCACTCCATGTAGTCGGAATATGACGGATCCGTGCACCCCACTCACCATCCCGTGCTACCACTCCATGTAGTCGGAATATGACCGATCCGTGCACCCCACTCACCATCCTGTGCTACCACTCCGTGTAGTCGGAATATGACGGATCCGTGCACCCCACTCACCATCCCGTGCTACCACTCCGTGTAGTCGGAATATGACGGATCCGTGCACCCCACTCACCATCCCTTGCTACCACTCCGTGTAGTCGGAATATGACGGATCCGTGCACCCCACTCATTATCCCGTGCTACCACTCCATGTAGTCGGAATATGACGGATCCGTGCACCCCACGCGTCACCATCCCGTGCTACCACTCCATGTAGTCGGAATATGACGGATCCGTGCACCCCACTCACCATCCCGTGCTACCACTCCATGTAGTCGGAATATGACGGATCCGTGCACCCCACTCACCAGCCTGTGCTACCACTCCGTGTAGTCGGAATATGACCGATCCGTGCACCCCTTTCACCAGCCTGTGCTACCACTCCATGTAGTCGGAATATGATGGATCCGTGCGTCACCATCCCGTGCTACCACTCCGTGTAGTCGGAATATGACGGATCCGTGCATCCCACTCCCCATCCCGTGCTACCACTCCGTGTAGTCGGAATATGACGGACCCGTGCACCCCACTCACCAGCCTGTGCTACCACTCCATGTAGTCGGAATATGACGGATCCGTGCACCCCACTCACCAGCCTGTGCTACCACTCCATGTAGTCGGAATATGACGGATCCGTGCATCCCACTCACCAGCCTGTGCTACCACTCCGTGTAGTCGGAATATGACGGATCCGTACACCCCACGCGTCACCATCCCGTGCTACCACTCCGTGTAGTCGGAATATGACGGATCCGTGCATCCCACGCGTCATCAGCCTGTGCTACCACTCCATGTAGTCGGAATATGACGGATCCGTGCACCCCACTCACCAGCCTGTGCTACCACTCCATGTAGTCGGAATATGACCGATCCGTGCACCCCACTCACCATCCCGTGTTACCACTCCATGTAGTCGGAATATGACCGATCCGTGCACCCCACTCACCATCCTGTTCTACCACTCCATGTAGTCGGAATATGACGGATCCGTGCACCCCACTCACCATCCCGTGCTACCACTCCATGTAGTCGGAATATGACGGATCCGTACATCACACTCACCATCCCGTGCTACCACTCCGTGTAGTCGGAATATGACGGATCCGTGCACCCCACTCACCATCCTGTGCTACCACTCCATGTAGTCGGAATATGACGGATCCGTGCACCCCACTCACCAGCCTGTGCTACCACTCCGTGTAGTCGGAATATGACGGATCCGTGCACCCCACTCACCATCCCGTGCTACCACTCCATGTAGTCGGAATATGACGGATCCGTGCACCCCACTCACCATCCCGTGCTACCACTCCATGTAGTCGGAATATGACCGATCCGTGCACCCCACTCACCATCCTGTGCTACCACTCCGTGTAGTCGGAATATGACGGATCCGTGCACCCCACTCACCATCCCGTGCTACCACTCCGTGTAGTCGGAATATGACGGATCCGTGCACCCCACTCACCATCTCTTGCTACCACTCCGTGTAGTCGGAATATGACGGATCCGTGCACTCCACTCATTATCCCGTGCTACCACTCCATGTAGTCGGAATATGACGGATCCGTGCACCCCACGCGTCACCATCCCGTGCTACCACTCCATGTAGTCGGAATATGACGGATCCGTGCACCCCACTCACCATCCCGTGCTACCACTCCATGTAGTCGGAATATGACGGATCCGTGCACCCCACTCACCAGCCTGTGCTACCACTCCGTGTAGTCGGAATATGACCGATCCGTGCACCCCTTTCACCAGCCTGTGCTACCACTCCATGTAGTCGGAATATGATGGATCCGTGCGTCACCATCCCGTGCTACCACTCCGTGTAGTCGGAATATGACGGATCCGTGCATCCCACTCACCATCCCGTGCTACCACTCCGTGTAGTCGGAATATGACGGACCCGTGCACCCCACTCACCAGCCTGTGCTACCACTCCATGTAGTCGGAATATGACGGATCCGTGCACCCCACTCACCAGCCTGTGCTACCACTCCATGTAGTCGGAATATGACGGATCCGTGCATCCCACTCACCAGCCTGTGCTACCACTCCGTGTAGTCGGAATATGACGGATCCGTACACCCCACGCGTCACCATCCCGTGCTACCACTCCGTGTAGTCGGAATATGACGGATCCGTGCATCCCACGCGTCATCAGCCTGTGCTACCACTCCATGTAGTCGGAATATGACGGATCCGTGCACCCCACTCACCAGCCTGTGCTACCACTCCATGTAGTCGGAATATGACCGATCCGTGCACCCCACTCACCATCCCGTGCTACCACTCCATGTAGTCGGAATATGATGGATCCGTGCATCCCACGCGTCACCATCCCGTGCTACCACTCCATGTAGTCGGAATATGATGCATCCGTACACCCCACTCACCATCCCGTGCTACCACTCCGTGTAGTCGGAATATGACGGATCCGTGCACCCCACTCACCAGCCTGTGCTACCACTCCGTGTAGTCGGAATATGACGGATCCGTGCACCCCACTCACCAGCCTGTGCTACCACTCCGTGTAGTCGGAATATGACCGGTCCGTGCACTCCACTCACCATCCCGTGCTACCACTCCATGTAGTCGGAATATGATGGATCCGTGCATCCCACGCGTCAACATCCCGTGCTACCACTCCATGTAGTCGGAATATGACGGATCCGTGCACCCCACTCACCATCCCGTGCTAGCACTCCATGTAGTCGGAATATGACGGATCCGTGCACCCCACTCACCATCCTGTGCTACCACTCCATGTAGCCGGAATATGACGGATCCGTACATCCCACGTGTCACCATCCCGTGCTACCACTCCGTGTAGTCGGAATATGACGGATCCGTGCACCCCACTCACCATCCCGTGCTACCACTCCGTGTAGTCGGAATATGACGGATCCGTGCACCCCACTCACCATCCCGTGCTACCACTCCATGTAGTCGGAATATGACGGATCCGTGCACCCCACTCACCAGCCTGTGCTACCACTCCGTGTAGTCGGAATATGACCGATCCGTGCACCCCTTTCACCAGCCTGTGCTACCACTCCATGTAGTCGGAATATGATGGATCCGTGCGTCACCATCCCGTGCTACCACTCCGTGTAGTCGGAATATGACGGATCCGTGCATCCCACTCACCATCCCGTGCTACCACTCCGTGTAGTCGGAATATGACGGACCCGTGCACCCCACTCACCAGCCTGTGCTACCACTCCATGTAGTCGGAATATGACGGATCCGTGCACCCCACTCACCAGCCTGTGCTACCACTCCATGTAGTCGGAATATGACGGATCCGTGCATCCCACTCACCAGCCTGTGCTACCACTCCGTGTAGTCGGAATATGACGGATCCGTACACCCCACGCGTCACCATCCCGTGCTACCACTCCGTGTAGTATGAATATGACGGATCCGTGCATCCCACGCGTCACCAGCCTGTGCTACCACTCCATGTAGTCGGAATATGACGGATCCGTGCACCCCACTCACCAGCCTGTGCTACCACTCCATGTAGTCGGAATATGACCGATCCGTGCACCCCACTCACCATCCCGTGCTACCACTCCATGTAGTTGGAATATGATGGATCCGTGCATCCCACGCGTCACCATCCCGTGCTACCACTACATGTAGTCGGAATATGATGCATCCGTACACCCCACTCACCATCCCGTGCTACCACTCCGTGTAGTCGGAATATGACGGATCCGTGCACCCCACTCACCAACCTGTGCTACCACTCCGTGTAGTCGGAATATGACGGATCCGTGCACCCCACTCACCAGCCTGTGCTACCACTCCGTGTAGTCGGAATATGACCGGTCCGTGCACCCCACTCACCATCCCGTGCTACCACTCCATGTAGTCGGAATATGATGGATCCGTGCATCCCACGCGTCACCATACCGTGCTACCACTCCATGTAGTCGGAATATGACGGATCCGTGCACCCCACTCACCATCCCGTGATACCACTCCATGTAGTCGGAATATGACGGATCCGTGCACCCAACTCACCATCCTGTGCTACCACTCCATGTAGCCGGAATATGACGGATCCGTACATCCCACGTGTCACCATCCCGTGCTACCACTCCGTGTAGTCGGAATATGACGGATCCGTGCACCCCACTCACCATCCCGTGCTACCACTCCGTGTAGTCGGAATATGACGGATCCGTGCATCCCACTCACCATCCCGTGCTACCACTCCATGTAGTCGGAATATGACGGATCCGTGCACCCCACTCACCATCCCGTGCTACCACTCCGTGTAGTCGGAATATGACGGATCCGTGCACCCCACCCACCAGCCTGTTCTACCACTCCATGTAGTCGGAATATGACGGATCCGTGCACCCCACTCACCATCCCGTGCTACCACTCCATGTAGTCGGAATATGACGGATCCGTACATCACACTCACCATCCCGTGCTACCACTCCGTGTAGTCGGAATATGACGGATCCGTGCACCCCACTCACCATCCTGTGCTACCACTCCATGTAGTCGGAATATGACGGATCCGTGTACCCCACTCACCAGCCTGTGCTACCACTCCGTGTAGTCGGAATATGACGGATCCGTGCACCCCACTCACCAGCCTGTGCTACCACTCCGTGTAGTCGGAATATGACGGATCCGTGCACCCCACTCACCATCCCGTGCTACCACTCCATGTAGTCGGAATATGACGGATCCGTGCACCCCACTCACCATCCCGTGCTACCACTCCATGTAGTCGGAATATGACCGATCCGTGCACCCCACTCACCATCCTGTGCTACCACTCCGTGTAGTCGGAATATGACGGATCCGTGCACCCCACTCACCATCCCGTGCTACCACTCCGTGTAGTCGGAATATGACGGATCCGTGCACCCCACTCACCATCCCTTGCTACCACTCCGTGTAGTCGGAATATGACGGATCCGTGCACCCCACTCATTATCCCGTGCTACCACTCCATGTAGTCGGAATATGACGGATCCGTGCACCCCACGCGTCACCATCCCGTGCTACCACTCCATGTAGTCGGAATATGACGGATCCGTGCACCCCACTCACCATCCCGTGCTACCACTCCATGTAGTCGGAATATGACGGATCCGTGCACCCCACTCACCAGCCTGTGCTACCACTCCGTGTAGTCGGAATATGACCGATCCGTGCACCCCTTTCACCAGCCTGTGCTACCACTCCATGTAGTCGGAATATGATGGATCCGTGCGTCACCATCCCGTGCTACCACTCCGTGTAGTCGGAATATGACGGATCCGTGCATCCCACTCACCATCCCGTGCTACCACTCCGTGTAGTCGGAATATGACGGACCCGTGCACCCCACTCACCAGCCTGTGCTACCACTCCATGTAGTCGGAATATGACGGATCCGTGCACCCCACTCACCAGCCTGTGCTACCACTCCATGTAGTCGGAATATGACGGATCCGTGCATCCCACTCACCAGCCTGTGCTACCACTCCGTGTAGTCGGAATATGACGGATCCGTACACCCCACGCGTCACCATCCCGTGCTACCACTCCGTGTAGTCGGAATATGACGGATCCGTGCATCCCACGCGTCATCAGCCTGTGCTACCACTCCATGTAGTCGGAATATGACGGATCCGTGCACCCCACTCACCAGCCTGTGCTACCACTCCATGTAGTCGGAATATGACCGATCCGTGCACCCCACTCACCATCCCGTGCTACCACTCCATGTAGTCGGAATATGATGGATCCGTGCATCCCACGCGTCACCATCCCGTGCTACCACTCCATGTAGTCGGAATATGATGCATCCGTACACCCCACTCACCATCCCGTGCTACCACTCCGTGTAGTCGGAATATGACGGATCCGTGCACCCCACTCACCAGCCTGTGCTACCACTCCGTGTAGTCGGAATATGACGGATCCGTGCACCCCACTCACCAGCCTGTGCTACCACTCCGTGTAGTCGGAATATGACCGGTCCGTGCACTCCACTCACCATCCCGTGCTACCACTCCATGTAGTCGGAATATGATGGATCCGTGCATCCCACGCGTCAACATCCCGTGCTACCACTCCATGTAGTCGGAATATGACGGATCCGTGCACCCCACTCACCATCCCGTGCTAGCACTCCATGTAGTCGTAATATGACGGATCCGTGCACCCCACTCACCATCCTGTGCTACCACTCCATGTAGCCGGAATATGACGGATCCGTACATCCCACGTGTCACCATCCCGTGCTACCACTCCGTGTAGTCGGAATATGACGGATCCGTGCACCCCACTCACCATCCCGTGCTACCACTCCGTGTAGTCGGAATATGACGGATCCGTGCATCCCACTCACCATCCCGTGCTACCACTCCATGTAGTCGGAATATGACGGATCCGTGCACCCCACTCACCATCCCGTGCTACCACTCCGTGTAGTCGGAATATGTCGGATCCGTGCACCCCACCCACCAGCCTGTGCTACCACTCCATGTAGTCGGAATATGACGGATCCGTGCACCCCACTCACCATCCCGTGCTACCACTCCATGTAGTCGGAATATGACGGATCCGTACATCACACTCACCATCCCGTGCTACCACTCCGTGTAGTCGGAATATAACGAATCCGTGCACCCCACTCACCATCCTGTGCTACCACTCCATGTAGTCGGAATATGACGGATCCGTGTACCCCACTCACCAGCCTGTGCTACCACTCCGTGTAGTCGGAATATGACGGATCCGTGCACCCCACTCACCAGCCTGTGCTACCACTCCGTGTAGTCGGAATATGACGGATCCGTGCACCCCACTCACCATCCCGTGCTACCACTCCATGTAGTCGGAATATGACGGATCCGTGCACCCCACTCACCATCCCGTACTACCACTCCATGTAGTCGGAATATGACCGATCCGTGCACCCCACTCACCATCCTGTGCTACCACTCCGTGTAGTCGGAATATGACGGATCCGTGCACCCCACTCACCATCCCGTGCTACCACTCCGTGTAGTCGGAATATGACAGATCCGTGCACCCCACTCACCATCTTTTGCTACCACTCCGTGTAGTCGGAATATGACGGATCCGTGCACCCCACTCATTATCCCGTGCTACCACTCCATGTAGTCGGAATATGACGGATCCGTGCACCCCACGCGTCACCATCCCGTGCTACCACTCCATGTAGTCGGAATATGACGGATCCGTGCACCCCACTCACCATCCCGTGCTACTACTCCGTGTAGTCGGAATATGACGGATCCGTGCACCCCACTCACCATCCCATGCTACCACTCCATGTAGTCGGAATATGACGGATCCGTGCACCCCACTCACCAGCCTGTGCTACCACTCCATGTAGTCGGAATATGACGGATCCGTGCACCCCACTCACCATCCCGTGTTACCACTCCATGTAGTCGGAATATGCCCGATCCGTGCACCCCATTCACCATCCCGTGTTACCACTCCGTGTAGTCGGAATATGACGGATCCGTGCACCCCATTCACCAGCCCGTGTTACCATTCCATGTAGTCGGAATATGACCGATCCGTGCACCCCACTCACCATCCCGTGTTACCACTCCATGTAGTCGGAATATGACCGATCCGTGCACCCCACTCACCATCCCGTGTTACCATTCCATGTAGTCGGAATATGACGGATCCGTGCACCCCACTCACCAGCCCGTGCTACCAATCCAGGTAGTCGGAATATGACGGATCCGTGCACCCCACTCACCATCCCGTGCTACCACTCCATGTAGTCGGAATATGACGGATCCGTGCATCCCACTCACCAGCCTGTGCTACCACTCCATGTAGTCGGAATATGACGGATCCGTGCATCCCACTCACCAGCCTGTGCTACCACTCCATGTAGTCGGAATATGACGGATCCGTGCACCCCACTCACCAGCCTGTGCTACCACTCCATGTAGTCGGAATATGACGGATCCGTGCACCCCACTCACCATCCCGTGTTACCACTCCATGTAGTCGGAATATGACGGATCCGTGCACCCCACTCACCATCCCGTGCTACCACTCCGTGTAGTCGGAATATGACGGATCCGTGCACCCCACTCACCATCCCGTGCTACCACTCCATGTAGTCGGAATATGACGGATCCGTGCATCCCACTCACCAGCCTGTGCTACCACACCATGTAGTCGGAATATGACGGATCCGTGTACCCCACTCACCATCCCGTGCTACCACTCCGTGTAGTCGGAATATGACGGATCCGTGCACCCCACTCACCATCCTGTGCTACCACTCCATGTAGTCGGAATATGACGGATCCGTGCACCCCACTCACCATCCCGTGCTACCACTCCATGTAGTCGGAATATGACGGATCCGTGCACCCCACTCACCATCCCGTGCTACCACTCCATGTAGTCGGAATATGACGGATCCGTGCACCCCACTCACCATCCCGTGCTACCACTCCATGTAGTCGGAATATGACGGATCCGTGCACCCCACTCACCATCCCGTGCTACCACTCCATGTAGTCGGAATATGACGGATCCGTGCACCCCACTAACCAGCCTGTGTTACCACTCCGTGTAGTCGGAATATGACGGACCGTGCACCCCACTCACCAGCCTGTGTTACCACTCCGTGTAGTCGGAATATGACGGATCCGTGCACCCCACTCACCAGCCTGTGTTACCACTCCGTGTAGTCGGAATATGACGGATCCGTGCATCCCACTCACCAGCCTGTGCTACCACTCCATGTAGTCGGAATATGACGGATCCGTGCACCCCACGCGTCACCATCCCATGCTACCACTCCGTGTAGTCGGAATATGACGGACCGTGCACCCCACTCACCAGCCTGTGTTACCACTCCGTGTAGTCGGAATATGACGGATCCGTGCACCCCACTCACCAGCCTGTGTTACCACTCCGTGTAGTCGGAATATGACGGATCTGTGCATCACACTCACCAGCCTGTGCTACCACTCCATGTAGTCGGAATATGACGGATCCGTGCACCCCACGCGTCACCATCCCATGCTACCACTCCGTGTAGTCGGAATATGACGGATCCGTGCACCCCACTCACCAGCCTGTGCTACCACTCCATGTAGTCGGAATATGACGGATCCGTGCACCCCACTCACCATCCCGTGCTACCACTCCATGTAGTCGGAATATGACGGAACCGTGCACCCCACTCACCAGCCTGTGCTACCACTCCATGTAGTCGGAATATGACGGATCCGTGCACCCCACTCACCATCCTGTGCTACCACTCCGTGTAGTCGGAATATGACGGATCCGTGCATCCCACTCACCAGCCTGTGCTACCACTCCGTGTAGTCGGAATATGACGGATCCGTGCACCCCACTCACCATCCTGTGCTACCACTCCGTGTAGTCGGAATATGACGGATCCGTGCACCCCACTCACCAGCCTGTGCTACCACTCCATGTAGTCGGAATATGACCGATCCGTACACTCCACTCACCATCCTGTGCTACCACTCCGTGTAGTCGGAATATGACGGATCCGTGCACCCCACTCACCATCCTGTGCTACCACTCCTTGTAGTCGGAGTATGACCGATCCGTGCACCCCACTCACCATCCCGTGCTACCACTCCGTGTAGTCGGAATATGACGGATCCGTACACCCCACTCACCAGCCTGTGCTACCACTCCATGTAGTCGGAATATGACGGATCCGTGCACCCCACTCACCAGCCTGTGCTACCACTCCGTGTAGTCGGAATATGACGGATCCGTGCACCCCACTCACCATCCTGTGCTACCACTCCATGTAGTCGGAATATGACGGATCCGTGTACCCCACTCACCAGCCTGTGCTACCACTCCGTGTAGTCGGAATATGACGGATCCGTGCACCCCACTCACCAGCCTGTGCTACCACTCCGTGTAGTCGGAATATGACGGATCCGTGCACCCCACTCACCATCCCGTGCTACCACTCCATGTAGTCGGAATATGACGGATCCGTGCACCCCACTCACCATCCCGTGCTACCACTCCATGTAGTCGGAATATGACCGATCCGTGCACCCCACTCACCATCCTGTGCTACCACTCCGTGTAGTCGGAATATGACGGATCCGTGCACCCCACTCACCATCCCGTGCTACCACTCCGTGTAGTCGGAATATGACGGATCCGTGCACCCCACTCACCATCCCTTGCTACCACTCCGTGTAGTCGGAATATGACGGATCCGTGCACCCCACTCATTATCCCGTGCTACCACTCCATGTAGTCGGAATATGACGGATCCGTGCACCCCACGCGTCACCATCCCGTGCTACCACTCCATGTAGTCGGAATATGACGGATCCGTGCACCCCACTCACCATCCCGTGCTACTACTCCGTGTAGTCGGAATATGACGGATCCGTGCACCCCACTCACCAGCCTGTGCTACCACTCCATGTAGTCGGAATATGACGGATCCGTGCACCCCACTCACCATCCCGTGTTACCACTCCATGTAGTCGGAATATGACCGATCCGTGCACCCCACTCACCATCCCGTGTTACCACTCCGTGTAGTCGGAATATGACGGATCCGTGCACCCCATTCACCAGCCCGTGGTACCATTCCATGTAGTCGGAATATGACCGATCCGTGCACCCCACTCACCATCCCGTGTTACCACTCCATGTAGTCGGAATATGACCGATCCGTGCACCCCACTCACCATCCCGTGTTACCATTCCATGTAGTCGGAATATGACGGATCCGTGCACCCCACTCACCAGCCCGTGCTACCAATCCATGTAGTCGGAATATGACGGATCCGTGCACCCCACTCACCATCCCGTGCTACCACTCCATGTAGTCGGAATATGACGGATCCGTGCATCCCACTCACCAGCCTGTGCTACCACTCCATGTAGTCGGAATATGACGGATCCGTGCACCCCACTCACCAGCCTGTGCTACCACTCCATGTAGTCGGAATATGACGGATCCGTGCACCCCACTCACCATCCCGTGCTACCACTCCATGTAGTCGGAATATGACGGATCCGTGCACCCCACTCACCATCCCGTGCTACCACTCCGTGTAGTCGGAATATGACGGATCCGTGCACCCCACTCACCATCCCGTGCTACCACTCCATGTAGTCGGAATATGACGGATCCGTGCATCCCACTCACCAGCCTGTGCTACCACTCTATGTAGTCGGAATATGACGGATCCGTGTACCCCACTCACCATCCCGTGCTACCACTCCGTGTAGTCGGAATATGACGGATCCGTGCACCCCACTCACCATCCTGTGCTACCACTCCATGTAGTCGGAATATGACGGATCCGTGCACCCCACTCACCATCCCGTGCTACCACTCCATGTAGTCGGAATATGACGGATCCGTGCACCCCACTCACCATCCCGTGCTACCACTCCATGTAGTCGGAATATGACGGATCCGTGCACCCCACTCACCATCCCGTGCTACCACTCCATGTAGTCGGAATATGACGGATCCGTGCACCCCACTCACCATCCCGTGCTACCACTCCATGTAGTCGGAATATGACGGATCCGTGCACCCCACTAACCAGCCTGTGTTACCACTCCGTGTAGTCGGAATATGACGGACCGTGCACCCCACTCACCATCCTGTGTTACCACTCCGTGTAGTCGGAATATGACGGATCCGTGCACCCCACTCACCAGCCTGTGTTACCACTCCGTGTAGTCGGAATATGACGGATCCGTGCATCCCACTCACCAGCCTGTGCTACCACTCCATGTAGTCGGAATATGACGGATCCGTGCACCCCACGCGTCACCATCCCATGCTACCACTCCGTGTAGTCGGAATATGACGGACCGTGCACCCCACTCACCAGCCTGTGTTACCACTCCGTGTAGTCGGAATATGACGGATCCGTGCACCCCACTCACCAGCCTGTGTTACCACTCCGTGTAGTCGGAATATGACGGATCCGTGCATCCCACTCACCAGCCTGTGCTACCACTCCATGTAGTCGGAATATGACGGATCCGTGCACCCCACGCGTCACCATCCCATGCTACCACTCCGTGTAGTCGGAATATGACGGATCCGTGCACCCCACTCACCAGCCTGTGCTACCACTCCATGTAGTCGGAATATGACGGATCCGTGCACCCCACTCACCATCCCGTGCTACCACTCCATGTAGTCGGAATATGACGGAACCGTGCACCCCACTCACCAGCCTGTGCTACCACTCCATGTAGTCGGAATATGACGGATCCGTGCACCCCACTCACCATCCTGTGCTACCACTCCGTGTAGTCGGAATATGACGGATCCGTGCATCCCACTCACCAGCCTGTGCTACCACTCCGTGTAGTCGGAATATGACGGATCCGTGCACCCCACTCACCATCCTGTGCTACCACTCCGTGTAGTCGGAATATGACGGATCCGTGCACCCCACTCACCAGCCTGTGCTACCACTCCATGTAGTCGGAATATGACCGATCCGTACACTCCACTCACCATCCTGTGCTACCACTCCGTGTAGTCGGAATATGACCGATCCGTGCACCCCACTCACCATCCTGTGCTACCACTCCTTGTAGTCGGAATATGACCGATCCGTGCACCCCACTCACCATCCCGTGCTACCACTCCGTGTAGTCGGAATATGACGGATCCGTACACCCCACTCACCAGCCTGTGCTACCACTCCATGTAGTCGGAATATGACGGATCCGTGCACCCCACTCACCAGCCTGTGCTACCACTCCGTGTAGTCGGAATATGACGGATCCGTGCACCCCACTCACTATCCCGTGCTACCACTCCATGTAGTCGGAATATGACGGATCCGTGCACCCCACTCACCAGCCTGTGCTGCCACTCCATGTAGTCGGAATATGACGGATCCGTACACCCCACTCACCATCCCGTGCTACCACTCCGTGTAGTCGGAATATGACGGATCCGTGCACCCCACTCACCATCCCGTGCTACCACTCCATGTAGTCGGAATATGACGGATCCGTGCATCCCACTCACCATCCCGTGCTACCACTCCATGTAGTCGGAATATGACGGATCCGTGCACCCCACTCACCATCCTGTGCTACCACTCCGTGTAGTCGGAATATGACGGATCCGTGCACCCCACTCACCATCCCGTGCTACCACTCCGTGTAGTCGGAATATGACGGATCGTGCACCCCACTCACCAGCCTGTGCTACCACTCCATGTAGTCGGAATATGACGGATCCGTGCACCCCACTCACCATCCCGTGCTACCACTCCATGTAGTCGGAATATGATAGATCGTGCACCCCACTCACCAGCCTGTGCTACCACTCCATGTAGTCGGAATATGACGGGTCCGTACATCCCACGCGTCACCATCCCGTGCTACCACTCCATGTAGTCGGAATATGACAGATCGTGCACCCCACTCACCAGCCTGTGCTACCACTCCATGTAGTCGGAATATGACGGATCCGTGCACCCCACTCACCAGCCTGTGCGGCTCGCTTCATTAGTATGTTTTTCTTGGTTGAATGGGTTTTGAAAGAATAGTGGAACGACGCGGGTATGTTTTGCTATTCATTGGTCTTCTGCTTTAGGGCAGTGAATAGTTCTATCTAATTTAAAGCTCTTTCATTATCATTAGTCTCTTAAAATATCACTTTCATGAATACAGAAATTCAAAGTAGCATCGTTGTGCCCAGAGCGCAAAACGTATGTGTTCTAAACACCGGGACTGGCATCTTTTCCGTCACCATTCAGCCAGAGGTGCACTCCTGCTGGCGGGCGAGTGGGGAATCCCACACACACACACAGCCTGTGCGCAGCGCACCGCGGCGAGGCAGCCCTTCACTGAGAGTGAGAGGACGGCGAGGAGCGGCCGTGGGACCCGGAGAGGCCGGGCAGAGGGGAGGCACGACTGACCGAGATCACCCAGCGTGCGTCCGGTGCCGACACACCGTCCCGGATGTCAGGCGGGTAAACAGCGCGGGCGCCCGCCGAGAGCTTTCTCTGCTTGTGCAGACTGCGCGCTTGGGCAATCGGTTTTGCGGACTGCCGACTATGCGCGCCAGTGTCAAGGCTGGAGAAAGGCGGCGGTGTCCGCCGGGAGGGGAGTGACGCAGAGAGGCGCTGGATGAGTCAGGGGCGACTCCGGGTCCCGGCTGACCACTGGCCGGTCAGCTGGCGGGTCGGAGCCAGACCGTCCCCCCCCCCCCCCCCCGGCGTAGAAAGCTGACTACTGGTGCAGCAGTGTCACTAATCACTAATCACCAATCACCCGCACAGATTACTGCTGAGCAGTTAGTCACAGGCGGGAACTGGCACCCAAGGAGTTCACCGAGGTATTTCCGATGTTTGGTCACAGCTCAGCAAAGCAATTCCCACACGAAAAGTGTCACCAGTGGTTGCATTTGTTTGCAAGAAAAGACGAGCACCTTAGCTTATACAAGCACATAGGTCGTATCAAAAGTGTGCAATACATGCGTAAATAACGCTCGTGTGAAGGTATCGCCGTACTTTACAGGAACGGCAGATACCGAGTGTTTTCAACTGCCCCATGGGCCACAATATGTCACAACAGTCGAGTATATATCACGTCCGGTGTTTTGGATTATGACTATGGTACTCATTTATCCTGGGCTCTCACATTTAAACGACGAAAGGGTTCATTGTGTGTGAGCCGCTAACAGGTCGCGCTTATGGCGTGAGAGCGGGACGTGTGTGAAAACTGGACTGCCGGCGATATCGAGTCGATGTGATATACAACTGTTGTAGGTTAACGTACTTTTTAAATCGGGCAATTCGTTAAAGGATAGGATTTCAACATAGCTACTTTCCGTTACCCTCAATCCTTCCCCGCGTGGTCGGAAATGAGTATCAAATGCAGGCGTGTGCGCGCGCGTGTGTATGCGGGCGTGTGTTATTGAATTATAGACAGCCACTAGCAGATCCAGTGGGGGGAGGGGGGCGGGGGCGGCAGGGGTAAAAGCCCCCCCCCCCCCCCCCCTCATTCCACGCCCCAGGGGGGGGGGGCGGCAATAGAAATTAGCCCCCCCCCCCCCCACCCTTCACCCGCAAAAAAAATCGCTGAAACTGGCGATGAAAATGGATACTGAATTACTGACTGCGAAAAATAACTTCTTGCCTAAGAAATAACCCATTATTTTTTGCCTCGTTCGTGTTATCCCTATGTTGTAGCATTTTGGTAGCAGTAGGGAAAGCGGCGCGTCTGGCGCTATTTTTAATCTGGAGTGATTCACAACCACCGTAAGTTATAATTGTACACGCAGCGTCGCAGCCTTTGGTCTCGCCTGCTGAGGAGCGCGTGAGCCCTCCCGCGCGTTCATGCATTGGCTGTAAGAAGTGATAATTAGGGAAAAACTCTCCCCCTCCCTCTCTCCCGGTCAATAACTTTTCACTGATGAAAATGAGATAAATTTTAGCCCCCCCCCCCCCCCCAACTCGAATCCTAGATCCGCCAGTGAGATATGCTATATCTTATATATGCCGCATAAGTGCAAAACAACGCATACAATGAGATTCATTTGGTAGACATTTAAACATAAAAACCTTTGCAAAATGCTCTTATCAAACCATGTGTGAGTGAATTTCCATGTGAATTTCCGTGTAGTGAATTCCCTATGTTGTGTGTAATCCGTCTAATAGTAACCCGCACTCTGCTGGGGCCAAATCTTCCCCCTCCCTCCCGGATTTTCTCAATGACTTGAAAACTATTATAGTGGCGCGAAACTTTCAGTACCTTATGCTGCATCAGTTATACGTCTTCTTACCAAATTGCAATGAACTTCATGTAGCACTTTGGGAGATAATGACGTTGTAATGGCGTCATGTCATGCCATTTTTGGTGGAAAAACGACAAATGTTTGAAAAATCGTAGAAAATGGAGTTTTGATACAAATCAAAAAAGTCAAAAGAAAGGCAATGACATTCTCTTCAAAATAGCAATCTCGGATTTTCGGAATGTTTGGTTTTTAACAACCTCCCCCCCCCCCCAAAAAAAGAAGAAGATTTTGTCGGATTGATTTCCACAACATTATCATATTTGAAGATATTAAAAAAAGGGATATATATTGGAGAACCAAGTATGGACGATACCCAGGCCAAATTTAAAAGTAATATATTTATTTTTGACTGACTTATGGCTCACTAAGTATAAGTAACTGATGACGTCATTGTTTGAAGTTGCATTGTTTGGCTTTTAGTGACCAGATATAGACAAACAAATGCCACCTCTGTATTTCCGAGACAAAACTGGTCTAGAAACATGGCTTTTTATTTAGATTAATAAATTTCAAATTGTGACCTTATGTGACCTGACCTTGACCTGAGGGCCATTCTATGGGGTCAGGTTGTGCAAATGGCTGCTACTATAAAATTATACGTGTAAAATAACCCATAAAACATGTGTTGCATGACTTTCGTAGACCTCTTGCCCATAGCGACCTTTTGTGACCTGACATTGACCTTGACCTTTCCTTACAATCTCACTTTCGCTTATGTGGGAAATGCATTATACCTTACCTTCAAGAGCACTTTGCACGATAATAGTCGCAATCCAAGGCTTTGAATGGAAAGTATGGCCCATAACTATAATATTGATTTTCAGATATGTACCGACTACCGAGCAGGTATGACATAAACTATTATTATTATTATTTATGTAGTGGTAACCCTACCACTGCAGAATACTGGCGGATCTACCAGGGAGGGGGTGGGGGAAGGGGCATTAGGGGCAATCAATACAAGTATGCCCCTCCCGCGCGTTCCTGCATTGGCTGTAAGAAGTGATAATTAGGGAAAAACTATCCTCTCCCGGTCAACAACTTTTCGCTGATGAAACGGAGCGAAATTTTAGCCCCCCCCCCCCCCCCCCAAAAAAAAAAAAACTCAAACCCTAGATCCGCCAGTGAGATATGCTATATCTTATATATGCCGCATAAGTGCAAAACAACGCATACACTGAGATTCATTTGGTAGACATTTAAACGTAAAAATATTTGCAAAATTGGCATGGTTTCTCATTTGCATGTAATGTTGAATATCGCGCAGTCCAACACAATGCAGATTACATTCAGAAACGATAATAAGATCAGGCTGATTTCATCATGAAAACACGCTTTGTAAGGCGGGATTATTTAAGTCCCTGTAATGCCAGGGCTGTTGTAACACATTATTTAGATGCAGGAACGTAGCCAAGATTGGCCATGACCCCCCCCCCCCCCCCCCCCTGAGTAGACCAGTTTACACTAGATAAAATGCGATTTTGCGCAAACCAGCTTACACTAGATCAAATGCGATTGTGCAACGACCCGACCCCCCTTCCCGGTCAACAACTTTTCGCTAACGAAATGGAGCAAAATTGTATCCACCACACATGTCCCCCTCCCCCCATGATAAAAATCCTGGCTACGTGCTTGTTTAGATGTGTTCAATACCGGGAAGCAGCTTTATTGTGCTGAGAACCGAGCGAGTGTTTTTTCCAATACAAATAGCACTTAATCTTAATTGAATTATGAAAGAGGCACGGCCAATTGCTTACCGAGTGTATTGTCTGCAGTTCATGTCGCGCTGTTGCCTTCAGTACGCATCTCTTAGCGGTGAACATCACGGGCTGGAAACTGCAGTATAGCACACACAGCAGTAACACCAAACTTTGGAGACTGTAGTAGCGCACACAGCAGTAACACCAAACTTTGGAGACTGCAGTAGCACACACAGCAGTATAGCACCGAAAGGCTGGGAACTCCAGTAGCTCACACAACAGTAGCACCAAACAATGTAGACTGCAGTAGCACACACAACAGTAACACCAAACAATGGAGACTGCAGTAGCACACACAACAGTAGCACCAAACTTTGGAGACTCCAGTAGCTCACACAACAGTAGCACCAAACTTTGGAGACTGCAGTAGCACACACAACAGTAGCACCAAACTTTGGAGACTGCAGTAGCGCACACAGCAGTAGCACCAAACTTTGGAGACTGCAGTAGCACACACAGCAGTAGCACCAAAAGGATGGGAACTCCAGTAGCTCACACAACAGTAACACCAAACAATGGAGACTGCAGTAGCACACACAACAGTAGCACCAAACTTTGGAGACTGCAGTAGCGCACACAGCAGTAACACCAAACTTTGGAGACTGCAGTAGCGCATACAACAGTAGCACCAAACTTTGGAGACTGCAGTAGCACACACAGCAGTAGCACCAAAAGGATGGGAACTCCAGTAGCTCACACAACAGTAACACCAAACAATGGAGACTGCAGTAGCACACACAACAGTAGCACCAAACTTTGGAGACTGCAGTAGCGCACACAGCAGTAGCACCAAACTTTGGAGACTGCAGTAGCACACACAGCAGTAGCACCAAACTTTGGAGACTGCAGTAGCGCACACAGCAGTAACACCAAACTTTGGAGACTGCAGTAGCACACACAGCAGTAGCACCAAACTTTGGAGACTGCAGTAGCACACACAGCAGTAGCACCAAACTTTGGAGACTGCAGTAGCGCACACAGCAGTAACACCAAACTTTGGAGACTGCAGTAGCACACACAGCAGTAGCACCAAACTTTGGAGACTGCAGTAGCTCACACAACAGTAACACCAAACAATGGAGACTGCAGTAGCACACACAACAGTAGCACCAAACTTTGGAGACTGCAGTAGGGCACACAACAGTAACACCAAACTTTGGAGACTGTAGTAGCGCATACAACAGTAACACCAAACAATGGAGACTGCAGTAGGGCACACAACAGTAACACCAAACTTTGGAGACTGCAGTAGCACACACAGCAGTAGCACCAAAAGGATGGGAACTCCAGTAGCTCACACAACAGTAACACCAAACAATGGAGACTGCAGTAGCACACACAACAGTAGCACCAAACAATGGAGACTGCAGTAGCTCACACAACAGTAACACCAAACTTTGGAGACTGCAGTAGCGCACACAGCAGTAACACCAAACAATGGAGACTGCAGTAGCTCACACAACAGTAACACCAAACTTTGGAGACTGCAGTAGCACACACAGCAGTAGCACCAAAAGGATGGGAACTCCAGTAGCTCACACAACAGTAACACCAAACAATGGAGACTGCAGTAGCACACACAACAGTAGCACCAAACAATGGAGACTGCAGTAGCTCACACAGCAGTAACACCAAACAATGGAGGCTGCAGTAGCACACACAGCAGTAACACCACACTTTGGAGACTGCAGTAGCACACAGCAGTAACACCAAACTTTGGAGACTGCAGTAGGGCACACAACAGTAACACCAAACTTTGGAGACTGCAGTAGCACACACAGCAGTATCACCAAAAGGATGGGAACTCCAGTAGCTCACACAACAGTAACACCAAACAATGGAGACTGCAGTAGCACACACAACAGTAGCACCAAACAATGGAGACTGCAGTAGCTCACACAACAGTAACACCAAACTTTGGAGACTGCAGTAGCGCACACAGCAGTAACACCAAACAATGGAGACTGCAGTAGCTCACACAACAGTAACACCAAACTTTGGAGACTGCAGTAGCGCACACAGCAGTAACACCAAACAATGGAGACTGCAGTAGCGCACACAGCAGTAACACCAAACAATGGAGACTGCAGTAGCTCACACAACAGTAACACCAAACAATGGAGACTGCAGTAGCGCACACAGCAGTAACACCAAACTTTGGAGACTGCAGTAGCACACACAGCAGTAACACCAAACTTTGGAGACTGCAGTAGCGCATACAACAGTAACACCAAACAATGGAGACTGCAGTAGCACACACAACAGTAACACCAAACAATGGAGACTGCAGTAGCGCACACAGCAGTAACACCAAACAATGGAGGCTGCAGTAGCACACACAGCAGTAACACCAAACTTTGGAGACTGCAGTAGCGCACACAGCAGTAGCACCAAACAATGGAGACTGCAGTAGCACACACAACAGTAACACCAAACAATGGAGGCTGCAGTAGCACACACAGCAGTAACACCAAACAATGGAGGCTGCAGTAGCACACACAGCAGTAACACCAAACTTTGGAGACTGCAGTAGCACACACAGCAGTAACACCAAACTTTGGAGACTGCAGTAGCGCATACAACAGTAACACCAAACAATGGAGACTGCAGTAGCGCACACAGCAGTAACACCAAACAATGGAGGCTGCAGTAGCACACACAGCAGTAACACCAAACTTTGGAGACTGCAGTAGCGCACACAGCAGTAACACCAAACAATGGAGACTGCAGTAGCGCACACAGCAGTAACACCAAACTTTGGAGACTGCAGTAGCACACACAACAGTAACACCAAACAATGGAGACTGCAGTAGCGCACACAGCAGTAACACCAAACAATGGAGACTGCAGTAGCGCACACAGCAGTAGCACCAAACAATGGAGACTGCAGTAGCACACACAGTAGTAACACTGCAGTTGCGACTGCAGTTGACAGTTGAGACTGCAGTTGCGCACACAACAGTATAGCACCGAAAGGCTGGGAACTCCAGTAGCTCACACAACAGTAACACCAAACAATGGAGACTGCAGTAGCGCACACAGCAGTAACACCAAACAATGGAGACTGCAGTAGCACACACAGCAGTAATACCAAACAATGGAGACTGCAGTAGCACACACAGCAGTAACACCAAACTTTGGAGACTGCAGTCCACGATAGGTCGCCCAAGGCATAACACCACCACCATGTTTTATTGTTGGCTATAATTTGGTCTAGGGGGTTATCATAGGCGGGAAACTAGCTGTGTCAACGAAAAATATCCGAGTAGCGGTTTTCAAGATATAGCATCGGGCACTTTTCGGAGGTCACTCAGCAGGCCTACATTTGGCGGCTCGTAGTTCGCAAACCATCATAGTTACGACATGAAACCTATCTCTTAAAGAAACTTGCATTGAACCGAGGGACATTTTTGCAATCTAGGAATAATAAAATTGGACACGTGGCCGCTTGACCTATTTTTGATGCGTGACCACTGTAGAGCCCTTCATGGAATGGGAATCCCCATGGAACCCATGGAACAAGATGGAAATGGGTGGGAATGGGCCATTTTTGGAAATGTAACGGGTTGGAACGGGTTTGGGACAGACCATATCATTTTTTAGCACCACAAAAGGTAAAATGTGCTGAAATAGGTGGGAATGGGACTATGAACTATGAACTATGAATTCAACTATGAATTCGGATTTGGATTTGGATTGGAACTGGTTTGGGTCTGGCTGAATGGGCTGGAACGGGATGGGGGCTGAAAATGTGTCCCATGAGGGGCTCTGGCAGGACTCTGGTCTCTGGTCACTGACCCGGACAATTACTCAATTGAAAGTCGAATTTCTGTTTGAGAAGAAGATTCAAGCCTGGTCAAAGTTCTTTCAGATAAAAAATAAAAAAATGCCTTTCGGCCTCCAAATTGGATTTTTGAGCCTCAAAATCCTCAGGATATTTGAGGATTTTTGAATTATGATAGATCGAAAAAACACCATCATATTCAATTTATCTCTGTAATTTGGTCTGGGGGGTTATCATAGGGGGTTATCATAATCCAGCTGTGCCAACGAAAAATAATCTGAGCAGCGATTTTTTAAGATATGGCCTCGGGCACTTTTCGTAGGTCACTCAGCGGCTCGCTACATTTGGCGGCTCGTACTTCACAAACCATCATAGATACGACATCAAACCCATATATTGAAGAAACTCGCATTGAACAGAGGAACATTTTGGCGATCTCGTTTTTTTTGGGGGGGGCGTGTGACCGCTTGACCTATTTTTTATGAGTGACCAAGACAATTTCTCAATTGAAAGTCGAATTTCCGTACGAAGACGATTCAACCCTGGTTAATGTTCTTCCAGATAAAAAAAAATGGCTGTCGGCCTCGAAATATGATTTTTGAGCCTCTTAACCCACGCCGTGCCGGGGGCGTTTAGACGCCCCCCCCCCCCCCCCTAAGGTTTTTCGAGGATAGTAAAAAAAAACGGCGGCGCACAGCGCCGCCATTTTTGGCACAGCTGGTCAGTCATCAATTGCACACATTATTTTGTTTAATAATACATCGGCTCATCTCAGGTCAGGTCACCAGACCAGGTCACGTGACTCCACCTCCATGTTTCCGGTCGCACCACAGCTAGCCACAGTTTTTGGCCGATCGATTTCGTACTTACAGGATTTCATAAGCGATAGTACCTACAACACATACATCTCGGATTTTGTTTTATATCGGTGACCTAAGGTCGGGTCAATTTCGTGACCATTATAAGTCAATGGGGAAATAATCAAATGTTTCCTATTCTGAGGATACGAATTATATCAGTCCAGTTCCTTCTGGATCATGTTATCATAGGCCATTATTGAAGTTGCGGGTGCAATTTTTGTTCAGTGACTTCTACAGGGTCAGATGAGGTCACCCGATGTCACCAACACTTCTTTGCTAATAACTCTCGACAAATTCCAGACAGAGAAGTGAAACTGGCACCAATGTGTTTGCCTCGTCGAGACACGTCTCCCAATGTGCACGTCCCAAAGTGACCTAATTAGATCACCACTTCCTTGACCTGAGGTCAAATTTCTAAGTTGACCTAACCTGGTCACCATGCACATGATACAAAGCACCTTGACGAGACAAACACGATGACGTCAAAATTATTTCCCTATCTTTGTTCGGTAAAAATATATTTGTGAAAACTGTTTTGCTAAAAAATAGCCTTTTGACATTTGATGAGCTCTGGAGCCTCAACTATTCACCTGAGCTCACATCTGAGGACACCTTGTCGATTGCATTTTTTGAAGCACTTTTCATTGTTTTTCTGTGTGTTCCTAGCTTTCATAGTTCCTGTGCTATCTGGGAATTTCTGGAGTGAAGTCCTAAAACTTGAAAATCTAACCCTTGACCTCTGGTGACCTCAATATTGACCTGATAAAAAGTTGCATGAAATAGTTTCCAAGTGCATTTTGACGAGCTTTCGACCAGTGTTTTTGGTTTTTATCTATGTTATATAGGAGCCGAGTTAGAGGGGGCGTCGAAGCGCCCCCTCCCCCCCCCCCGCACGGCGAAGGTGGCGCCGAGCACCGGCACGGCGAAGGTGGCGCCGAGCATATTACCCGCGAGGTACGGCGCGGGTTATATCGACTATAGGCTCTTCTGAAAAGTTCCCGAGGCTAAATCTTGAAAACCGCTGCTTCGATTATTTTTTCGTTGGCACAGCTGGCTTCCCGCCTATACCAAATTACAGAGAGAAATAAAATATGATGTTTTTGCCGATCTATCATATTAGGAAGCTCAAAAATCCAATTGGGAGGCCAAAAGCCTTTGTTTATTTGTCTATATGAAAGAACATTGACCAGGCTTGCATCTTCTTCAAACGGAAATTCGACTTTCAATTGAGGAATTGTCCTGGTCACTCACCAAAAAATAGGTCAAGCGGTCACGTGTCAAAAAAAAATCGAGATTGCACAAAAGTCCCTCGGTTCAATGCAAGTTCTTCATTATACAGGCTTGATGTCGTAATTATGATGGTTTGTGAACTACGAGCCGCCAAATGTAGGCCCGCTGAGTGACCTCCGAAAAGTCTCCGAGGCTATATCCTGAAAACCGCTACTCAGATATTGTTTTTGTTGGCACAGCTGGCTTCCCCGCCTATGATAACCCCCTAGACCAAATTACAGAGAGAAATAAAATATGATGGTGTTAATTTTGATTTTGTTGGGTCGATCTATCGTGGAATGCCCCAGTAGTGCACACTACACACGACAGAACGCCAAACCTTGGAGATTGCAGTAGCACACACAGCAGTAACACCATGGACTGGAGACTGCTGTAGCACACAACAGTAACACCAAACGTTGGAGACTGCAGTAGCGCACACAACAGTAGCACCAAAAGGATGGGAACTGCAGTAGCGCACACAGCAGTAACACCAAACATTGGAGACTGCAGTAGCGCACATAAGAATAACACCACAGATTGGAGGCTGCAGTATCGCACACAACAGTATCACCAAAAGGCTGGAGACTGCAATAGCGCACACAACAGTAACACCACGGATTGGAGACTGCAGTAGCGCACACAAGAATAACATCACAGATTGGAGACTGCAGTAGCGCACACAAAAGTAGGACCACAAAAATGGAGACTGCAATAGCTCACACCGCAGTAACACAACGGGCTGGAGACTGCAGTAGCGCACACAATAGTAACATCACAGATTGGAGACTGCAGTAGCGCACACAAAAGTAGGACCACAAAAATGGAGACTGCAATAGCTCACACCGCAGTAACACAACGGGCTGGAGACTGCAGTAGCGCACACAATAGTAACATCAAACGTTGTAGCCTCAACATAGTAACATCAAACGTTGTAGCCTCAACATAGTAACATCAAACGCGCCCGCTCGGTAATCATGTTACGCGGGCATTTATTATTATACCAGTTATGAACAACGCATTAAATAGAATACAGAACATAGAGTTTAATATGTCGGTTCCAGTGGTTGGCTACATATGCTTTTTTTTACTTCAGAAAATGAGCGTCCAGCGAAAAACCGTTTATTTGTTGAGATTTTACCTTTGGAGTTGGAGGAAAAAACGTTGACCTTTGGAGATGGTGAATGTATGGGATTTACAAATCATTACAACAATGGCAAGTAAATCACGGAAATGTATAGTTTGGCTACCATCACGGGTAATTCCTGGAAAACACAATCCGGTTGTCACGGGCGAGTGACACAGAGGTACACCGCCGATGGGAATTGTGTCATAATTATGTATCCTTTAACAGATTGCGACGCATAGCAGTCGACTTTAATAAGGCTCTCTGAGCGCTAATAGCGCCTCAAATAGTGAAACCCCGAGTGATGTTTGTTTACAAACTGCGGTCGCTGCCCCTCTGTGGAAGGATCCTTTGTCACGCGCGTTATCCATACATCTGTAAACCGGAAAACATCACTCGATCACGTGCAGTTGACAGCTTAATGTTTCCTCCAGTAAGCTGCGGTGTACAGTACAGAAGGCAGACCGGAGTGACGCCGCAGTGTACAGCGGAGTGTGTCGGAGGCAGGAGGTGGCTGGTGTGGCCGGGGGCACCATGGCTCCTACCTGGCACTGGATTCTCATCGCGATATGTGCTCTAGTCAGTGTGGGGTTCACGCTCAACTTTAACGAACCGAGGAGTCATTGTGACATTGTCGATCAGAAGTGTATGAGTGTTTTACAATGTCCGGCTTATAAAACCAGACAGGACCTGATCAACAACCGGCCAGTAATCTGCGGTTTCTCTGGAGTTATGCCACTAGTCTGCTGTCCTGTCGCTGCTGCTGCTGCTGCTGCTGCTTCTGACTCGCAACAAGCAACGGCACCCGAGCCAGCGTTTCCACAAGCACTGTCAACCGATCCAGCGTTTCCACAAGCACCAGCACCCGAACCAGTGTTTTCACAAGCACCAGTACCAGAGCCAGCGTTTCCACAAGCACTGTCAACCGATCCAGCGTTTCCACAAGCACCAGCACCCGAACCAGTGTTTTCTCAAGCACTGTCAACCGATCCAGCGTTTCCACAAGCACCAGCACCCGAACCAGTGTTTTCTCAAGCACCAGTACCAGAGCCAGCGTTTCCACAAGCACTGTCAACCGATCCAGCGTTTCCACAAGCACCAGCACCCGAACCAGTGTTTTCACAAGCACCAGTACCAGAGCCAGCGTTTTCACAAGAACTGTCACTAGAGCTAGCGTTTCCACAAGCACCGGAACCCGAGCCCGCGCCTTCACAAGCACCGGCACCCGAGCCAGCGTTTTCACAAGAACCGGAACCCGAGCCGGCATTTCCACAAACACGGGCAAAGGAGCCAGCGTTTCCGCAAACACCGGTACCCGAGCCAGCGTTTCCGCAAGCACCGGCACCAGTACCAGAACTTGTACCAGCGCCTTTACCGAAAACAGTCCTAGCACCACCATTTCAACCTACACCGTCACTATTACCGACACCATTAGCACTTGCACCAGCTCCATCGGTCCCTGCGTCAGCTCCGTCGGGACCTGCATCGGCACCACCGGAGCCCGCCCCGACACCAGTGTCGCTTCCGGAGCAGTGCGGTGACCCGTACAGGGTCATCCGGAGCTCCCACCGCTGGTCCGGCCTAGAATTCGGCGCTGTCGGCGCCCGGGTGGGCCGCTGGCCGTGGCTGGTGCTGTTCGGACGGTGGACGGACTCCGGTCTAGGGGACTGGTTCTGCGGCGGCGCCCTAATCACCGACCGGCACGTGCTGACGGCCGCCCACTGTCTGCGGCCGGAGGAGGCCGGCGCAGTCGGAGCACACATCGGCGACCACGACCTGATCACGCCGGCCGAGGTGCGCCACCAGGAGCGTAACCTCTCCGGTGTGACGCAGCACCCGCAGTTCGTCGGCGCGCAGAACGACCTGGCCGTGGTGCGACTGGCGGCGCCGGTGGAGCTGACGGAGGCTGTGTGGCCCGTCTGTCTGCCCCCTGCTGACGTGGAAGTCACGAGTCACCCGCTGTGGGTGGCCGGCTGGGGCGCCTCGGAGCCGGTCGCCTACCCAGCCTCCGAACTGCTCGACACCCCACTCCAGCTGATCGACCCGACCCGCTGTGAGGACACCTACCGGCGCGTGCCGCTGTTCGATGCCCGCTTCCCGGGCGGCTTCCAGGGCACGAAACTGTGCGCCGGTCGGCTGGGCGGGGTCCCGCTGGACTCGGCCGCCTGTCCAGCCGACTCCGGTGGTCCACTAATGGCGCCCACCCACGACTCCCGATACCAGGTGGTCGGAGTGTGGTCAATCGGTATCGAATCCTGCGGCACGACAGAGTTCCCCGGAATATACACCCGAGTGGCGGCATACTCAGACTGGGTACTCGCCAACCTGACGTGACAGTCTGTCTTTCAGTGGTGGGCTGTGAACAGTGTCACGTGGTGCATCAGCTCACTGTTTGGCCTGTGGAAAGGGCGGCATCTCACCACGTGATAATGTGATAACAATGAATACATCTCCATGTCTCCATAGGTATGGTGTTCTTTCGACATAAGGCGAATTGCAGGGACGTAGGAACGTCACGAAAAGTGAGGGGGTAGTGAAACTGTGATCTCGTTTTGAGAGAACCCCACCCCCCTGTGGAAGATTTATTTGCAGATTGGGCTGTTCTCGCCTTGGCGAACCTTTTACCATCAAAAACTTTTCTCACCAAGCAAAAATAATGATTTTAGTCACAACAATGGCCGAAAAGTGATGGGGCCGTGCCCCCCCCCCCCCCCTCCCGGTTCCTACGCCTATGGGCCGAATGGTTATGTTGTGATAGCTTACTTTTTCTGCTTAGCATAAGCGATCTGTCAGATAACCATTACGCCTACAATTTAACCAATAACGTTAGGATTCGATCAGTCATTCTCTGAAAGCGATAGAAAACAATAGCAACAAATCAGTTTATTTTGGAAGATGACGACGAAATATCTAAAGAAAGAAAGCTAACAAAGCGGATAAGAAACTCGACCTTCGCTGTCATAGCTCTGCACCAGTACGTGTGGTACACTGACTGTAGTAGTGTAGTGCAGTGTAGTAGTGTGGTGTGTGCAGAGGGCACTGATTCGGACTGACCTCGTGTAGATGACTCAGAGTGATCCGCGATGCGTCACCATTGCTCGAGCGCCGCGAGGTCACGCTGGGGTGCGACTCTCTGTGGAGACGTTCACCAGAGATCATCACCCGTTCTCTGAAAACCTGCCCCGCAACCGGGGACCGCGGGATCCACGCCCCACGCAGCTGTCACCGTCACCCTCAGCAGCGGACACTGACTGCCTCCTTACCTGGGGGCTGGGCTGACCCGTGTTACAGTCCACGGACAACAGGGGCGTGACAGGGCAGATGAGGAGAGGGAGTCAGATCAGGGACAGGGACAGGGACAGGGACAGGGACTGGGACAGGGACAGGGACAGGACAGGGACAGGACAGGGACAGAACAGGACAGGGACAGGACAGGGACAGGGACAGGGACAGGGACAGGGACAGGGACAGGGACAGGGACAGGGACAGGACAGGGACAGGACAGGGACAGGGACAGGGACAGGACAGGGACAGGACAGGGACAGGGACAGGGACAGGACAGGGACAGGGACAGGGACAGGACAGGGACAGGACGGGACGGGACTGGAGGTCGCCCGGTGAGGCGGTCCGTCGCCTTTCGCCGCCGGCTAGTGACCTGATTCGGCGGCGGTCGCCGGCCGGTCCGGCCCGGCTCGCCCGGCCGGCCAGTGGTCGCCGTGGCCCCCAGCTGGAAAGTCGGGCCGGCTCTCGCGCGCGCGTGCCAGTGGTCTACAAACGTGGTGCGCGCCGCCACTCTCTCGGCCCTGCGCCCGGGGAGCGATAGGGTGAAGGGTGCCACTGGGACGAGCGGTGGACTGACGTGTCGGCAGTGGGACGCGATGGCCAGCGGGCGGGCCGTGGAGCGGTGCTGACATGTGAGACGGAGTGGCTGCTGCTGAAAGGCCCACACCATGGTTCCGGCGCTGGATTTCAATTTAGGTGAGTTGTTACTGGTCCATCTCGACGTAGTGCATTGCCGGGTGTCACTGCTGACGATCATGGCGGCCCAGAGTAGGTCGACTATGTTCGGTGAGCATGATATGCTTGGTGAATATTTCCTTCCGCACTGAAGAACAGCATCTTTTCGTATAGATGCACACCATGTTTTTCTCCGACACGATTGACAATACTTTAAAATGCTTCTCTAAAACGCCGCTGCGCTTCAAGATTAAACGTCGAGTTTAAGGGGAATAGTTCACCTTTAACATGGTGTTTTGAACTGAGATAGCAGAATTGTAGGGCAGGTAAAAAAAATGACTACAGTGAAATAATTTCTACTCTACGCTAAGTAGTTTCGACACAGAACCTAAATTAAAATTCGGTTTCGGGTCTACGAAACATCGTCGGTATTGTAACGTCATACCCGCTGACGTCAGATTTGCGTCATACACAGATTTCGCCGCAGACTAGCCGTAACTAGCGTAAGTTGAGCCGTAACCATTACAATGTTCGCGTGTATTTTATAGTAACCGTGAAACCTCTTTAGGTTACCAGAAACCAGCTTTTTTTTTGTGAAGTAGAGATATTTTATCGAAAGATTCAGAAACTCAAGCAACGCGTCCTATTTTGCTTACTATATGTCACTAGTCCGTCATTATTGTGTGCATTACCATCCATATCTGAGCTGTCATACGCATGACGTCATGCAGTGCCATGCGGTTTGTTTAATCTATGAAGGAGAAAAGAGAAACATGCTCATTTTTCGACGGATATCCATCTATCGTCCAAACAAATGTCATATTCGTTTTTTTCAGCTCAAAATATAGCCAAATTTCAAGACAACTTTCAAAATGACCTATTCCCTTTATTAAGGCTATAGTAGCTATTTCAATTTATAAAAACAATCGCACGATTTTTACGAAGTAACGCTCAGTTTTGTTCTCATAATTAACATTCCTAAAATGCAATTCATTAACGGAGCTATTTAAATTAGTCTTGTCTTGTATAGTCTTGGAAAGCCTAGTCCATGAACTACCCTCTCAGCATGTTGCTGGGGCGTAAGAACGTCACGTGCGTGCCGGCACCGTCGGGTTGGCGGAGGGGGCGGACAGGGTGCACTCGGTATTCAGTGGCGTTCTGATTTCTCCCGCAGCGGCCCGCCGGGACCAGCTGGGCCGCTGATTTCAGATCGGTCATGGGCGATACGGTGTCCCGAATAGATTTCACTCACACGTTCACCAGCAGCTGCAGAAGCAGCAGCAGCAGCAGCAGCAGCAGCAGCAGCAGCAGCAGTAGCAGGCTCTGCTGCATCACAGGCTGGAGGGCCGTCCCGGGTCATCGCATTCCAAGTCATGCGGTGTAGGTTGATTTTGATTCCGTGAACGTGTCTCAGTAGGATATGGCGTGTTGACTCATGACTCACTTATGTTGTTATTGCGGTTAGCATTACGATTTCATAGTCGAATGCTATGAATAATTAACTCGCGCCCTCGAAGATCTTCATGGGCGCCAAGTGACCACAAGCAGTCGGTGCGCCCTAAAACCCCAATCATCATCATCATCGAAGATCTTCAAGAATTAACTCTCACTGCTTATTCAGTTTTCGCTCTAGTCGAGGGGTCGCCAGCGTCAGTTGTCTATTCCACATCAACTCAGTAAATTGCTCAAAGTATTATAAATTTGGGACATTGGAGGCGCCTTAAATGACCTGCGTTGTCGAGGAGCGCCCTAACATACCAATCGAGACATTGCAGGCGTTTCAGCGACTTTCGCATGGATCGTCTCACGTGTGACTACGCAACCCGGCGGATCCCTGTGTTAAGTTTCTAAAGGTCTTTGTACTAGTAGAAGCAAGAAGCAGTTTCGCTAGAAATCACCCAGTGGAAAATCACGGCGAAATTTTTAACGTTTATCATTGTGGACGTCCAACCGTTTTATCTGAGATGACAGTTTCTGCATGCTGGCCTCACACAATAGGGTTCATGACCGCCAGTTCAGTTCCGGCCAGCGAGTGCAGTGAGTGTGACAAAACGGTAGCACCTATTGTCATGCGTTTACTTTGTCCGGAAACGACGTCCACCGACCCGTCTTCCGCAGTAGAGACTAACTAGGGAAGGATAAGAAAGCTATTTACTATACTTAAGTGCAAGTTTATCTTAGCGCTAGTTGTAGATTATAATGTTATCATTTTCAAATAAAATAATACGATAAAAAAATGCAAAAAAGCCAAGAAGTGCAGGGATAATTACGAATGGGAAATTAATAAACGGTAGTTAAATATAAATGCACAGCCTAAATAGAGTCATTTGTTGGAATAACGGAAAATATTTACATAGTGAGTTTTCAGTTTTGGAAAAATCAGGATATAACCGCAAATAATTGCAGATAAAGAAACACTTACGTGTGGGCCTTAATCCGCGCGGTGTTGGGGGTCTCCACTCTCCAGCCGAACGCCTAGCGCTGGGGGTGTGTAAATTTTACCCCCCCCCCCCTCGGTATCTTCCGAACCAATGACCGCAGCGAGATGCGCAAAGCGGCGATCGAAATATATCAGTGAGAAGAATATAACGCATACCCGAATTTCCTAAAACCAGCAAGGCGCTGTAGTTGGCGATGAACGAGCGAGCGCGAACGAAATGTATGGTGAATGTCAACTCGATCGGGCAAGTAGTTTCTGAGACACACAAAATGTGCGCACGTGCGCACGTGCAAAGGCACACCACCCCTGACTTGTAGGAAAGAGGCGGCTGAGAGGTCGCTAACCACACACTAAATTTGAACACAATCAGCTCAGCCGTTCCTGAGATATTGAATAGGGGTGTGCACGTCCTCACGTGCAGAGGCGCGGCGGACGTCCCATGACTTGTGGGAAGGCGGCGACGGAGGGGTCCCTAACCACACACCAAATTTGAACACAATCGGCCCAGCCGTTGCGGAGTTTCTACGACAAAACACTTTTCAACACCCTTCACGCGGCACGCGCCACGCGAAGTGGTAGTCACCCACATGAGTAGGCACTGGTCTCAAACAGGTTAGGTTGGATGGGGCTACTTAGCAAAGAAACCCGCTTGTTAATCGGACGTGCGGTTGCAGAGATATTAGCTTCTCAAAAGCGTCGCCACGGGCCGGGTCAGGCCGGGCCGGGCCGTTCATATTCAGATTTTTCCCATATACCACGGAAGAACGAGCGAGCGCTTCGCGCTCGCTCGTAATAAGGTCACATGTCAGGTCACGGTCAGGTCAAGTGTCAAAATGTAAGTATTTGAGTTTTTAGGCCATACTTCCCATCCAAAGCCTTAGATTGCGACTATTATCTCACAAAGTGCTCTCAAATGTATAATGCATTTCCCGCATAAGTAAAAGAGTAATTGTGAGCAAAGGTCAAGGTCAAGGTCAGGTCACAAAAGGTCACAGGTCTACCAAAGCCATGCGACACATGTATGGGATATTTTACACGTAGAATTCGATAGTAGCAGCCTTTTTCACAGCCTGACCCCATATAATTGCCCTCAGGTCAACGTCAGGTCACAATAAGGACACAATTTTAAATTGATTAATCTAAATAAAAGGTATGTTTCTAGACTAGTTTTGTTTCAGAAATACAGTGGTGCCATTTATTTGTCCGTATCTGGTCAGTAAAAGACAAAAAACGCAATAAAAAATGACGTCATGATTTACTTATACTTAGGGAGCCATAAATCAGTCAAAAATAAAGATATTGCTTTACAATTTGGTTTGGGAATCGTCCATACTCGGTTCTCTAATAAAGCTTCCGGTTTTTTGAAAATCTTCAAAAAACTTTGTTAGAAATTCTTCCAATTTTTTTGGGGGGAGTGAAAAACCCAAAATTTCACAAATCCGAGACAGCTATTTGGATGACAATGTTATTTCCTTTTATTTTGACGCTTTTATTTCCGATTTGCATCAAAACGCTATTTTCTACGATTTTCAAACATTTAACTTCTTCACCAACAATGACATAACATGGCGTCACTTCACCAACAATGACACACGTCAACGTCATTATCTCCCACAATACTTCACCAATTTCAGAAGAAGACGTATAATTGATGCAGCATAAAGTAGTGAAAGTTTAACTTCGATATATGTCATAGTTTTCAAGTGATTGAGAAAATCTGGGAGGGGGGTAAAATTTATCCCCCCCCAGCGCTGCGCGGGTTAAGAAAGAAAAGCTTAAAATCCGAAAAAAACTTGTGCAAGAAAGGCTCGTCTCACACACAAACTTGTAAATATCCCATCATATCGCACCAAAGGTGTGTACACTCGGCATTCTATGCTCCTAACAACCTTCTTGCAACGCACCGGTTACATCATGCCTGCCTGAAAGTATTTCATTCTAACACGCGACTCGGTGTTGAATAAATACGCCATCTGCTGTCGCGTTGCGCCCACTTCGGTAGGAGTCCTTGAGCGAAAGTGAATTCACAACAGCTTCTTTGAATAACTTGTTGACGCATGGATCAGGCCACTTGTACCACTATCGCGTCACCATTATCTAACCGGCTGCCGGCCAAACTAGGGCCCCAGCTGGAGAGGGGAGGCCTCAGCTGGGACGAGGAGGCCTCAGCTGGGGAGGGGAGGCCTCGGCTGGGGCGGGGAGGCCTCAGTTGGAGCAGGGAGGCCTCATCTGAGACGGAGAGGTCTCAGCTGGAACGGGGAGGCGTCGGCTGGGGAGGGTAGGCCCCAGCTGGGGTGGGGATGCCTCAGCTCGGGCGGGGAGACCCCAGCTGGAGAGGGGAGGCCTCAGCTGAGACGGGGAGGCCTCAGCTGGGGAGGGAAGTTCTCAGCTGGGGCGGGGAGGTCCCAGCTGGGGCGGGGAGGCCTCAGCTGAGACGAGGAGGCCTCAGCTAGGACGGGAAGGCCTCATCTGGGGCAGGGAGACCTCAGCTGGGGCGCGGAGGCCTCAGCTGAGGCGGGGGGGGGGGGGTGCTGAAACAGGGAGGCCTCATCTGAGACGGGGAGGCCTCAGCTGGGGAAGGGAGTCCTCAGTTGGGGCAGGGAGGAGCCTCTGTTGGGGCGTGGCGTCGCAGATGGGGCAGGGCGGCTTCCGCTGTAGGGAGGCCTCAGGTTGGGAGGAGGCCTCAGCTGGTACAGGGCGACCTCCCCGGCTGAGTTGGGGTGGGGCGGCTCATCTCGCTTTACACTACTGACTCCCACGACACCAGCAGGGCGCGACCGGTCACCACGACACCAGCGGGGCGCGACCGGTCGGCGCAGGAATCCCCGCAGTCAGCGGCCGTGACTGGCAGCTAACTGATTCAGTTTTCTCACCCGCCCCGGGAAATGTCACACAATGGACTCTCTCTTGTCTTCTCTTTCGCCCCCACCGCTACACGCCCTCCGCTTTCTGCTCTCCTTCTGCTCCTCGTTCTCCTGTTTACGCTCCCTTCTCTCTGCCTGCACATACTTCTACGCTATTCACTCCGCGCTACCGCTCCTTGCCCTCCGTTCACGACTCTCCCTCTAACTAGTCACTCTCTTCTCCTCTTTATTCCACGCTATTCACAGTAAATGCTTCACGCACAAAATCTGCAAACATTGTCCGCATGGCCATGATAACAACAAATGGATAAATAAGTGTGGCATCACCGCAATCGACCTGTGGCCGTTGATTCACAGTGACAAGACGTCACCAAGCCACTAACCGGCAGTCAGACGTCAGAAATAGAGAAACTGGCCTGCGGTGGCGGCCAGTCGGCCGGCTTTCTCGGCACCCGTGATGGCACGGCATAGCACCCGTGATGGCACGGCATAGCACCCGTGTTGGCACGGCAGAGCACCCGTGTTGGCACGGCATAGCATCCGTGTTGGCACGGCATAGCACCCGTGTTGGCACGGCATAGCACCCGTGTTGGCACGGCATAGCATCCGTGTTGGCACGGCATAGCACCCGTGTTAGCACGGCAGAGCACCCGTGTTGGCACGGAATAGCACCCGTGTTGGCACGGCATAGCACCCGTGATGGCACGGCAGAGCACCCGTGATGGCACGGCATAGCACCCGTGTTGGCACGGCATAGCACCCGTGTTGGCACGGCATAGCACCCGTGTTGGCACGGCATAGCACCCGTGTTGGCACGGCATAGCACCCGTGATGGCACGGCAGAGCACCCGTGATGGCACGGCAGAGCACCCGTGATGGCACGGCATAGCACCCGTGTTGGCACGGCATAGCACCCGTGTTGGCACGGCAGAGCACCCGTGTTGGCACGGAATAGCACCCGTGTTGGCACGGAATAGCACCCGTGATGGCACGGCAGAGCACCCGTGATGGCACGGCATAGCACCCGTGATGGCACGGTATAGCACCCGTGTTGGCACGGCAGAGCACCCGTGATAGCACGGCAGAGCACCCGTGATGGCACGGCAGAGCACCCGTGTTGGCACGGCATAGCACGACATGCCGAGTGTAAGGCTTAGTGTCAGGCTGACTGTCTCAGGAGGCATGCTGAGTGTCCCGGGAGACAGGCTGAGTGTCCCTGGAGGCAGGCTGAGTGTCCCGGGAGGCAGCCTGAGTGCCCCAGGAGGAAGGCTGAGTGTCCCGGGAGGAAGACTGAGACCTGAGTGTCCCGGGAGGAAGGCTGAAACCTGAGTGTCCCGGGAGGAAGGCTGAGTGTCCCGGGAGGCAGGCTGAGTGTCCCGGGAGGCAGGCTGAGTGTCAGGCTGAGTGTCCCGGGAGGCAGTCTGAGTGTCAGGCTGAGTGTCCCGGGAGGCAGGCTGAGTGTCAGTCTGAGTGTCCCGGGAGGCAGGCTGAGTGTCAGTCTGAGTGTCCCGGGAGGCAGTCTGAGTGTCAGGCTGAGTGTCCCGGGAGGCAGTCTGAGTGTCAGGCTGAGTGTCCCGGGAGGCAGGCTGAGTGTCAGGCTGAGTGTCCCGGGAGGCAGTCTGAGTGTCAGGCTGAGTGTCCCGGGAGGCAGGCTGAGTGTCAGTCTGAGTGTCCCGGGAGGCAGTCTGAGTGTCCCGGGAGGCAGGCTGAGTGTCAGGCTGAGTGTCCCGGGAGGCAGTCTGAGTGTCCCAGGAGGAAGGCTGAGTGTCAGGCTGGGTGTCCCAGGAGGAAGGCTGGGTGTCAGGCTGGGTGTCCCGGGACTTCAACGCTCACTTCGCCAGCGGCTGTGCCGGTCGCGGAGGGTCTGGGCTTATCTCTCCCGTCCCCCGGACCGTAGACCGGCGCGGCTGTCTGTAGAGTCGGGGCCGGACCAGTCCATATGTGATCGGCCGTGTGCCGACCACGGAGCGCTGTATATCCGGTGTGAGGCAACCTCGGCGCGCGTGGCACTGCATCCGGCCTGCTGGTCCTGCTGGTCCGTACGACCAGCCGGCGGGAAGGCGCGGCGCCGCGTACCAGTGACCGGTACAACTACCGTGGTGACGCGCAGCTGCCCGGCCGGCGCGGCGCCGCGTACCAGTGACCGGTACAACTACCGTGGTGACGCGCAGCTGCCCGGCCGGCGCGGCGCCGCGTACCAGGGACCGGTACAGCTACCGTGGTGACGCGCAGCTGCCCGGCTGGCGCGGCGCCGCGTACCAGGGACCGGTACAACTACCGTGGTGACGCGCAGCTGCCCGGCCGGCGCGGCGCCGCGTACCAGGGACCGGTACAGCTACCGTGGTGACGCGCAGCTGCCCGGCCGGCGCGGCGCCGCGTACCAGGGACCGGTACAGCTACCGTGGTGACGCGCAGCTGCCCGGCCGGCGCGGCGCCGCGTACCAGGGACCGGTACAGCTACCGTGGTGACGCGCAGCTGCCCGGCCGGCGCGGCGCCGCGTACCAGGGACCGGTACAACTACCGTGGTGACGCGCAGCTGCCCGGCCGGCGCGGCGCCGCGTACCAGGGACCGGTACAGCTACCGTGGTGACGCGCAGCTGCCCGGCCGGCGCGGCGCCGCGTACCAGGGACCGGTACAGCTACCGTGGTGACGCGCAGCTGCCCGGCCGGCGCGGCGCCGCGTACCAGGGACCGGTACAACTACCGTGGTGACGCGCAGCTGCCCGGCCGGCGGTTAGCCGGGTCTGACGTCACATCGTGTTGGTTGCGGGGTGCATTGCGCACATATGGTTATTGTAACCACCGGTTCTGCAGTGCGCCTGGTGTCATGTAGGCGCAATGACCATACCTGGGGAATATTTACTCAGATACATGTTGACTAACACCGCTGATGTTAACTAGAGTGTTAGAGAGTGACTAGAGTCCAGAGTGTTTGACACGAAATGCACGTTTTAAGCGAAACATAACTCTGATAGTTTTCGCGAGTGATGTCGCCTGTTAGCGGAGAACTGTCAGCCTGTCACCGTCCAGGGATTGATGCTGCAATAACAGCGCTCGACTCCGGTAAACCCGGGCGTTTACCGTCTTCAAATGACTGGTGTATTTCCGTCTGCATGTCCCGAGGAGACGGCCTTGCCTTGTTCTACTCGTTGTCTCACAGCCGACGACGCAAGGCACGTGCACGTGCATTGTTGGCACCCACACCCACACGGCAACTAGAGAGGTTGAAGGTTAGTATTGTTTCTTTTAGCGGAGGGCGTACAGTGTGCACGCGCGACACTATTCGAGACTCATTTTACAATGGAAGTCAAGTGCCGTTTTGACTCTTTATTTTCCGCGTAACTTTCGCTGCAGTTCGTCATAGCGGTAAATACCCGACTAACAACCATATTTTATTACACATGACTGTGCAATGTGCATGGTTATTTTGTTATCCCGGCCATCTTATTGGATGTTAAAATTCCGATCACCAACCAGAGCATTTCCTAACCAATGACCAATGGTGTCAATCCGGCATTGGGTGGAGGTAATCAGGCCGGACAAAATCAGGCTTGGCTCCGACTCAGACATGCTTAGCTACAACGCTGTTTATATCTCATTTCCGTCCGTGCGCTCACGCACACTCGAAACTCCGTTCCGGTGCGACGGACACACGCGTTTCTTCTTCCACACGGACGCCCCGCGGTGACACAGATCTGAGCGGCTGTTGAGCCGGCCTGGCACGGAGCCAGCCGTGGAGGTGGCCCGGGCGGACCGGGGCACTTCCGACCTCCGCCCATTCTCCACCAGAGCACGGTACGACACCAAATACCACACGTCATACCGCACAATTCACCACACGCCACACTGCACCACACTTAATACCACACACACCACATAGCACAAATCACATAACACCATACCACACCACACCACACCACACCACACCACACCAGGCCTGGCGGGTCCGGGCCGAACCAGTCTATTCAGGTATCACTTTCCGTGCGTGATAACCGCCTGGCCGGCCCGGCACCAACCCAGAGGAGAAGAGACGCTGCGTACCAGGCCTATCAGCCTCCCGGTCTCGTCTGAGGCGGGCGGGGCCGCGCCTCGGTGGCTGCTGGGGCCAGTGTGGCGCCGGCCCGTCTGTGGCGGGCGGGGCCGCGCCTCGGTGGCTGCTGGGGCCAGTGTGGCGCCGGCCCGTCTGTGGCGGGCGGGGCCGCGCCTCGGTGGCTGCTGGGGCCAGTGTGGCGCCGGCCCGTCTGTGGCGGGCGGGGCCGCGCCTCGGTGGCTGCCGGGGCCAGTGGGGTGGCGCCGGCCCGTCTGTGGCTGCCGGGGCCAGTGGGGTGGCGCCGGCCCGTCTGTGGCTGCCGGGGCCAGTGGGGTGGCTCCGGCCCGTCTGTGGCTGCCGGGGCCAGTGGGGTGGCGCCGGCCCGTCTGTGGCTGGCGGGGCCAGTGGGGTGGCGCCGGCCCGTCTGTGGCTGCCGGGGCCAGTGGGGTGGCGCCGGCCCGTCTGGTCTGGCTGCCGGGGCCAGTGGGGTGGCGCCGGCCCGTCTGTGGCTGCCGGGGCCAGTGGGGTGGCGCCGGCCCGTCTGGTCTGGCTGCCGGGGCCAGTGGGGTGGCGCCGGCCCGTCTGTGGCTGCCGGGGCCAGTGGGGTGGCGCCGGCCCGTCTGTGGCTACCGGGGCCAGTGGGGTGGCGCCGGCCCGTCTGGTCTGGCTGCCGGGGCCAGTGGGGTGGCGCCGGCCCGTCTGTGGCTGCCGGGGCCAGTGGGGTGGCGCCGGCCCGTCTGTGGCTGCCGGGGCCAGTGGGGTGGCGCCGGCCCGTCTGTGGCTGCCGGGGCCAGTGGGGTGGCGCCGGCCCGTCTGTGGCTGCCGGGGCCAGTGGGGTGGCGCCGGCCCGTCTGTGGCTGCCGGGGCCAGTGGGGTGGCGCCGACCCGTCTGTGGCTGCCGGGGCCAGTGGGGTGGCGCCGACCCGTCTGTGGCTGCCGGGGCCAGTGGGGTGGCGCCGGCCCGTCTGTGGCTGCCGGGGCCAGTGGGGTGGTGCCGACCCGTCTGTGGCTGCCGGGGCCAGTGGGGTGGCGCCGACCCGTCTGTGGCTGCCGGGGCCAGTGGGGTGGCGCCGGCCCGTCTGTGGCTGCCGGGGCCAGTGGGGTGGCACCGGCCCGTCTGGTCTGGCTGCCGGGGCCAGTGGGGTGGCGCCGGCCCGTCTGTGGCTGCCGGGGCCAGTGGGGTGGCGCCGACCCGTCTGTGGCTGCCGGGGCCAGTGGGGTGGCGCCGGCCCGTCTGTGGCTGCCGGGGCCAGTGGGGTGGCGCCGGCCCGTCTGTGGCTGCCGGGGCCAGTGGGGTGGCGCCGGCCCGTCTGGTTTGGCTGCCGGGGCCAGTGGGGTGGCGCCGACCCGTCTGTGGCTGCCGGGGCCAGTGGGGTGGCGCCGGCCCGTCTGTGGCTGCCGGGGCCAGTGGGGTGGCGCCGACCCGTCTGTGGCTGCCGGGGCCAGTGGGGTGGCGCCGGCCCGTCTGTGGCTGCCGGGGCCAGTGGGGTGGCGCCGGCCCGTCTGGTCTGGCTGCCGGGGCCAGTGGGGTGGCGCCGACCCGTCTGTGGCTGCCGGGGCCAGTGGGGTGGCGCCGGCCCGTCTGTGGCTGCCGGGGCCAGTGGGGTGGCGCCGGCCCGTCTGTGGCTGCCGGGGCCAGTGGGGTGGCGCCGGCCCGTCTGTGGCTGCCGGGGCCAGTGGGGTGGCGCCGGCCCGTCTGGTCTGGCCGGTCCGTCCCGGCGCGCCAGGCCGCCGCCGCAGCACCTGCGGCTACCTCACGCCCAGTCCTGACCCAGACCAGCCCTAGTAACGCAGTGCTGAGATGGTTCGCAGCTCAGAGCTGATACAGTGGCGGTCAGTGGTGGAATGAAGAATGAATTTAATGAAGTGGCTACGAAATGACTAGAGAACACAATAGCACTGTGGAACGGCCGAGGGTCGCCAGTGTAGCGCGCCGCGCCGCCCGCCTAGCGTTTGTTTAGTCATGGAATGTCATGAATTGTAGGTGTCACTTGAATGCTGTATTGTATTGCCATATTATATTGTTGCATCGAAGATGTAAGGAGCCCAGAATAGACACCTGTGGATGGGCTTCAACAAATACATACGTATATGACGCATGTGGTAAACTGGGTCCAATGTTGAGTTTGCATTTGTGAACACTTCGCCTATAAGTGGAGTTAGGCGTCGGCGATTACATAACTAACAATTAACATGTTTTTCATAAGTCAAGATAATTTGGGCTTGGGTCACAGCTTCATAAAAGTAACGCGCGACAGAGTCGAACACGAGAATCATAGGGATCTACTTTGGTATTATCATCCCAACGCCTAAAGATATTGCCTTTTATGCGTCATTGAAGTTACCGACCGTAGGATGCTCGTTACTTGTTCGCTCGTCGCGGTTCGTGGGGGCTTGCTTGTACTGTCGCCAAGTAACAAACTGGAATGAACGTTAGCTTACACCCTCTTGCATTCTGCGGAAACTCTCTATTATAACTCCGTACTCCTTCTTCTGTCTTATATCTCGGTAGATAGGTTTAGAAGTATTTATTAGTACAAATATAAAGCTGCCATTGACTGGGGGCAATGTTTACCCTTCATCTATTTTTTCGAATCAATGGTCATATTGAGACGCATAGTGCAAGAATCGAAAGCTCTTAAAGTTGTACATCGTCTATATAATATATGGTATGCTAAAGATTCGGCGTTAAGGTCGCATGTCGGGTCCCTCAGTTCAAAGTTCAAAATCGAAGTAGCTACCTCTTTTACTTGGGTTATGGTTATGTGCTTATACTTTCTACTCACCAGCGTCGCAGCAAGCTCATTATCGCTCAAAGTGTTCTTAATGAACAACAAATATGTGCCGAGAATAGAAGCGAAACTACCATCAAAGGTCGCTTTCGAGGTCAGTTTACAGAGGCCACTAGCAGTATAAGAGATCTACAAAGGCATTCAAAATAGGCACTGAAAATAACCTTTATAGCCAATCGTCAATAGTTGTCCATAACTGACTACACAATGTTGGAAACCTGAAGCTTTGTGCAATTTTGTGTCCCAAAGAGTCATTTATTTTAGTCAATCTCTATTTTCCTGTGACTGGTTCAGGTTACCACAAACCTGCAGATTCATCCCACCATTGTTTTCTGTGTTGGGTACACCTTATCTATACAGTGGGAGTTCCCTTCTCTATCAACGTGACGATCTCAAAACACATCTACAAGGAAGAACAAAATCCCATTTAAACCGCGGCGGCTCAAAACCTGCTGATCCGTCATTGCCTGCTCTCGGCTTCAATGGAGCCACTTTCGTTTGGTCGCCGCCTGAACTCTCTATACCTGTGCTGGCCTTGGCTGAACTTTCCGACTGGAGTGGCCGGCCGAGCAGCGCGGCGCGGCGGTGCGGAACTTGTGGGCCATCGGTTTCTAGCCGTGCCGCCTGGATCCAATCAACACCGTCCGGCACGGGGTCAGATCCGGCACGGCACGGGGCACGGCACGGGGCACGGCACGGGGCACGGCACGGGGCACGGCACGGGGCACGGCACGGGGCACGGCACGGGGCACGGCACGGGGCACGGCACGGGGTCTGGCACCGGGTATGGCGTGTCAGATAGCGATCTAATGTGGCCTGTCTGAGCATCTCTAAGTCGTTGATGGATTGGCGAGTCTCGAGATAACCGGCGGATAATATCTGTGGAATGATTGAAAGACTGTTGGGAGCAATGGGTTATTGCTTTTGGGAGCAATGGGTTATTGCTTTTAGGAGCAGGTAATACGTGAAAGCTATTCATAATGACGTTTTAATGACGCTGACTTTCAAATTTGGTTTAAGGCCGTCGTCATTAGAGAAAGTTTGATTTAAACGTACGGTAACCACACATTCTACTACGCGCTGAACATCTATACACTTCACTATGCAGGTAAACATGAGGGCGCTTTCGATAAACTGGTACGTCAACAGCAATGCCACTGCCTGTAGGAAATGCATACATTACGCAATTCGCATTCGTTTGGAAGATTTCGCCGCGCTTTTCACGTTAACTCTCGCAGCAAATATCGGTGAAATACCAGTGGTAGAAAGCTGATACCATCCATCGCAGGGAGGCAAGAGCACGGTATGAGCACACATACTAAACTCGAATATCGATGTGGGACGGTCCTAACCAAACCGGCACAAGCATTATACAAGCAGGTCCGTTAGCCATTCTACAGAAGATTCAGTAGAGAAATGCTGCCCTTAAGACGGTTTGTGGTCTAACACGATGACTTTCGGCGATGTTGAGCTGAACCCCGGGCCGGGCGACACAGCAGTGGGGGAAGACGGACCCAGAAGGCGCCAGCGACAAGATGGCGACGGGCTGCTCATCTTATCCCAGAATGTGCGCAGCATCCGAAACAAACTGGGTGTCATGCGCGCCTGCTCGCCTGAACTGGAGAAGTTCGACATCGTCGCCTGGATCGAAACGTGGCTGGACGGCACAGTCAACTCAACAGAGCTGGAAACAGCACTCCCCGTCACACCTGGTACCGACGTGACCGACCCACTCATGCCGGCGGCGTGGCGTGCGCCGTCAGGTCGGCCCTCCATCCAGAGCGACGCAAGGATCTGGAGCGGGCCGACACGGAGGCGCTCGTGTTGGCGCTGCGGACCGTTCCGGTCTCCATGTTGGTCACTGTGTACTGTCCACCGGGTGACAACACGGTGCTGAACAATACCATGCAGCTGATCCAGAGACTCGTCACGAGGTACCCCGGGCGGCCATTAATAGTTGTGGGGGATTTGAATGTGCCGGATGTCAAATGGCGACTTCATACTAATGCTTTCGAAACAGTGCCCGTATACGATCGAGCACCTCGGCGTGTTGTACAATTGCTGGAGGGATGCAATATATCAGGTCTCAAACAGCATGTATGTGAGCCCACCAGGGGTGTGAATTTCATAGACCTTGTGTTCTCAAGGGGTGTGCGTGTTGAAACTGTAGTGCGGACCGGTATATTTACGTCGGATCACAAGGAGGTCGTTTCCCGGCGTCATCTCCAAACTAAAACCGGACCGCCGCTGGTAGCGCGTACAACTGCACTGAACTATAAGAGGGCAGACTTTGACGGGTTAAGGGGAACTCTCGAACGTGTCCCATGGGAAATAATTGATAACACCCTGCAGTGGAGGAGGCACTAGACATGTTCTAGGCTATGTTTGAAGCAGCCATTCGTGATCATGTCCCATCAGTGACACTTCGGCGGTAATTCCCCCCGTGGTATGATGCTGTAATGCGAGCCTGGGCCTCATTATTATAATGTAAGGCGAGCGCTGAAACAGAAAGAAGCCGCGTTCAATAGGACGAAGCGTAACAGAACTCCTGAGACAGTCAGTGACTTCGAGAAAAGGAAGCGTTTCAAGTTTTTGTCATGTGCTAAATACTGCGAGTACATTAAAGGCGTGATTGGTGATTTCAAGAGCAAGCCAAAACGCTTCTGGTCATTTTTGAAGTGCGTTAAGGGCTCAAAGCGACAGCTTTCTGGTCTCTTAGACGGTGATCGTGAAGTTAGTGGCGATATTGAGCGTGCCAATTTGTTGAATAAGGCATTTGCAGACAAGTTTTCGTGTGCCGATGTTGAAAGTGTACCCGATGCTCCCACTTAGGACCTCCCCATCCTTGACCAACTTACCGTCCGGGGTGCCGCAATTTGATCAGCCCTGGAAGACCTACAAGTCCATAAGGCGTGTGGTCCCGATAACATCAGTGCACGGATAATCAAGGAGTGCTCTGATCAGCTGGTGACCCCCTTGTCAATCCTTTTCAAGTTGCCAGTACAGCAGGGTATCTTCCCAAGTAGATGGGCCGAAGCCAACATAGTGCCCATTTTTAAGAAAGGGTAAAAAAGTCACCTTCGAACTATCGAGCAGTGTCCCTCCTGCCACTACTAGGGAAAATCCTGGAAAGAGAAGTATACAGCAATCTTCTAAATCACGTTAAACCTGCCTTGACAAATGCACAACACGGCTTCCTGCCGCTCCGCTCATGTGAAACAAGTTTAGCTAGTCTACTAAAAACAGCTTGGGATTCCATATCACACAGCGGCCAAACAGATGTAATATACACGGACTACTCAGCGGCCTTTCAAAGCGTAAACCGTTCATTGTTACTTCACAAGCTGCACCGCTCATATCACATATCGGGCACCGTGCTAAAATGGCTCTCGACCTATACAAAAACACGCAAACGAGTCGTTGTAAAGGAAGGTGCTCCGACTGGACAAACGCGGTTTCCGGAACACCTGAAGGAAGCATTATATCGCCATTACTTTTCGCTTTGTATGTTAACGACTTGCCTGAAAAAAATAACGACCAATTGTTTGCTATTTGCCGATGATGTAAATTTGTATCACAAAATGTCACCCCCGAATGACTCACTTTTGCTGCAAAGGGATCTGGACAGTCTTTGCCAGTGGTCTGCAGACTGGAAACTTAATCTCAATCCGAAAAAATGTAAGTCATTCACTATGACTTTGAAACGATCTCCCATTTCAGTGACTTACAAAATCAATGAAACACCCTTGGAACACGTATCTTCAATCCGTGACTTTGGAGTATGACTAGACGCTAAGCTCACATTTAGAGACCACATCAACTTCACGGTTACCAAGGCGAACAGAGCACTGGGTGTGATGATGAGATCCCTTCAGACTGGTTGTGCTCGCGGCGCCTTGAAACGGGAGCCAATATTGGCAGCATATTTCGGTAACGTCCGCTCCATACTCGAGTGCGGATGTGTGATATGGGGAGGTGCAGCAGCAACACCGCTCGATCGGTTGGACCGTGTCCAACACAAGTTTCTTATCTGGCTCGAGTCACATGTCCATACCCCTCACCATTCACACTCACTCTCATATTCATATTCAGATCTTTTAAAGCATTTTAATATCGCCTCGCTTACTCAGAGAAGAGTGCAGTATGACATACTATTTGTACATAGAACCTTCTCAGGACTGATCGAGCCTTCTTTGCTTCTTCAAAGCTTTTCTTTGCAAATATCAACACGCCATACCCGTGCAGTATCGCACACAATCCTGCACGTCCCATTCGCTATAGAGTGGAAACTGTTAAACGTGCCGTCTTTGCGCGGGCGCCTCGCAACACAAACCTATTTCTGTCTGCCTGCCCTGCATCAGACCATTTAAATGATACCTTAGGGGCTTTTAGAATGTAGGTGAAGTCATATGTCAAGAGTTTGGCGGTATAGGCTGCACAACGCTGGTGCAATGAGTTAGGATTGAGTGTGGGCGTGTGTGAGGTACCGAGCATGCGAGTTTTATTACTCATATTTTACTGCTGGAGTTTTCTCATTTGCCGATCTTATGTCTTCTTTTACAAGCGTTTTCTTATGTCTGCGTAGCCTCAAAGCATGCCTGTGAACTATTGTTATGTTTATTTTTAACGTATTCATATTTACTGTTTCATGAACTTTTGTTCTATTTTAGTATCATATTTTCGTTATCATATTTGCCTCGTCTGTTTTCAACTGTGTGCGTGTGTGCTGTCGTGTCGTCGCGTGTTTTAATTACTCGACTTGAGCTGTAATTGGGTGAATGTCTGTTGCTCATTGTCAATAAATAAACAAATAAACAAATACAAAATAAACAAACAAACAAAGAATGAAGTATAGGTAGCTATTTAATTTGTAATCGGAAGATGCGCCGGATTGTGAAGATATCCACGGGATATTTTATCGATGTGACAGTAAAATAGTGGTTCGCAGCATTTCTGCACAGATGGCCATTGTTTCCAACACCGACGAGTCTGACTGTTGTACCAGCTTTCACGATATAGCAGCTATAGAAGCGTAGAGCGGTTCATCCGATACATTTCGGTCCGGTTCGTCCGGTTTGTGTTTTGGGACACATAAAAACACGCGGTTTAGAGTGCTTCTGAGAATTACTCTCACTGATCTAGCTGGACACCGACTCGGCCCCGCCGTTAAATTTCGGCTCCGATAACAGCTATAACAAGACAATTATGACGTCATGCATATGGTAGTTTGGATATTGAAACTATTGCACACAATAACGACGGACTTAAGGCATATATACGCAGGCTGCTTGTAACGTAAACAACCGTTGTGAGGACCCGAAACAAGTTTCGTGCCCCGATCAGGGCACGAAACATCGTCTTCTAAAAGGGGCCACTAGTCCGGTGTCGAAATCACTTAGCGTAGGGAGCTAATTATTTTCTCAAACAACCCATTTTTCGATCTGCTCTACAAATCTGCTATCTCAGTTCAAAATTCCATGTTAAAAGTGAACTATTCCCTTTAATATCTTCAAAAATTATAACTTTGTGGAAATCTTTCCGAAAACAAAATCATTTATTTTAATTTTGGGGGTCACAAACCAAACATTCTGACAATCCGAGACAACCATTTTGAAGCGAATGTCATTGCCTTTGCTTTGACCTTTCGTATTTGCAATTTCCATAAAATCTCGATTTCTACGATTTTCAAAACATTTGTCGTTTTTTCACACACACAAAATGGCATGACATGACGTCATTAAAACGTCATTATCTGCCAAAGTATTGTATGAATTGCATTGTAATTTGGTGAGAAGACGTGCAATTGATGCCGCATAAGGCACGGAAAGTTTTGCGTCGATATCTACCATAGTTTTCAAGTTGTTGAGAAAATCCGGGAGGGAGCATATTTTGCCCCCCCCCCCCCAGCGGGGCGCGGGTTAATGATTTAATTATTTATTTACCTACCAGTAGACGTATTCCACACAAAATAGGTACATATACATGGAAATTCACTCACGGGCTCCTCAGCAGGCGAGACCAAAGGCTGCGACGCTGCGTGTACAATTATAACTTACGTTGGTTGTGAATCGCTCCAGATAAAAAAATAGCGCCAGACGCGCCACTTTCCCTACTGCTATAAAAATGCTACAGCATAGAGGAAACATGAACAAGGCAAAAAGAATGATTTATTTATTTCGCAAGAAGTTATTTTTCGCAGTCAGTACCCATTTGTCATCGCCAGTTTCGGCGGATTTTTGTTTTGTTTGGGGGGGGGCTAATTTCTATTGCCGCCCCACCTCCAGTGTAGAATGGGGGTGCCCCTGCCACCCGCCCCCCCCCCCCCCCCGGATCCGCCAGTGCATCCCACAGGTGACTGCCCCAATGATGGTGAAGTTTTCATCCGAATTCAAAACATATTCGCTAACAGCCCTTCTCTTCCTTTACAGGACCATGGAAGAAGAAAGCATGCCATTCGAAGGAGATATCATCACTTCTTTTCACCGTGTTACTTCACATTTCATTAGCACAACTTCATTCTCCATCTGGGTATTACTCATATCACATCAGTGAAGCGGAGTCGCCGTGGCCCGGGTACCTGACTCAGCGCGATGCACGGGCGATACGTGAGTACCCACTTATCACCGTGTTAGGAGACGATCGGCGCCTCCGTTCGTCTAGACTCGTTCACTGATACTACAAACTCATTAACTCACACAGGTATCATCACACTCTAGACACCATCCGAGAAGAGTGCCGGCCTGGAAATGAAGTCGTACATATTAATACGAAAAGATGTAGTTGCATAACGATTATATGCATCGCATACAAATACTTGCAACGGTGACCATTGACATCAGTTTACTGTGCGGCATTGAACACAAACTTGGAACCGTTCTTGTCCCGATAATGCCCACTGGATGAATTCATCATGAAACAGGACACGGCGATATTTTGTACCATGACCGTCTACTGGTAGGTATATTAGTTCAGTTATAGAAAGTAACTTCATCATCTCTCGTGTGCGAAAGTGAAATTCCTGCTGCGGCCTGCCAAAGCCCTCCTTAAATGGATCCATCGCCGTGTCTGGGTTTGGTACTTATGCAAGCAGACTGGAGAAAGGAGAGAAAGTCCCAGCCGACTCAGCCCCGAGCACTCTGACAATGATAATCACCTGCAAGCTATTACAGAATCGCTAGTCTAAACTGGTTTGTAGAGCACTGGGATTATTGATAATACTGGCCTTGAATAAACAGTAGTTGTTTGAAGAAGAAGAATAAGAAGAAAAACAAAACAGGATGAATAGCAGTCATTCTCCTGCGTTGAACCTGTCTTACCTTGTTATCTGCCCCTCCCCGTCCTGTTCTGACCTGTTCTCTGACCTGCCTTACCGTAACCTTTTGTGTTCTGACTCTTGGCCGGTCCCCTGTGCCTTACAGGAGTTCAGGTCTGCCCTGACCTGTGTTAACTGACCGGCTCTGGCCGGTCCCCTGTGTCCGGCAGGAGGTCAGGTATCCCCTGACCTGTATTAACTGACCCCCTCTGACCGGTCCCCTGTGACCGGCAGGTCAGGTCTGCCCTGCCCTGCCCTGTTCTGCCCTGTCCAGTCCTGTCCTGACCTTCCCTTGCCTGACCTGTGTTAACTGACCCGCTCTGACCGGCCCCCTGTGTCCGGCAGGAGGTCAGCAGATCCGGCCGCGGCCGTGCCGCACCTCTGCAGGCGGCCGCGGCGTCTGCATGTTCGTCTGGGACTGCTCCAAACGGGGCGGCACCGCCGTCGGCATCTGCACCGACCGCTTCATGTTCGGCGGCTGCTGCCAGCTGCCGGAGGTCACCGCGCCTCCGACGCCGGGTCCCGCCGACAGCGACGGCTGGACCTCACTCCGGCAGCCCTCCGAGCCGCTGCCGACTCCGGCCGCCTTTATCGGGCCCCGGCCTGTGTTGATAGGGGATGACCAGCTGAACGAGGTGCCGACAGGGCCGCTGGTAACCGGTAGACCGCCGGAGGAGGCGCCGCGGCCGCGACCCACATCGCTGTGGGAGAGGCCGACCCGGCCCACCCGGCCACCGCGGCCGCCGCATCACTCTGTCTCAGCTGGGACGACGGCCACGCCCACGCGGGAAACGACGACCACGACTAGGAGAACGACTACCTCCACAACCACCACGCCACCGCCAACCACCACCACAACAACAACAACCACAACCACCACAACCACAGCTACCACAACCACAGCTACCACAACCACAGCTACCACAACCACAGCCACCACAACCACAGCTACCACTACCACCACCACTACCACCACAACCACAGCTCCTACCACCACCACCAGCAGCAGCAGCAGTAGTATCACGGAGGCGGCGCTTCACACAACACTGGTGGACGTCTCCACTCCGTGGCCGCGGCCGACCAGGCCGACCCGACCACCGCGGCCGCCGGTGTCTGCCGCGACCGTCCCGCCGGAGACCTCGGCGAAGACGGAGCCGCCGTCCACAGTGCTGAGCGTCACCACCGCACCCGCCACCGACAAACAGCCGGGTAAGATCACTGAGTATTGAATAAGTTAATACAACTGCCGTGATTTAACCCGCGAGTTACTGGGGTATATTTCATAACGCGACTTACTGGGGGGCTATTTTTTTGCCCCCCCCCCTCTGATCTCCGGAACTACTGGACCGAATGTAAAAATTCAAACGGCATTCGATAGCCCTGGGAAATTTATCGAGGGAAACATAATATTGTTGACCTCGGCGTCACCGATGACGTCACAGGTCAGGTCAAGTACAAAATGTTTGACCGTGTCAAAAGGTCTCTATGGATGGAATTGTCACGCAAAATTGCGATATTAAACGCATAAGCCGTTGATAAATCGGTATGATTCGTGTGTCTGACACTTCTAAGTACCTTTCTAAGCTGTTTATGACCTTGGGTCAGGTCAAGGTCATCCGAGGTCACGAGGTCAAACTGCAGATTACGGTCATTAGGCGTTGTAACACATGCTTATGGGTTTGTTTTTCGTCTAGAACGCGAAAAATGACCTTAGAACATTGTTTGTTCCATATAAATAGAAGTAAAAAGCAGAAATGGAAATGCGTTTTTTGTCATAGTAATGCTGTGAGAAGTGATCGATTTTTGTTATTTAAAGGTCATAACTCGGTCATTTTTAAAGATATCGACTTTAAATTTGGTACACATATTCACCGTATACGTCTAAATCACATATATTCCGGTTTTTGGATAATTCTGATTTTTTCTTGAAAATTTTGTTAAAAAAAAATGTCTTTGGATTTCTAAAAATTTTGAATTAAAAAAACTCAAAAATCCGAGATAGCAGTTTGATAGCCCGGTCTATTTTCAGTAATTGATTTAACACAATTTGGTTTATCTTAAATATCGTACCTTTGACAGCGTTTTCCGCAAATTATTATTTTGCAACAAAAACCGAAGAACATTACGTCACTCTGACGTCATTCCTGGTTGACCTATCATAGCCTTATATTTTTAATTTTGCCAACATGTGTAGAATTGATGTAAGAGAAGTTACTGTAAGTTTCGTGACGATACGGGTGTTCGTTTAGGAGTTATTGCAAAATAACGGGAGGGGGGGGGGCAAAAATTAGCCCCCCCCCCCCCCCCCAGTAACTCGCGGGTTAATTGTGAGCCTTCGCTGTAGCATTTCATAAAACCATAAAATCCATACTATGGAGGGTCCTAATACATATATATCTGTATATGTATCTGTATCTGTATTTCAACACCTAAAATACGCCAGTCTTCAACCGACTACCCTGAAAGCCGCTACTGTCTGAAATTAAGGAATTCATAACTTGGGAATGACCATCAGTCGCCACGCTCTGTGTCGAGTGGCGCACAGCTGACTGCGCACGCATGACTATCGCAACCTGTCTGCTCCGCTAACCCGTCTGTTCTAACCTAACCTTCTGCTAACCCGTCTAAACCTGCCTGCTCCGCTAACCCGTCTGTTCTAACCTAACCTTCTGCTAACCCGTCTGAACCTGCCTGCTCCGCTAACCCGTCTGTTCTAACCTAACCTTCTGCTAACCCGTCTGAACCTGCACCTGTTCTGCTAACCCGTCTGTTCTAACCTAACCTTCTGCTAACCCGTCTGAACCTGCCTGCTCCGCTAACCCGTCTGTTCTAACCTAACCTTCTGCTAACCCGTCTGAACCTGCCTGCTCCGCTAACCCGTCTGTTCTAACCTAACCTTCTGCTAACCCGTCTGAACCTGCCTGCTCCGCTAACCCGTCTGTTCTAACCTAACCTTCTGCTAACCCGTCTGAACCTGCCTGCTCCGCTAACCCGTATGTTCTAACCTAACCTTCTGCTAACCCGTCTGAACCTGCCTGCTCTGCTAACCCGTCTGTTCTAACCTAACCTTCTGCTAACCCGTCTGAACCTGCCTGTTCTGCTAACCCGTCTGTTCTAACCTAACCTTCTGCTAACCCGTCTGAACCTGCCTGCTCCGCTAAATCGTCTGTTCTAACCTAACCTTCTGCTAACCCGTCTGAACCTGCCTGCTCCGCTAACCCGTCTGTTCTAACCTAACCTTCTGCTAACCCGTCTGAACCTGCCTGCTCCGCTAACCCGTCTGTTCTAACCTAACCTTCTGCTAACCCGTCTGAACCTGCCTGCTCCGCTAACCCGTCTGTTCTAACCTAACCTTCTGCTAACCCGTCTGAACCTGCCTGCTCTGCTAACCCGTCTGTTCTAACCTAACCTTCTGCTAACCCGTCTGAACCTGCCTGCTCCGCTAACCCGTCTGTTCTAACCTAACCTTCTGCTAACCCGTCTGAACCTGCCTGCTCCGCTAACCCGTCTGTTCTAACCTAACCTTCTGCTAACCCGTCTGAACCTGCCTGCTCCGCTAACCCGTCTGTTCTAACCTAACCTTCTGCTAACCCGTCTGAACCTGCACCTGTTCTGCTAACCCGTCTGTTCTAACCTAACCTTCTGCTAACCCGTCTGAACCTGCCTGCTCTGCTAACCCGTCTGTTCTAACCTAACCTTCTGCTAACCCGTCTGAACCTGCCTGCTCCGCTAACCCGTCTGTTCTAACCTAACCTTCTGCTAACCCGTCTGAACCTGCACCTGTTCTGCTAACCCGTCTGTTCTAACCTAACCTTCTGCTAACCCGTCTGAACCTGCCTGCTCCGCTAACCCGTCTGTTCTAACCTAACCTTCTGCTAACCCGTCTGAACCTGCCTGCTCTGCTAACCCGTCTGTTCTAACCTAACCTTCTGCTAACCCGTCTGAACCTGCCTGCTCCGCTAAACCGTCTGTTCTAACCTAACCTTATTTATTTATTTTTTATTTATTTAAGCTTAGTTACAACGTCCACATAGTGGCTGTTATGTTGTAGTCAGTTGTACATAGGTCACAGCGCTAATAAAATGCAATTTAGACAAGTACATACATCACACCTTACATGCCCTCCTAAAACTAAAAGCAAGGCGAATATTATGAAGAGAAAAAAAAACGCAAATGGGCGACGGTAAAAATACATCGTGACAAAAGTCTGCAATGAAGATAAACGACAAGAATGGCTATAAAAACGTCACACAGTGTAATGAGGTCATACAATCAATTAAAGCTGCACAGTGTCTAGGACCCCGCTCTGACGTTCCTCCCACACATTCTAGCAGTTGGTGCCTCACGCACGGCTGGTGGCGCTCTGTTCCAACTAACAACAGCGCGGTACATGAAGAAGCGTCGAGCGCGTTCGGTGCGTACTTTAGGAAGATGCAGCTGACCAGCTTCGACGGCCCGGGTGCTGCGTGCTGAAACCTCTGCTCGGGACTCCACTAAAGCCTTTAAATTTGCGGAATATGTTTTCTCATTCAGAATCTTATGAATGGTCACAATATCCTTCTCCAAAATGAGTTTGAGACCTTCTGCTAACCCGTCTGAACCTGCCTGCTCCGCTAACCCGTCTGTTCTAACCTAACCTTCTGCTAACCCGTCTGAACCTGCCTGCTCCGCTAACCCGTCTGTTCTAACCTAACCTTCTGCTAACCCGTCTGAACCTGCCTGCTCCGCTAAACCGTCTGTTCTAACCTAACCTTCTGCTAACCCGTCTGAACCTGCACCTGTTCTGCTAACCCGGCGCTGCCACTCAATGTGTTGACCGGCCGATGTTCCCGTGCTCTGTCCCAGAGTGCGGCGTGCCGCCCCTGTTCCCCCTCGGGGAAAGCTCGGGGCCGGCGGCGCGGATCGTTGGTGGCAAGACCACTTCATTCGGAAGCTTCCCGTGGCAGCTGTCAGTGAGGAGGACCTCCTTCTTCGGCCTGAGCACCACCCACCGGTGCGGCGGCGCGCTGCTCAACGAACAGTGGGCCGCCACCGCCGCCCACTGCGTCGACGAGTGAGTGGAGCCGGCAGCCGCGACGCGATGACTCGCCGTCTCCTAGGACCGGCAAACACCGGCAGCTGGCCTGGTAGTGGTGACTAGTTTCAGGGGGTACCAGCAGCTTTGATGAGAAAGAAACGCAACTAATCTGGTACTGAGTTTCGATCAGAATGAGCGGATTTGGACAATATTCCATATATAAACGTAATAAGAATGTACTGAACTTAAATGTTTTCGATAATTGTGTAACTTGTGGGACGTTCAATAGCAAGCCTTCAGTATGATGTAGCGGATTTAATTCGGCACGTCAGGGTTTATATTCAAACCGTACACATGTGCATGTGAAATCATCACTGCCGTTGAGTTTCGAGCTAAACCATGCCCCAGACTGGCTCTCATTTCCCTTCCCCAGTATGACTATCTGTTCCCTATAGTTTAACCTCTGCCCTCCCCAGTCCCATGGTCTCACCGTATGTCCCCCAGTATGACTACATGTTCCCCAGTCTGACCCCCTGCCCTCCCCCCGCCTAACTCCATGCCTCCCATAGTCTGACTCCCGCTCCCCCCCCCCATACAGTCTGCTGCTGGCTCAGATCCGTATCCGCGTTGGCGAGTACGACTTTGGCTCTCTGAAGGAGCCGCACCCGTACCAGGAGCGGTCAGCCATGAAGAAGATCGTCCACCCGAAATACAACTTCTACTCGTTCGAGCACGACCTGGCGCTGGTGAAGCTGGACAGGCCGGTGACGCTGGCGCCGAACGTCCACCCCATCTGTCTGCCGGGCAATGATGACCTGATGGTGGGCGACAACGCCACCGTCACCGGCTGGGGACGACTGAGCGAGGGAGGAGTTCAGCCCGGAATACTCCAGCAGGTGAGACGAACAGCGACTCACAGTCGACTGCACCACGATATTGGTATCATTGGAGATATTGGAGATTGGTATAAGTTATCAGTTCTAAAAAGGAGAGAAAACGAGAAGAGAAGGGTGTGGACTTTGGTCATGAGGTACAGGGATGTCCGCATTAGCATTGTGCCCGACTGTGAATGATATCGGATCTCATACGGTGACTGCGACGAGTAGACAGAAGATAACCACACCCGGATCGACAGTATTTCGGCATGCCAGAATATCCGTAATATCCGTGTCCGAGTTATCCGCAGCGCATTGCGAATACCCGGGGCATGCATCATGTTACATCCATTCTCAGTAAGCAGATAAGCAAAATCCCCCAAAAAGCGGCGATCTTTTTCAAAATTTCCCACCCTAAATAATTGTTTTGCCATCGAGTAAGTGCGCGGGAAGGTTGTCCGTTCTCGTGATGCACATTACCACTTACGCGTCGCGCCGGCGGGACGTCACGCGGCGCGTGACATACTGCGGCGCGATACGTGACAAAGTGCAGCGCGACACGACCTTGTGCAACCACATCCGTAATGTGAAACGTGACGAAACGTGACGAAACGTGACGAAACGTGACGAAACCGGTCACCCGGGCCGGAACAGCTCCGCGGCGGGGCGGCAGACGGGGAGGGCGGCGCCGGGGACTCAGCTGCTCATGACTCAGCTGATGACCAACTCCGTTGTCACCAGGGACGTGACTGCAAGAACGAGAGGCAAACGAATGCTGGTTTTTCCGGCGGAATAAATGAACACTGGGAAACAGGACATTATTCCGGTCATTTGTCATTCGTGTGGGTAATGTTGCTTCACCGCGATGAGCTGTCCGCCTTTGGCTGTATGCCATGGCAACACAGTCACCTTCGCGCAACATGGTCATCGACCGGCAACTATTAAAGGGAATGTTTCACCTTTCTGAAAGTTGTCAAATATACGCTGGTTGTAGTCGAAAATATGAAGTAAGTGCTGCTGAAAACGATGGTGATATTTTTTTTGTAATCTCAAAACGTCACTTAACTTTATACAAATCAAGTTGTTAAATTTGGGATGATGACGTCATTATTCAGCTAGAGAGAGCTATAGAGAAAACCTTTACGCTGCTATTTGGCAGCACAATCGTTTCAGACTATTCTGGCGACTTAAATACAAACATTGTGGAACTGTGTCTTCGCCCGCACAGAACACAATGACGAGTGCGAGACATTGCGATATCTCAATATTTATTTAAAAAGCAATCAATCCATAACTGAGACTTCAAACAGCGTGAAAAACTTCAACTTGCACCGCAACCTATCGCGTTGGCCGTTGTTTACATCGTACTCGCCAAGGTTCGAAAAATACAGGTCGTCTGACTTCCAGGACCAACAATCTTGAAGTGGCTGTCAGCCAAACAGTAGAATTTGTCTGACCGGCAGAAAGTGTTGCCTCGCCTCAGCATTGATCCGTTTCAGCAGCATTTATATTATATCAGTGTATCTCTCTTAAAACATGAATTCCTTATCTTCGGTGCAGTTCTTTATACTTCGATCAATTGACCGCTGCCCCGTACATTTGTCGCAGGGACCGGACAGATAGACCGCTGTCCCGTACATTTGTCGCAGGGACCGGACAGATAGACCGCTGTCCCGTACATTTGTCGCAGGGACCGGACAGATAGACCGCTGTCCCGTACATTTGTCGCAGGGACCGGACAGATAGACCGCTGTCCCGTACATTTGTCGCAGGGACCGGACAGATAGACCGCTGTCCCGTACATTTGTCGCAGGGACCGGACAGATAGACCGCTGTCCCGTACATTTGTCGCAGGGACCGGACAGATAGACCGCTGTCCCGTACATTTGTCGCAGGGACCGGACAGATAGACCACTGTCCCGTACATTTGTCGCAGGGACCGGACAGATAGACCGCTGTCCCGTACATTTGTCGCAGGGACCGGACAGATAGACCGCTGTCCCGTACATTTGTCGCAGGGACCGGACAGACTCGCATTGTTTCGCTGTCGGTCACTTGCCTTTTCCCGGAATGACTGGTGGTTGTATGCAGCAGTCTTAATCGGTAAATCAGAGTTAGAAGGAGCCACGCTGAATTATTCAGTTACGTTATACTTTCGCCGCCAAGTTCAGCTGGTGAGCAGGTATTGCTCAATAGAAAGGTGCTGAGAGGCTCAACCCAGCTCACTTTGCTAGCGAAAGTTATGATGACAGAACTGTAGCAAGGCAAGGGCTTGCGTGCATTATATTTTTTTCGTAGACTAACGACTCAATGGAGATGATAGCCTATCGGGTTTCGCGGTAATATAATGATGTAATTGCATTACTGTAAGAGACATTATCGGACTCCGTTATCTGGTAAACCAGTCTATCTAACGTTACCGGTGATGCATTTACCACCGGAACTAGTTTGTAATTCAGACTGAACTCTATGCTACCTGACATCACCCGATCGCCTGGTAACAAGGGACATTATACGGAATAATGCCATCAATCCTGTGTATTTCGCCGCCGTTATGGATGTATGTACTGTTGTTCCAGGCCACCGTTCCGATATTGGAGAACAGCAAGTGCAAGAACATGTTCAAGAAGGCAGGGCGACTGGAGTACATTCCTGACATTTTCCTGTGTGCCGGCTACGAGAAGGGAGGCACCGACGCCTGTCAGGTACATACAGCCGTTTAGTGACAGGTCTCACTCTCGAGGCTAACTTCCCCGGGTGTGCGTAGAAAATCACCTAATATTGTCCCGAACTTTCATTATCTCTTCATAACACGTAAAACTTGGCATTGTATGCTCCGTATAGGTAATTGCTCGCGATATCTGGATCTGTTTTGCCACAGTACTATCGTGACCCAATCGTGACCCGATCTCTCGCCTATCGTAACCCGATCTCTGGCCGCACAGAAGCCGGTGATGACAGAGTGTGGAGCCGGGTTTCTCTTTCTCACGCCAGGGGCACTGGCAGACCGGGCGAAGGTTCATTCGACGCTGCGTGTGGATAGTCGTATCAAGCGACAAATGACTCGTGTTTCTGGAAATCGCGCCTCAGTTATCAGTGAGCACGAGTTATATATCCGGAAATCACGTGCTATTTCTGGGGGTTACGCCCCAGGTGTCATGGGCCGGTGCAGGTAAAAGCGAGCATGGAGTCATGCCAGTCGCGTGCAACACCAGCCGGAACCGCAGTCGGCCACGGTGTCCTTCTGTTAGTCGGACAACGCGAAACACACGCTTGCGTCAGTGAAATATGACGACATACGGCACCACAGACCCGGCCAGCGGACCGTGACCTGCTCAGCACCCCGCCACTGCGGAACGGCACAGACCAGGCCAGCGGACCGTGACCTGCTCAGCACCCCGCCACTGCGGACACCTGTCACCGCGCCGAGTCCGGTCACTGTCACACACCACTACAGGCGCCGAGTCCGGTCACTGTCACACACCACTACAGGCGCCGAGTCGCCGCACACTGTCACACACCACTACAGGCGCCGAGTCCGGTCACTGTCACACACCACTACAGGCGCCGAGTCTGGTCACTGTCACACACCACTACAGGCGCCAAGTCCTGTCGCCGACACTCACCACTACAGGCGCCGAGTCGCCGCACACTGTCACACACCACTACAGGCGCCGAGTCCGGTCACTGTCACACACCACTACAGGCGCCGAGTCGCCGCCCACTGTCACACACCACCACAGGCGCCGAGTCGCCGCCCACTGTCACACACCACTACAGGCGCCGAGTCCGGTCACTGTCACACACCACTACAGGCGCCGAGTCCGGTCACTGTCACACACCACTACAGGCGCCGAGTCGCCGCCCACTGTCACACACCACTACAGGCGCCGAGTCCGGTCACTGTCACACACCACTACAGGCGCCGAGTCCGGTCACTGTCACACACCACTACAGGCGCCGAGTCCGGTCACTGTCACACACCACTACAGGCGCCGAGTCCGGTCACTGTCACACACCACTACAGGCGCCGAGTCCGGTCACTGTCACACACCACTACAGGCGCCGAGTCCGGGCACTGTTACACACCACTACAGGCGCCGAGTCGCCGCCCACTGTCACACACCACTACAGGCGCCGAGTCCGGTCACTGTCACACACCACTACAGGCGCCAAGTCCGGTCACTGTCACACACCATTACAGGCGCCGAGTCCGGTCACTGTCACACACCAACACAGGCGCCGATCCCGGTCACTGTCCCACACCACTACAGGCGCCGAGTCCGGTCACTGTCACACACCACTACAGGCGCCGAGTCCGGTCACTGTCACACACCAACACAGGCGCCGAGCCCGGTCACTGTCACACACCACTACAGGCGCCGAGTCCGGTCACTGTCACACACCAACACAGGCGCCGAGTCCGGTCACTGTCACACACCACTACAGGCGCCGAGCCCGGTCACTGTCACACACCACTACAGGCGCCGAGTCGCCGACACACACCACTACAGGCGCCGAGTCCGGTCACTGTCACACACCACTACAGGCGCCGAGTCCAGTCACTGTCACACACCACTACAGGCGCCGAGTCCGGTCACTGTCACACACCAACACAGGCGCCGAGTCCGGTCACTGTCACACACCACTACAGGCGCCGAGCCCGGTCACTGTCACACACCACTACAGGCGCCGAGTCGCCGACACACACCACTACAGGCGCCGAGTCCGGTCACTGTCACACACCAACACAGGCGCCGAGTTCGGTCACTGTCACACACCACTACAGGCGCCGAGTCCGGTCACTGTCACACACCACTACAGAAGCCGAGTCCGGTCACTGTCACACACCACTACAGGCGCCGAGCCCGGTCACTGTCACACACCACTACAGGCGCCGAGTGCGGTCACTGTCACACACCAACACAGGCGCCGAGTCCAGTCACTGTCACACACCACTACAGGCGCCGAGTCCGGTCACTGTCACACACCAACACAGGCGCCGAGTCCGGTCACTGTCACACACCACTACAGGCGCCGAGCCCGGTCACTGTCACACACCACTACAGGCGCCGAGTCGCCGACACACACCACTACAGGCGCCGAGTCCGGTCACTGTCACACACCACTACAGGCGCCGAGTCCAGTCACTGTCACACACCACTACAGGCGCCGAGTCCGGTCACTGTCACACACCAACACAGGCGCCGAGTCCGGTCACTGTCACACACCACTACAGGCGCCGAGCCCGGTCACTGTCACACACCACTACAGGCGCCGAGTCGCCGACACACACCACTACAGGCGCCGAGTCCGGTCACTGTCACACACCAACACAGGCGCCGAGTTCGGTCACTGTCACACACCACTACAGGCGCCGAGTCCGGTCACTGTCACACACCACTACAGAAGCCGAGTCCGGTCACTGTCACACACCACTACAGGCGCCGAGCCCGGTCACTGTCACACACCACTACAGGCGCCGAGTGCGGTCACTGTCACACACCAACACAGGCGCCGAGTCCAGTCACTGTCACACACCACTACAGGCGCCGAGTCCGGTCACTGTCACACACCAACACAGGCGCCGAGTCCGGTCACTGTCACACACCACTACAGGCGCCGAGCCCGGTCACTGTCACACACCACTACAGGCGCCGAGTCGCCGACACACACCACTACAGGCGCCGAGTCCGGTCACTGTCACACACCACTACAGGCGCCGAGTCCGGTCACTGTCACACACCACTACAGGCGCCGAGTCGCCGCCTTACGTCACTGTCACACACCACTACAGGCGCCGAGTCCGGCCACTGTCACACACCACTACAGGCGCCGAGTCGCCGCCTTACGTCACTGTCACACACCACTACAGGCGCCGAGTCCGGCCACTGTCACACACCACTACAGGCGCCGAGTCGCCGCCTTACGTTACTGTCACACACCACTACAGGCGCCGAGTCCGGTCACTGTCACACACCACTACAGGCGCCGAGTCGCCGCCTTACGTCACTGTCACACACCACTACAGGCGCCGAGTCGCCGCCTTACGTCACTGTCACACACCGCTACAGGCGCTGAGTGGCTCGTCGACAAAGCAGCAAGGCAGTGCACAGGTCGCACACTGCGCCGCTCGGCCATAATGTCGAGACCCCAGACTCGGTGGGTCCCACACTGCGCCGCTCGGCCATAATGTCAATACCCAGGCTGGGTGGGTCCCACACTGCGCCGCTCGGCCATAATGTCAATACCCAGGCTGGGTGGGTCCCACACTGCGCCGCTCGGCCATAATCTCAGGACCCCAGGCTGGGTGGGTCCCACACTGCGCCGCTCGGCCATAATGTCAGGACCCCAGGCTGGGTGGGTCCCACACTGCGCCGCTCTGCCATAATGTCAGGATCCCAGACTGGGTGGGTCCCACACTGCGCCGCTCTGCCATAATGTCAGGACCCCAGACTGGGTGGGTCCCACACTGCGCCGCTCGGCCATAATGTCAAGACCCCAGACTGGGTGGGTCCCACACTGCGCCGCTCTGCCATAATGTCAGGACCCCAGACTGGGTGGGTCCCACACTGCGCCGCTCGGCCATAATGTCAAGACCCCAGACTGGGTGGGTCCCACACTGCGCCGCTCTGCCATAATGTCAAGACCCCAGGCTGGGTGGGTCCCACACTGCGCCGCTCGACCATAATGTCAGGACTCCAGGCTGGGTGGGTCCCACACTGCGCCGCTCGGCCATAATGTCAGGACCCCAGACTGGGTGGGTCCCACACTGCGCCGCTCGGCCATAATGTCAAGACCCCAGACTGGGTGGGTCCCACACTGCGCCGCTCTGCCATAATGTCAGGACCCCAGACTGGGTGGGTCCCACACTGCGCCGCTCGGCCATAATGTCAAGACCCCAGACTGGGTGGGTCCCACACTGCGCCGCTCTGCCATAATGTCAAGACCCCAGCTGGGTGGGTCCCACACTGCGCCGCTCGACCATAATGTCAGGACTCCAGGCTGGGTGGGTCCTACACTGCGCCGCTCGGCCATAATGTCAGGACCCCAGACTGGGTGGGTCCCACACTGCGCCGCTCTGCCATAATGTCAAGACCCCAGGGTGGGTGGGTCCCACACTGCGCCGCTCTGCCATAATGTCAAGACCCCAGGCTGGGTGGGTCCCACACTGCGCCGCTCGGCCATAATGTCAAGATCCCAGGCTGGGTGGGTCCCACACTGCGCCGCTCGGCCATAATGTCAAGACCCAGGCTGGGTGGGTCCCACACTGCGCCGCTCGGCCATAATGTCAAGACCCCAGACTGGGTGGGTCCCACACTGCGCCGCTCGGCCATAATGTCAGGACTCCAGACTGGGTGGGTCCCACACTGCGCCGCTCGGCCATAATGTCAATACCCAGGCTGGGTGGGTCCCACACTGCGCCGCTCGGCCATAATGTCAAGACCCCAGACTGGGTGGGTCCCACACTGCGCCGCTCGGCCATAATGTCAGGACCCCAGACTGGGTGGGTCCCACACTGCGCCGCTCGGCCATAATGTCAAGACCCCAGACTGGGTGGGTCCCACACTGCGCCGCTCTGCCATAATGTCAGGACCCCAGACTGGGTGGGTCCCACACTGCGCCGCTCGGCCATAATGTCAAGACCCCAGACTGGGTGGGTCCCACACTGCGCCGCTCGGCCATAATGTCAAGACCCCAGGCTGGGTGGGTCCCACACTGCGCCGCTCGGCCATAATGTCAAGACCCCAGACTGGGTGGGTCCCACACTGCGCCGCTCGGCCATAATGTCAAGACCCCAGGCTGGGTGGGTCCCACACTGCGCCGCTCGGCCATAATGTCAGGACTTCAGGCTGGGTGGGTCCCACACTGCGCCGCTCGGCCATAATGTCAAGACCCCAGGCTGGGTGGGTCCCACACTGCGCCGCTCGGCCATAATGTCAGGACCCCAGACTGGGTGGGTCCCACACTGCGCCGCTCGGCCATAATGTCAAGACCCCAGACTGGGTGGGTCCCACACTGCGCCGCTCGGCCATAATGTCAAGACCCCAGACTGGGTGGGTCCCACACTGCGCCGCTCGGCCATAATGTCAGGACTCCAGACTGGGTGGGTCCCACACTGCGCCGCTCTGCCATAATGTCAGGACCCCAGACTGGGTGGGTCCCACACTGCGCCGCTCTGCCATAATGTCAATACCCCAGACTGGGTGGGTCCCACACTGCGCCGCTCTGCCATAATGTCAAGACCCCAGACTGGGTGGGTCCCACACTGCGCCGCTCGGCCATAATGTCAGGACTCCAGACTGGGTGGGTCCCACACTGCGCCGCTCGGCCATAATGTCAGGACTCCAGGCTGGGTGGGTCCCACACTGCGCTGCTCTGCCATAATGTCAGAACCCCAGGCTGGGTGGGTCCCACACTGCGCCGCTCTGCCATAATGTCAGAACCCCAGGCTGGGTGGGTCCCACACTGCGCCGCTCGACATCCGGTCACACAAGTCTGGCGGCGGCGATAGTGCTGGCGGCGGCGGCGGCCCGGTGACCCAGAATCTCCACTCTCGATTTCCGCCGTCTGCCGCGGCCGTGCGAGCGACACGCCGAGGCAGAACTGGCCGCCAGCCGAGTCACCAGGCGAGTCGAGTCGCTAGGCGAGGCGGATCGAGTCGCCAGGAATGCCGACTCATCGCCCGCGCTGAACGATCGGACCACCCGAGCGGACAGGATCGTGGCTCGTTGGCGAAAGTGGACGATCGGTTGTAATGGACGTGTTTCGATTAATCGCCTATTTAACAGCTGGTCAGACAGGTAGGAAGAGTGTTCAACACGGAAATGATTTCTGAACGCTTCAGGGAAATGTAGCCACAGGGTAATGCTAAACAGGTGGATATCTAACAATGAAGGGTATCGAGGTAGCATTACACATGTATATCGAATTGGGTTTATAGATATGACAGATGAGTTTCTTATACCCTTCTGACAGCAAGTCTTAGTCTTTCTAACTGAACTGGCGGGAAGTTAATCAACGTCGCTTTCTCTTCGGAGTAGAGCTTATTGTCCGTGCCGTGTCATCCGATCTCATTGCGGCAGACTAAAAATATCCGAGCGCCACGTGATGATACGGTTTGGCACCGTCTCCCCGCCCACTAACCCAGTTTGTCTGTGAGCGTCCACTGCCACCGGCCTCAGCTCACCACAATGACGTGCGTCCGGGCAAAACTATGGTATTGTTGCTCAACACAAATCATGGTTCCCACATGGTCATGGTTCCCACACTGCCTGGTGAATAGAGCCTGGTGGCCACCTGCTGGGCTGGGTAGGACGACAGTGGACTCGCTACTAAGAGCAGGTCACTGAGGCGTTCAGAACACGTAACTCGTCAATGACCTGACCTCAGACCTGTCTATGTATGTATCTGTATTCAGGAGCACCAACACAGGCGTGTATCTGCTCTTAGTAGCGACAGTGGACTCGCTACTAAGAGCAGGTCACTGAGGCGTTCAGAACACGTAACTCGTCAATGACCTGACCTCAGACCTGTCTATGTATGTATCTGTATTCAGGAGCACCAACACAGGCGTGTATCTGCTCTTAGTAGCGACAGTGGACTCGCTACTAAGAGCAGGTCACTGAGGCGTTCAGAACACGTAACTCGTCAATGACCTGACCTCAGACCTGTCTATGTATGTATCTGTATTCAGGAGGACCAACACAGGCGTGTATCTGCTCTTAGTAGCGACAGTGGACTCGCTACTAAGAGCAGGTCACTGAGGCGTTCAGAACACGTAACTCGTCAATGACCTGACCTCAGACCTGTCTATGTATGTATCTGTATTCAGGAGCACCAACACAGGCGTGTATCTGCTCTTAGTAGCGACAGTGGACTCGCTACTAAGAGCAGGTCACTGAGGCGTTCAGAACACGTAACTCGTCAATGACCTGACCTCAGACCTGTCTATGTATGTATCTGTATTCAGGAGCACCAACACAGGTGTGTATCTGCTCTTAGTAGCGACAGTGGACTCGCTACTAAGAGCAGGTCACTGAGGCGTTCGGAACACGTAACTCGTCAATGACCTGACCTCAGACCTGTCTATGTATGTATCTGTATTCAGGAGCATCAACACAGGCGTGTATCTGCTCTTAGTAGCGACAGTGGACTCGCTACTAAGAGCAGGTCACTGAGGCGTTCAGAACACGTAACTCGTCATTGACCTGACCTCAGACCTGTCTATGTATGTATCTGTATTCAAGAGGGCCGTTGCAGTATCCGATGACCAGACCTGACCCGATCCGTCTGACTGTGTGTCTGCAGGGCGACTCGGGAGGTCCGCTGTAACATTGAGTACCCCGTGCCCTGACCTGACCTGTCTGTGTGTCTATCTGTCTGCAGGGCGAACCGGGAGGTCCGCTGTAACATTGAGTACCCCGTGCCCTGACCTGACCTGTCTGTGTGTCTATCTGTCTGCAGGGCGACTCGGGAGGTCCGCTGCAACGTTGAGTACCCCGTGTCCTGACCTGACCTGTTTGTGTGACTATCTGTCTGCAGGGTGACTCGGGAGGTCCGCTGCAACTTTGAGTACCCCGTGCCCTGACCTGACCTGTCTGTGTGTCTATCCGTATGCAGGGCGAACCGGAAGGTCCGCTGTAACATTGAGTACCCCGTGTCCTGACCTGACCTGTCTATGTGTCTATCTGTCTGCAGGGCGAACCGGGAGGTCCGCTGTAACGTTGAGTACCCCGTGTCCTGACCTGACTTGTCTGTGTGTCTATCTGTCTGCAGGGCGACTCGGGAGGGCCGCTGCAGGTGAAAGGCAAGGACGGTCGCTGGTTCCTGGCCGGCATCATCAGCTGGGGCATCGGCTGCGCCGAGCCCAATCTGCCCGGCGTCTCCACGCGCATATCAAAGTTCACCGACTGGATCCTGAAGCAGGTGGCCGCTCCGGACACGTGACGTGCCGGACGTGACGTGACGTGCCGGACGCGCCGGGACGTGACGGAACCTGCCTCGGTCAGCAGCCGCGCCCGCCGGTCTTTTTGCGCACAGTGACAGACGCTCTTTGACGTGCGTAAAAAGCGAAAGTGAAACGGGAAAAGTGCGAGCGCGCGCGGCCGTCGCGGGACGTGTCGCTCGAGAGAGCGCTGGAGCGTCGCAGAGGTGGAGCGGCCCAGTGACCCCAGACGACTCTCACCAGACCTGCGCGACACGTTTTTACTGAGCTGCCACTGCGGCCGGTGGTGTACCGGTGGTGTACCGGTGGTGTACCGGTGGTGTACCGGTGGTGTACCGGTGGTGTACCGGGACCGTGTGAAGACAGAGCCGCCGTGTCGCGGGCAGCGGGGACTCGGACTCTGCTACGAGGCGGTGCCAGCTGTCTGACGACCAATGTGGCGCATTTGAGAGGAGATCGACGCGGCGCAGGCCGGCCGGCGCCAAAGCTTTATGGTGTGCTTTGCACGTGCTGTGCGTGGTGTGTTTTACTGGTGTGTTTTACTGGTGTGTTTTACTGGTGTGTTTTACTGGTGTGTTTTACTGGTGTGTTTTACTGGTGTGTTTTACTGGTGTGTTTTACTGGTGTGTTTTACTATTGTGTGTTTTACTATTGTGTGTTTTACTATTGTGTGTTTTACTATTGTGTGTTTTACTATTGTGTGCTTTACTTTGGAGATGTGCTGTGTTCGTGTCACATTGACCCGTGCGCCCCACCGCGGCTGTTCAAATCGCCTGGTCCACGCGGCCACAGAAATAAACGAGCTGTCTTGTGTAGCTGATGTGTGTGTTCTCGTTGTGCAGTGTCCGTGGCGTGGGAGTACCGGGCTCGCGGCCGGCGACACGAAAGCCGAGGTGCGTGGGATGAGAGCTGCCTCCACTCCAGTTTATTTTCTGGTAGGAGCTGGGTTGAAACTGGGCGGCCCGACAGCACACCCTGTCTCTGTCGTGACAGGACGCTGGTATACGGGAAGCTTCCCACGTCTTCCCACGCCCTCAGCGGCGAGAGCGGTGCACAGTTTCAGAACCGAGTAGAAATACAGCCTCCAATTGAACAGAATGAATACAAGTGCATCTTGCGCAGTTTAATAGTGCAACATTCTACTACACTGCAATGCGTAGTGTAATTAAATTCGCGCCTTGCGGACAGCCATCATTCCAGCTCATGTATCGGCACATCCCAGGTAGACAGGAGACTGCAACTTGGTGTTAGCTTCTTGAACGAAAATGCTATACTGTACCGGAAAGAACACATTACTGCAGTACGGTCTCGATATTTTCCAGTGACAATACATACATTTTCAATTAAATGATTGTATTACGGTAGCATATAACATACATATTATACATGCATACAAGTCAGCATACAATATAAATGTCGCACCGGCCTATGTGCTATCACCATCTACGTGCTGCTCGAAGAACAGCACGTAGGCTTCGTTGCTGACGACAGTCCGCTGCGACACCGGGCGTACTCTGCTGTCGTTGTACTCGTGCCACTGGCCCGAGTAGGGATGCCGGCAGTAGGCGGTGTAGTGACACGAGTACAGGGAGCCAGAGTGGTTCGCC
>JAXIVJ010000236.1:151005-163505 GCA_036785665.1 Chirona hameri | reverse complement strand
GTCACCAGAAGTCATCAAATGTAAAATTTTCCAGTTTTTTCTCCTGTTTTAGGACATCGCTCCAGAAATTCCCATATATCTCAGAAACTATGCTAGTTAGAAACAAACGGAAAAAGCAAACGTCAGCCAGTGAAATTTGCAATCGGTAGGATGTCCTAAAATTTGATGTGGTGTCAATATTTGAGGCTCTAAAGGTAAAAAAAGTGGAAAAATTCCTCTTTTTTTTGCTAAATCGTTTTTCGCTATTAACTTTTTACTGAATAAAGATAACGGAAACTGTTTGCGCCATTGTGTTTATCCTGTTAAGGCGCTTCGAATGATATACATGGTGACCCTGTTAAGTTAACTTAAACAATTTGACCTCAGGTCAAGGTCAAGTGGTGACCCAAGTAGGGCATGTTGCATATGGGAAGACGTGTCTCGACGAGACAAACACATTGATGTCTGTTTTACTTCTATATCTGCATTATGTCGGGAGACATCGCATTACCTCAAATGACCCGATAGGGATCACTGAACAAAACTTTCACTTGGATCATCAAGAATATCCTATAATAACATAAGTAATTGGACTAATATCATGCATATCTTTGAAATAGGAAGCATTTGTATATTTCCCCATTGACTTATTATGGAGAGGTTACGAAATTGACCTGACCTTAGGTCGCCGATATCAAAATTCCGAGATAAACGAATTGTAAGTACTTATGCCCTCATGACATCCTGTAAGTTTCAAACTGATCGGTGAAAAAATATGGCTTTGGCACAACTGCAAACATTTTTGGAGGTGGGGTCACTTGACCTGGTCTGGTGACCTGACCCGAGATGACCAGAGGTTATTTTTTTCTTCAAAGTGTGCGCAATTGATGTCCTAACAAACCCGGCGGCGCTGCGCGCCGCCGTTTTTTCGCTATCTTTGAAAAACCTGAGGGGGGGGGGGGCGGAAATCACCCCCCCCCTGCAGTGCGCGGGTTAAAGGGACACTCCCACCTTAACATTAGTTTTGAGTTGAGATAGCCATGTTGTTGGATTTACATTGAAATTAAGTAGGGTAGCAGTTAAAACAATCACATAGGCATAATCAAAAAGAAATTCGAGCTTGGTCTTGACAATTGTAACGAATAAACCCCACGTGTATTTGAATAGGGAATAGGGTATTTGAAGCCGATGACGCCACCGCTCTTTACCAAATGGTGATGATAGTCGACTTGTTTTAAGGTTAGACTTGGAGATATTTGCGTGTTTCAAATGGTTTGGTAATTGGTTTATTTTGTATTCAAAGCGCCAGAATTGTCTCGAAATAATTGTGCCATACTTTGGCAGCGTAAAGGATTTATGTATAGCTCTCTAGAGCTCAATATGACGTCATCAACCCAAATATTAAAACTTAACTTTTTATGAAATTGAGCACTGTTTGCGAGAAACAAATGCCATAACCGTGTTCAGCAGCAATTACTTCATATTTTGCACCACAAGCGGCGGTGTGTATTTGTACTATTTGTACCATTTGATAACTTTTGGGAGGGTGGAAGTGTCCCTTTAATGTAACTTTCTGTGATGGACAACGTTAACCCGTTATTGTCAATACTGCCAGAAAATATATATTAATATATCTCCAATAATTATTGCAGATACACCTATAAGGGACTTCAAAGAATATACCACAAAATGCAGTCATGTGGTACCTCGCACAGCTCAGAAAGACATCTTGGGCCACGATCAGCCAATCGCGTCTACACTTGTCATCTGACGCCGAAAGGATGTGACAAGGCAAAACCCCGTGACCCCGTCTTCTTCCATGTCGCCAACTTCGACCGCACAGTTTAGGGAGAGCCTCCAGCTTGAGACCACGTAAGTCATAGCAGCGATAGTGAGACCAGTTCTGGCCCACGCCGGTATTATATTGGCTCAAACGGCCTGTACTGGTCGTCCACGCCGGTATTATATTGGCTCGAACGGCCTGTACTGGTCGGCCACGCCGGTATTATATTGGCTCGAACGGCTTATTCTGTGTAGTTCTCGCCGGTATTATATTGGCTCGAATGGCTTATTCTGTGTAGTTCACGCCGGTATTATATTGGCTCGAACGGCCTGTACTGTGTAGTTCACGCCGGTATTATATTGGTTCGAACGGCTTATTCTGTGTAGTTCACACCGGTATTATTTTGGCTCGAACGGCCTGTACTGTGTAGTTCACGCCGGTATTATATTGGCTCGAACGGCCTGTACTGTGTAGTTCACGCCGGTATTATATTGGTTCGAACAGCTTATTCTGTGTAGTTCACGCCGGTATTATATTGGCTCGAACGGCTTATTCTGTGTAGTTCACGCCGGTATTATATTGGCTCGAACAGCCTGTACTGTGTAGTTCACGCCGGTATTATATTGGTTCGAACGGCTTATTCTGTGTAGTTCACGCCAGTATTATATTGGTTCGAACGGCCTGTACTGTGTAGTTCACGCCGGTATTATATTGGCTTGAACGGCTTATTCTGTGTAGTTCACGCCGGTATTATATTGGTTCGAACGGCTTATTCTGTGTAGTTCACGCCGGTATTATATTGGCTCGAACGGCCTGTACTGTGTAGTTCACGCCGGTATTATATTGGTTCGAACGGCCTGTATTGTGTAGTTCACGCCGGTATTATATTGGTTCGAACGGCTTATTCTGTGTAGTTCACGCCGGTATTATATTGGTTCGAACGGCTTATTCTGTGTAGTTCATGCCGGTATTATATTGGCTTGAACGGCTTATTCTGTGTAGTTCACGCCGGTATTATATTGGCTCGAACGGCTTATTCTGTGTAGTTCACGCCGGTATTATATTGGCTCGAACGGCCTGTACTGTGTAGTTCACGCCGGTATTATATTGGCTCGAACGGCTTATTCTGTGTAGTTCACGCCGGTATTATATTGGTTCGAACGGCTTATTCTGTGTAGTTCACGCCGGTATTATATTGGTTCGAACGGCTTATTCTGTGTAGTTCACGCCGGTATTATATTGGTTCGAACGGCCTGTAATGTGTAGTTCACGCCGGTATTATATTGGTTCGAACGGCCTGTACTGTGTAGTTCACGCCGGTATTATATTGGTTCGAACGGCTTATTCTGTGTAGTTCACGCCGGTATTATATTGGCTCGAACGGCCTGTACTGTGTAGTTCACGCCGGTATTATATTGGCTCGAACGGCTTATTCTGTGTAGTTCACGCCGGTATTATATTGGCTCGAACGGCTTATTCTGTGCAGTTCACGCCGGTATTATATTGGCTCGAACGGCTTATTCTGTGTAGTTCACGCCGGTATTATATTGGCTCGAACGGCCTGTACTGTGTAGTTCACGCCGGTATTATATTGGCTCGAACGGCTTATTCTGTGTAGTGCACGCCGGTATTATATTGGCTCGAACGGCTTATTCTGTGTAGTTCACGCCAGTATAATATTGGTTCGAACGGCTTATTCTGTGTAGTTCACGCCGGTATTAGATTGGTTCGAACGGCTTATTCTGTGCAGTTCACGCCGGTATTATATTGGCTCGAACGGCTTATTCTGTGTAGTTCACGCCGGTATTATATTGGTTCGAACGGCTTATTCTGTGTAGTTCACGCCGGTATTATATTGGCTCGAACGGCTTATTCTGTGTAGTTCACGCCGGTATTATATTGGTTCGAACGGCTTATTCTGTGTAGTTCACGCCGGTATTATATTGGTTCGAACGGCTTATTCTGTGTAGTTCACGCCGGTATTATATTGGCTCGAACGGCTTATTCTGTGTAGTTCACGCCGGTATTATATTGGTTCGAACGGCTTATTCTGTGTAGTTCACGCCGGTATTATATTGGCTCGAACGGCTTATTCTGTGTAGTTTACACCGGTATTATATTGGCTCGAACGGCCTGTACTGTGTAGTTCACGCCAGTATTATATTGGCTCGAACGGCTTATTCTGTGTAGTTCACGCCGGTATTATATTTGCTCGAACGGTCTGTACTGTGTAGTTCACGCCGGTATTATATTGGTTCGAACGGCTTATTCTGTGTAGTTCACGCCGGTATTATATTGGCTCGAACGGCCTGTACTGTGTAGTTCACGCCGGTATTATATTGGCTCGAACGGCTTATTCTGTGTAGTTCACGCCGGTATTATATTGGCTCGAACGGCTTATTCTGTGTAGTTCACGCCGGTATTATATTGGCTCGAACGGCTTATTCTGTGTAGTTCACGCCGGTATTATATTGGCTCGAACGGCTTATTCTGTGTAGTTCACGCCAATATTATATTGGCTCGAACGGCCTGTACTGTGTAGTTCACGCCGGTATTATATTGGCTCGAACGGCTTATTCTGTGTAGTTCACGCCGGTATTATATTGGTTCGAACGGCTTATTCTGTGTAGTTCACGCCGGTATTATATTGGCTCGAACGGCTTATTCTGTGTAGTTCACGCCGGTATTATATTGGCTCGAACGGCTTATTCTGTGTAGTTCACGCCGGTATTATATTGGTTCGAACGGCCTGTACTGTGTAGTTCACGCCGGTATTATATTGGTTCGAACGGCTTATTCTGTGTAGTTCACGCCGGTATTATAATGGCTCGAACGGCTTATTCTGTGTAGTTCACGCCGGTATTATATTGGCTCGAACGGCCTGTACTGTGTAGTTCACGCCGGTATTATATTGGTTCGAACGACCTGTACTGTGTAGTTCACGCCGGTATTATATTGGTTCGAACGGCTTATTATGTGTAGTTCACGCCGGTATTATATTGGCTCGAACGGCCTGTACTGTGTAGTTCACGCCGGTATTATATTGGCTCGAACGGCTTATTCTGTGTAGTTCACGCCGGTATTATATTGGCTCGAACGGCCTGTACTGTGTAGTTCACGCCAGTATTATATTGGTTCGAACGGCCTGTACTGTGTAGTTCACGCCGGTATTATATTGGCTCGAACGGCTTAATCTGTGTAGTTCACGCCGGTATTATATTGGCTCGAACGGCCTGTACTGTGTAGTTCACGCCGGTATTATATTGGTTCGAACGGCTTATTCTGTGTAGTTCACGCTGGTATTATATTGGCTCGAACGGCTTATTCTGTGTAGCTCACGCCGGTATTATATTGGCTCGAACGGCCTGTACTGTGTAGTTCACGCCGGTATTATATTGGCTCGAACGGCCTGTACTGTGTAGTTCAAGGCGGTATTATATTGGTTCGAACGGCTTATTCTGTGTAGTTCTCGACGGTATTATATTGGCTCGAACGGCTTATTCTGTGTAGTTCATGCCGGTATTATATTGGCTCGAACGGCCTGTACTGTGTAGTTCACGCCGGTATTATATTGGTTCGGACGGCTTATTCTGTGTAGTTCACGCCGGTATTATATTGGCTCGAACGGCTTATTCTGTGTAGTTCACGCCGGTATTATATTGGTTCGAACGGCTTATTCTGTGTAGTTCACGCCGGTATTATATTGGCTCGAACGGCTTATTCTGTGTAGTTCACGCCGGTATTATATTGGTTCGAACGGCTTATTCTGTGTAGTTCACGCCGGTATTATATTGGTTCGAACGGCTTATTCTGTGTAGTTCACGCCGGTATTATATTGGCTCGAACGGCTTATTCTGTGTAGTTCACGCCGGTATTATATTGGCTCGAACGGCCTGTACTGTGTAGTTCACGCCGGTATTATATTGGTTCGAACGGCTTATTCTGTGTAGTTCACGCCGGTATTATATTGGCTCGAACGGCTTATTCTGTGTAGTTCACGCCGGTATTATATTGGTTCGAACGGCTTATTCTGTGTAGTTCACGCCGGTATTATATTGGCTCGAACGGCTTATTCTGTGTAGTTCACGCCGGTATTATATTGGCTCGAACGGCCTGTACTGTGTAGTTCACGCCGGTATTATATTGGCTCGAACGGCCTGTACTGTGTAGTTCACGCCGGTATTATATTGGTTCGAACGGCTTATTCTGTGTAGTTCTCGACGGTATTATATTGGCTCGAACGGCTTATTCTGTGTAGTTCACGCCGGTATTATATTGGCTCGAACGGCCTGTACTGTGTAGTTCACGCCGGTATTATATTGGTTCGAACGGCTTATTCTGTGTAGTTCACGCCGGTATTATATTGGCTCGAACGGCTTATTCTGTGTAGTTCACGCCGGTATTATATTGGTTCGAACGGCTTATTCTGTGTAGTTCACGCCGGTATTATATTGGCTCGAACGGCTTATTCTGTGTAGTTCACGCCGGTATTATATTGGCTCGAACTGCTTATTCTGTGTAGTTCACGCCGGTATTATATTGGCTCGAACGGCTTATTCTGTGTAGTTCACGCCGGTATTATATTGGCTCGAACGGCCTGTACTGTGTAGTTCACGCCGGTAATATATTGGTTCGAACGGCTTATTCTGTGTAGTTCACGCCGGTATTATATTGGTTCGAACGGCTTATTCTGTGTAGTTCACGCCGGTATTATATTGGCTCGAACGGCTTATTCTGTGTAGTTCACGTCGGTATTATATTGGCTCGAACGGCTTATTCTGTGTAGTTCACGCCGGTATTATATTGGCTCGAACGGCCTGTACTGTGTAGTTCACGCCGGTATTATATTGGTTCGAACGGCTTATTCTGTGTAGTTCACGCCGGTATTATATTGGCTCGAACGGCTTATTCTGTGTAGTTCACGCCGGTATTATATTGGCTCGAACGGCTTATTCTGTGTAGTTCACGCCGGTATTATATTGGCTCGAACGGCCTGTACTGTGTAGTTCACGCCGGTATTATATTGGTTCGAACGGCTTATTCTGTGTAGTTCACGCCGGTATTATATTGGCTCGAACGGCTTATTCTGTGTAGTTCACGCCGGTATTATATTGGCTCGAACAGCTTATTCTGTGTAGTTCACGCCGGTATTATATTGGCTCGAACGGCCTGTACTGTGTAGTTCACGCCGGCATTATATTGGTTCGAACGGCTTATTCTGTGTAGTTCACGCCGGTATTATATTGGTTAGAACGGCTTATTCTGTGTAGTTCACGCCGGTATTATATTGGCTCGAACGGCTTATTCTGTGTGGTTCACGCCGGTATTATATTGGCTCGAACGGCCTGTACTGTGTAGTTCACGCCGGTATTATATTGGTTCGAACGGCCTGTACTGTGTAGTTCACGCCGGTATTATATTGGTTCGAACGGCTTATTCTGTGTAGTTTACGCCGGTATTATATTGGTTCGAACAGCTTATTCTGTGTAGTTCACGCCGGTATTATATTGGCTCGAACGGCTTATTCTGTGTAGTTCAGGCCGGTATTATATTGGTTCGAACGGCCTGTACTGTGTAGTTCACGCCGGTATTATATTGGTTCGAACGGCTTATTCTGTGTAGTTCACGCCGGTATTATATTGGCTCGAACGGCCTGTACTGTGTAGTTCACGCCGGTATTATATTGGCTCGAACGGCTTATTCTGTGTAGTTCACGCCGGTATTATATTGGTTCGAACGGCCTGTACTGTGTAGTTCACGCCGGTATTATATTGGTTCGAACGGCTTATTCTGTGTAGTTAACGCCGGTATTATATTGGCTCGAACGGCTTATTCTGTGTAGTTCACGCCGGTATTATATTGGCTCGAACGGCCTGTACTGTGTAGTTCACGCCGGTATTATATTGGTTCGAACGGCTTATTCTGTGTAGTTCACGCCGGTATTATATTGGCTCGAACGGCTTATTCTGTGTAGTTCACGCCGGTATTATATTGGCTCGAACGGCCTGTACTGTGTAGTTCACGCCGGTATTATATTGGTTCGAACGGCTTATTCTGTGTAGTTCACGCCGGTATTATATTGGCTCGAACGGCTTATTCTGTGTAGTTCACGCCGGTATTATATTGGCTCGAACGGCTTATTCTGTGTAGTTCACGCCGGTATTATATTGGTTCGAACGGCCTGTACTGTGTAGTTCACGCCGGTATTATATTGGTTCGAACGGCTTATTCTGTGTAGTTCACGCCGGTATTATATTGGCTCGAACGGCTTATTCTGTGTAGTTCACGCCGGTATTATATTGGCTCGAACGGCCTGTACTGTGTAGTTCACGCCGGTATTATATTGGTTCGAACGGCCTGTACTGTGTAGTTCACGCCGGTATTATATTGGCTCGAACGGCCTGTACTGGTCGGCCACGCCGGTATTATATTGGCTCGAACGGCTTATTCTGTGTAGTTCTCGCCGGTATTATATTGGCTCGAATGGCTTATTCTGTGTAGTTCACGCCGGTATTATATTGGCTCGAACGGCCTGTACTGTGTAGTTCACGCCGGTATTATATTGGTTCGAACGGCTTATTCTGTGTAGTTCACACCGGTATTATTTTGGCTCGAACGGCCTGTACTGTGTAGTTCACGCCGGTATTATATTGGCTCGAACGGCCTGTACTGTGTAGTTCACGCCGGTATTATATTGGTTCGAACGGCTTATTCTGTGTAGTTCACGCCGGTATTATATTGGCTCGAACGGCTTATTCTGTGTAGTTCACGCCGGTATTATATTGGCTCGAACAGCCTGTACTGTGTAGTTCACGCCGGTATTATATTGGTTCGAACGGCTTATTCTGTGTAGTTCACGCCAGTATTATATTGGTTCGAACGGCCTGTACTGTGTAGTTCACGCCGGTATTATATTGGCTTGAACGGCTTATTCTGTGTAGTTCACGCCGGTATTATATTGGTTCGAACGGCTTATTCTGTGTAGTTCACGCCGGTATTATATTGGCTCGAACGGCCTGTACTGTGTAGTTCACGCCGGTATTATATTGGTTCGAACGGCCTGTATTGTGTAGTTCACGCCGGTATTATATTGGTTCGAACGGCTTATTCTGTGTAGTTCACGCCGGTATTATATTGGTTCGAACGGCTTATTCTGTGTAGTTCATGCCGGTATTATATTGGCTTGAACGGCTTATTCTGTGTAGTTCACGCCGGTATTATATTGGCTCGAACGGCTTATTCTGTGTAGTTCACGCCGGTATTATATTGGCTCGAACGGCCTGTACTGTGTAGTTCACGCCGGTATTATATTGGCTCGAACGGCTTATTCTGTGTAGTTCACGCCGGTATTATATTGGTTCGAACGGCTTATTCTGTGTAGTTCACGCCGGTATTATATTGGTTCGAACGGCTTATTCTGTGTAGTTCACGCCGGTATTATATTGGTTCGAACGGCCTGTAATGTGTAGTTCACGCCGGTATTATATTGGTTCGAACGGCCTGTACTGTGTAGTTCACGCCGGTATTATATTGGTTCGAACGGCTTATTCTGTGTAGTTCACGCCGGTATTATATTGGCTCGAACGGCCTGTACTGTGTAGTTCACGCCGGTATTATATTGGCTCGAACGGCTTATTCTGTGTAGTTCACGCCGGTATTATATTGGCTCGAACGGCTTATTCTGTGCAGTTCACGCCGGTATTATATTGGCTCGAACGGCTTATTCTGTGTAGTTCACGCCGGTATTATATTGGCTCGAACGGCCTGTACTGTGTAGTTCACGCCGGTATTATATTGGCTCGAACGGCTTATTCTGTGTAGTGCACGCCGGTATTATATTGGCTCGAACGGCTTATTCTGTGTAGTTCACGCCAGTATAATATTGGTTCGAACGGCTTATTCTGTGTAGTTCACGCCGGTATTAGATTGGTTCGAACGGCTTATTCTGTGCAGTTCACGCCGGTATTATATTGGCTCGAACGGCTTATTCTGTGTAGTTCACGCCGGTATTATATTGGTTCGAACGGCTTATTCTGTGTAGTTCACGCCGGTATTATATTGGCTCGAACGGCTTATTCTGTGTAGTTCACGCCGGTATTATATTGGTTCGAACGGCTTATTCTGTGTAGTTCACGCCGGTATTATATTGGTTCGAACGGCTTATTCTGTGTAGTTCACGCCGGTATTATATTGGCTCGAACGGCTTATTCTGTGTAGTTCACGCCGGTATTATATTGGTTCGAACGGCTTATTCTGTGTAGTTCACGCCGGTATTATATTGGCTCGAACGGCTTATTCTGTGTAGTTTACACCGGTATTATATTGGCTCGAACGGCCTGTACTGTGTAGTTCACGCCAGTATTATATTGGCTCGAACGGCTTATTCTGTGTAGTTCACGCCGGTATTATATTTGCTCGAACGGTCTGTACTGTGTAGTTCACGCCGGTATTATATTGGTTCGAACGGCTTATTCTGTGTAGTTCACGCCGGTATTATATTGGCTCGAACGGCCTGTACTGTGTAGTTCACGCCGGTATTATATTGGCTCGAACGGCTTATTCTGTGTAGTTCACGCCGGTATTATATTGGCTCGAACGGCTTATTCTGTGTAGTTCACGCCGGTATTATATTGGCTCGAACGGCTTATTCTGTGTAGTTCACGCCGGTATTATATTGGCTCGAACGGCTTATTCTGTGTAGTTCACGCCAATATTATATTGGCTCGAACGGCCTGTACTGTGTAGTTCACGCCGGTATTATATTGGCTCGAACGGCTTATTCTGTGTAGTTCACGCCGGTATTATATTGGTTCGAACGGCTTATTCTGTGTAGTTCACGCCGGTATTATATTGGCTCGAACGGCTTATTCTGTGTAGTTCACGCCGGTATTATATTGGCTCGAACGGCTTATTCTGTGTAGTTCACGCCGGTATTATATTGGTTCGAACGGCCTGTACTGTGTAGTTCACGCCGGTATTATATTGGTTCGAACGGCTTATTCTGTGTAGTTCACGCCGGTATTATAATGGCTCGAACGGCTTATTCTGTGTAGTTCACGCCGGTATTATATTGGCTCGAACGGCCTGTACTGTGTAGTTCACGCCGGTATTATATTGGTTCGAACGACCTGTACTGTGTAGTTCACGCCGGTATTATATTGGTTCGAACGGCTTATTATGTGTAGTTCACGCCGGTATTATATTGGCTCGAACGGCCTGTACTGTGTAGTTCACGCCGGTATTATATTGGCTCGAACGGCTTATTCTGTGTAGTTCACGCCGGTATTATATTGGCTCGAACGGCCTGTACTGTGTAGTTCACGCCAGTATTATATTGGTTCGAACGGCCTGTACTGTGTAGTTCACGCCGGTATTATATTGGCTCGAACGGCTTAATCTGTGTAGTTCACGCCGGTATTATATTGGCTCGAACGGCCTGTACTGTGTAGTTCACGCCGGTATTATATTGGTTCGAACGGCTTATTCTGTGTAGTTCACGCTGGTATTATATTGGCTCGAACGGCTTATTCTGTGTAGCTCACGCCGGTATTATATTGGCTCGAACGGCCTGTACTGTGTAGTTCACGCCGGTATTATATTGGCTCGAACGGCCTGTACTGTGTAGTTCAAGGCGGTATTATATTGGTTCGAACGGCTTATTCTGTGTAGTTCTCGACGGTATTATATTGGCTCGAACGGCTTATTCTGTGTAGTTCATGCCGGTATTATATTGGCTCGAACGGCCTGTACTGTGTAGTTCACGCCGGTATTATATTGGTTCGGACGGCTTATTCTGTGTAGTTCACGCCGGTATTATATTGGCTCGAACGGCTTATTCTGTGTAGTTCACGCCGGTATTATATTGGTTCGAACGGCTTATTCTGTGTAGTTCACGCCGGTATTATATTGGCTCGAACGGCTTATTCTGTGTAGTTCACGCCGGTATTATATTGGTTCGAACGGCTTATTCTGTGTAGTTCACGCCGGTATTATATTGGTTCGAACGGCTTATTCTGTGTAGTTCACGCCGGTATTATATTGGCTCGAACGGCTTATTCTGTGTAGTTCACGCCGGTATTATATTGGCTCGAACGGCCTGTACTGTGTAGTTCACGCCGGTATTATATTGGTTCGAACGGCTTATTCTGTGTAGTTCACGCCGGTATTATATTGGCTCGAACGGCTTATTCTGTGTAGTTCACGCCGGTATTATATTGGTTCGAACGGCTTATTCTGTGTAGTTCACGCCGGTATTATATTGGCTCGAACGGCTTATTCTGTGTAGTTCACGCCGGTATTATATTGGCTCGAACGGCCTGTACTGTGTAGTTCACGCCGGTATTATATTGGCTCGAACGGCCTGTACTGTGTAGTTCACGCCGGTATTATATTGGTTCGAACGGCTTATTCTGTGTAGTTCTCGACGGTATTATATTGGCTCGAACGGCTTATTCTGTGTAGTTCACGCCGGTATTATATTGGCTCGAACGGCCTGTACTGTGTAGTTCACGCCGGTATTATATTGGTTCGAACGGCTTATTCTGTGTAGTTCACGCCGGTATTATATTGGCTCGAACGGCTTATTCTGTGTAGTTCACGCCGGTATTATATTGGTTCGAACGGCTTATTCTGTGTAGTTCACGCCGGTATTATATTGGCTCGAACGGCTTATTCTGTGTAGTTCACGCCGGTATTATATTGGCTCGAACTGCTTATTCTGTGTAGTTCACGCCGGTAT
>JAXIVJ010000236.1:115000-150805 GCA_036785665.1 Chirona hameri | reverse complement strand
GTGTGTATGTGTGTATGTGTGTATGTGTGTATGTGTGTATGTGTGTTATGTGTGTATGTGTGTATGTGTGTATGTGTGTGTATGTGTGTATGTGTGTATGTGTGTATGTGTGTATGTGTGTATGTGTGTATGTGTGTATGTGTGTATGTGTGTATGTGTGTATGTGTGTATGTGTGTATGTGTGTATGTGTGTATGTGTGTATGTGTGTATGTGTGTATGTGTGTATGTGTGTATGTGTGTATGTGTGTATGTGTGTATGTGTGTATGTGTGTATGTGTGTATGTGTGTATGTGTGTATGTGTGTATGTGTGTATGTGTGTATGTGTGTATGTGTGTATGTGTGTATGTGTGTATGTGTGTATGTGTGTATGTGTGTTATGTGTGTATGTGTGTATGTGTGTATGTGTGTATGTGTGTATGTGTGTATGTGTGTATGTGTGTATGTGTGTATGTGTGTATGTGTGTATGTGTGTATGTGTGTATGTGTGTATGTGTGTATGTGTGTATGTGTGTATGTGTGTATGTGTGTATGTGTGTATGTGTGTATGTGTGTATGTGTGTATGTGTGTATGTGTGTATGTGTGTATGTGTGTATGTGTGTATGTGTGTATGTGTGTATGTGTGTATGTGTGTATGTGTGTATGTGTGTATGTGTGTATGTGTGTATGTGTGTATGTGTGTATGTGTGTATGTGTGTATGTGTGTATGTGTGTATGTGTGTATGTGTGTATGTGTGTATGTGTGTATGTGTGTATGTGTGTATGTGTGTATGTGTGTATGTGTGTATGTGTGTATGTGTGTATGTGTGTATGTGTGTATGTGTGTATGTGTGTATGTGTGTATGTGTGTATGTGTGTATGTGTGTATGTGTGTATGTGTGTATGTGTGTATGTGTGTATGTGTGTATGTGTGTATGTGTGTATGTGTGTATGTGTGTATGTGTGTATGTGTGTATGTGTGTATGTGTGTATGTGTGTATGTGTGTATGTGTGTATGTGTGTATGTGTGTATGTGTGTATGTGTGTATGTGTGTATGTGTGTATGTGTGTATGTGTGTATGTGTGTATGTGTGTATGTGTGTATGTGTGTATGTGTGTATGTGTGTATGTGTGTATGTGTGTATGTGTGTATGTGTGTATGTGTGTATGTGTGTATGTGTGTATGTGTGTATGTGTGTATGTGTGTATGTGTGTATGTGTGTATGTGTGTATGTGTGTATGTGTGTATGTGTGTATGTGTGTATGTGTGTATGTGTGTATGTGTGTATGTGTGTATGTGTGTATGTGTGTATGTGTGTATGTGTGTATGTGTGTATGTGTGTATGTGTGTATGTGTGTATGTGTGTATGTGTGTATGTGTGTATGTGTGTATGTGTGTATGTGTGTATGTGTGTATGTGTGTATGTGTGTATGTGTGTATGTGTGTATGTGTGTATGTGTGTATGTGTGTATGTGTGTATGTGTGTATGTGTGTATGTGTGTATGTGTGTATGTGTGTATGTGTGTATGTGTGTATGTGTGTATGTGTGTATGTGTGTATGTGTGTATGTGTGTATGTGTGTATGTGTGTATGTGTGTATGTGTGTATGTGTGTATGTGTGTATGTGTGTATGTGTGTATGTGTGTATGTGTGTATGTGTGTATGTGTGTATGTGTGTATGTGTGTATGTGTGTATGTGTGTATGTGTGTATGTGTGTATGTGTGTATGTGTGTATGTGTGTATGTGTGTATGTGTGTATGTGTGTATGTGTGTATGTGTGTATGTGTGTATGTGTGTATGTGTGTATGTGTGTATGTGTGTATGTGTGTATGTGTGTATGTGTGTATGTGTGTATGTGTGTATGTGTGTATGTGTGTATGTGTGTATGTGTGTATGTGTGTATGTGTGTATGTGTGTATGTGTGTATGTGTGTATGTGTGTATGTGTGTATGTGTGTATGTGTGTATGTGTGTATGTGTGTATGTGTGTATGTGTGTATGTGTGTATGTGTGTATGTGTGTATGTGTGTATGTGTGTATGTGTGTATGTGTGTATGTGTGTATGTGTGTATGTGTGTATGTGTGTATGTGTGTATGTGTGTATGTGTGTATGTGTGTATGTGTGTATGTGTGTATGTGTGTATGTGTGTATGTGTGTATGTGTGTATGTGTGTATGTGTGTATGTGTGTATGTGTGTATGTGTGTATGTGTGTATGTGTGTATGTGTGTATGTGTGTATGTGTGTATGTGTGTATGTGTGTATGTGTGTATGTGTGTATGTGTGTATGTGTGTATGTGTGTATGTGTGTATGTGTGTATGTGTGTATGTGTGTATGTGTGTATGTGTGTATGTGTGTATGTGTGTATGTGTGTATGTGTGTATGTGTGTATGTGTGTATGTGTGTATGTGTGTATGTGTGTATGTGTGTATGTGTGTATGTGTGTATGTGTGTATGTGTGTATGTGTGTATGTGTGTATGTGTGTATGTGTGTATGTGTGTATGTGTGTATGTGTGTATGTGTGTATGTGTGTATGTGTGTATGTGTGTATGTGTGTATGTGTGTATGTGTGTATGTGTGTATGTGTGTATGTGTGTATGTGTGTATGTGTGTATGTGTGTATGTGTGTATGTGTGTATGTGTGTATGTGTGTATGTGTGTATGTGTGTATGTGTGTATGTGTGTATGTGTGTATGTGTGTATGTGTGTATGTGTGTATGTGTGTATGTGTGTATGTGTGTATGTGTGTATGTGTGTATGTGTGTATGTGTGTATGTGTGTATGTGTGTATGTGTGTATGTGTGTATGTGTGTATGTGTGTATGTGTGTATGTGTGTATGTGTGTATGTGTGTATGTGTGTATGTGTGTATGTGTGTATGTGTGTATGTGTGTATGTGTGTATGTGTGTATGTGTGTATGTGTGTATGTGTGTATGTGTGTATGTGTGTATGTGTGTATGTGTGTATGTGTGTATGTGTGTATGTGTGTATGTGTGTATGTGTGTATGTGTGTATGTGTGTATGTGTGTATGTGTGTATGTGTGTATGTGTGTATGTGTGTATGTGTGTATGTGTGTATGTGTGTATGTGTGTATGTGTATGTGTGTATGTGTGTATGTGTGTATGTGTGTATGTGTGTATGTGTGTATGTGTGTATGTGTGTATGTGTGTATGTGTGTATGTGTGTATGTGTGTATGTGTGTATGTGTGTATGTGTGTATGTGGTATGTGTGTATGTGTGTATGTGTGTATGTGTGTATGTGTGTATGTGTGTATGTGTGTATGTGTGTATGTGTGTATGTGTGTATGTGTGTATGTGTGTATGTGTGTATGTGTGTATGTGTGTATGTGTGTATGTGTGTATGTGTGTATGTGTGTATGTGTGTATGTGTGTATGTGTGTATGTGTGTATGTGTGTATGTGTGTATGTGTGTATGTGTGTATGTGTGTATGTGTGTATGTGTGTATGTGTGTATGTGTGTATGTGTGTATGTGTGTATGTGTGTATGTGTGTATGTGTGTATGTGTGTATGTGTGTATGTGTGTATGTGTGTATGTGTGTATGTGTGTATGTGTGTATGTGTGTATGTGTGTATGTGTGTATGTGTGTATGTGTGTATGTGTGTATGTGTGTATGTGTGTATGTGTGTATGTGTGTATGTGTGTATGTGTGTATGTGTGTATGTGTGTATGTGTGTATGTGTGTATGTGTGTATGTGTGTATGTGTGTATGTGTGTATGTGTGTATGTGTGTATGTGTGTATGTGTGTATGTGTGTTGTATGTGGTATGTGTGTATGTGTGTATGTGTGTATGTGTGTATGTGTGTATGTGTGTATGTGTGTATGTGTGTATGTGTGTATGTGTGTATGTGTGTATGTGTGTATGTGTGTATGTGTGTATGTGTGTATGTGTGTATGTGTGTATGTGTGTATGTGTGTATGTGTGTATGTGTGTATGTGTGTATGTGTGTATGTGTGTATGTGTGTATGTGTGTATGTGTGTATGTGTGTATGTGTGTATGTGTGTATGTGTGTATGTGTGTATGTGTGTATGTGTGTATGTGTGTATGTGTGTATGTGTGTATGTGTGTATGTGTGTATGTGTGTATGTGTGTATGTGTGTATGTGTGTATGTGTGTATGTGTGTATGTGTGATGTGTGTATGTGTGTATGTGTGTATGTGTGTATGTGTGTATGTGTGTATGTGTGTATGTGTGTATGTGTGTATGTGTGTATGTGTGTATGTGTGTATGTGTGTATGTGTGTATGTGTGTATGTGTGTATGTGTGTATGTGTGTATGTGTGTATGTGTGTATGTGTGTATGTGTGTATGTGTGTATGTGTGTATGTGTGTATGTGTGTATGTGTGTATGTGTGTATGTGTGTATGTGTGTATGTGTGTATGTGTGTATGTGTGTATGTGTGTATGTGTGTATGTGTGTATGTGTGTATGTGTGTATGTGTGTATGTGTGTATGTGTGTATGTGTGTATGTGTGTATGTGTGTATGTGTGTATGTGTGTATGTGTGTATGTGTGTATGTGTGTATGTGTGTATGTGTGTATGTGTGTATGTGTGTATGTGTGTATGTGTGTATGTGTGTATGTGTGTTTGTGTGTATGTGTGTATGTGTGTATGTGTGTATGTGTGTATGTGTGTATGTGTGTATGTGTGTATGTGTGTATGTGTGTATGTGTGTATGTGTGTATGTGTGTATGTGTGTATGTGTGTATGTGTGTATGTGTGTATGTGTGTATGTGTGTATGTGTGTATGTGTGTATGTGTGTATGTGTGTATGTGTGTATGTGTGTATGTGTGTATGTGTGTATGTGTGTATGTGTGTATGTGTGTATGTGTGTATGTGTGTATGTGTGTATTGTGTGTATGTGTGTATGTGTGTATGTGTGTATGTGTGTATGTGTGTATGTGTGTATGTGTGTATGTGTGTATGTGTGTATGTGTGTATGTGTGTATGTGTGTATGTGTGTATGTGTGTATGTGTGTATGTGTGTATGTGTGTATGTGTGTATGTGTGTATGTGTGTATGTGTGTATGTGTGTATGTGTGTATGTGTGTATGTGTGTATGTGTGTATGTGTGTATGTGTGTATGTGTGTATGTGTGTATGTGTGTATGTGTGTATGTGTGTATGTGTGTATGTGTGTATGTGTGTATGTGTGTATGTGTGTATGTGTGTATGTGTGTATGTGTGTATGTGTGTATGTGTGTATGTGTGTATGTGTGTATGTGTGTATGTGTGTATGTGTGTATGTGTGTATGTGTGTATGTGTGTATGTGTGTATGTGTGTATGTGTGTATGTGTGTATGTGTGTATGTGTGTATGTGTGTATGTGTGTATGTGTGTATGTGTGTATGTGTGTATGTGTGTATGTGTGTATGTGTGTATGTGTGTATGTGTGTATGTGTGTATGTGTGTATGTGTGTATGTGTGTATGTGTGTATGTGTGTATGTGTGTATGTGTGTATGTGTGTATGTGTGTATGTGTGTATGTGTGTATGTGTGTATGTGTGTATGTGTGTATGTGTGTATGTGTGTATGTGTGTATGTGTGTATGTGTGTATGTGTGTATGTGTGTATGTGTGTATGTGTGTATGTGTGTATGTGTGTATGTGTGTATGTGTGTATGTGTGTATGTGTGTATGTGTGTATGTGTGTATGTGTGTATGTGTGTATGTGTGTATGTGTGTGTATGTGTGTATGTGTGTATGTGTGTATGTGTGTATGTGTGTATGTGTGTATGTGTGTATGTGTGTATGTGTGTATGTGTGTATGTGTGTATGTGTGTATGTGTGTATGTGTGTATGTGTGTATGTGTGTATGTGTGTATGTGTGTATGTGTGTATGTGTGTATGTGTGTATGTGTGTTGTATGTGTGTATGTGTGTATGTGTGTATGTGTGTATGTGTGTATGTGTGTATGTGTGTATGTGTGTATGTGTGTATGTGTGTATGTGTGTATGTGTGTATGTGTGTATGTGTGTATGTGTGTATGTGTGTATGTGTGTATGTGTGTATGTGTGTATGTGTGTATGTGTGTATGTGTGTATGTGTGTATGTGTGTATGTGTGTATGTGTGTATGTGTGTATGTGTGTATGTGTGTATGTGTGTATGTGTGTATGTGTGTATGTGTGTATGTGTGTATGTGTGTATGTGTGTATGTGTGTATGTGTGTATGTGTGTATGTGTGTATGTGTGTATGTGTGTATGTGTGTATGTGTGTATGTGTGTATGTGTGTATGTGTGTATGTGTGTATGTGTGTATGTGTGTATGTGTGTATGTGTGTATGTGTGTATGTGTGTATGTGTGTATGTGTGTATGTGTGTATGTGTGTATGTGTGTATGTGTGTATGTGTGTATGTGTGTATGTGTGTATGTGTGTATGTGTGTATGTGTGTATGTGTGTATGTGTGTATGTGTGTATGTGTGTATGTGTGTATGTGTGTATGTGTGTATGTGTGTATGTGTGTATGTGTGTATGTGTGTATGTGTGTATGTGTGTATGTGTGTATGTGTGTATGTGTGTATGTGTGTATGTGTGTATGTGTGTATGTGTGTATGTGTGTATGTGTGTATGTGTGTATGTGTGTATGTGTGTATGTGTGTATGTGTGTATGTGTGTATGTGTGTATGTGTGTATGTGTGTATGTGTGTATGTGTGTATGTGTGTATGTGTGTATGTGTGTATGTGTGTATGTGTGTATGTGTGTATGTGTGTATGTGTGTATGTGTGTATGTGTGTATGTGTGTATGTGTGTATGTGTGTATGTGTGTATGTGTGTATGTGTGTATGTGTGTATGTGTGTATGTGTGTATGTGTGTATGTGTGTATGTGTGTATGTGTGTATGTGTGTATGTGTGTATGTGTGTATGTGTGTATGTGTGTATGTGTGTATGTGTGTATGTGTGTATGTGTGTATGTGTGTATGTGTGTATGTGTGTATGTGTGTATGTGTGTATGTGTGTATGTGTGTATGTGTGTATGTGTGTATGTGTGTATGTGTGTATGTGTGTATGTGTGTATGTGTGTATGTGTGTATGTGTGTATGTGTGTATGTGTGTATGTGTGTATGTGTGTATGTGTGTATGTGTGTATGTGTGTATGTGTGTATGTGTGTATGTGTGTATGTGTGTATGTGTGTATGTGTGTATGTGTGTATGTGTGTATGTGTGTATGTGTGTATGTGTGTATGTGTGTATGTGTGTATGTGTGTATGTTGTATGTGTGTATGTGTGTATGTGTGTATGTGTGTATGTGTGTATGTGTGTATGTGTGTATGTGTGTATGTGTGTATGTGTGTATGTGTGTATGTGTGTATGTGTGTATGTGTGTATGTGTGTATGTGTGTATGTGTGTATGTGTGTATGTGTGTATGTGTGTATGTGTGTATGTGTGTATGTGTGTATGTGTGTATGTGTGTATGTGTGTATGTGTGTATGTGTGTATGTGTGTATGTGTGTATGTGTGTATGTGTGTATGTGTGTATGTGTGTATGTGTGTATGTGTGTATGTGTGTATGTGTGTATGTGTGTATGTGTGTATGTGTGTATGTGTGTATGTGTGTATGTGTGTATGTGTGTATGTGTGTATGTGTGTATGTGTGTATGTGTGTATGTGTGTATGTGTGTATGTGTGTATGTGTGTATGTGTGTATGTGTGTATGTGTGTATGTGTGTATGTGTGTATGTGTGTATGTGTGTATGTGTGTATGTGTGTATGTGTGTATGTGTGTATGTGTGTATGTGTGTATGTGTGTATGTGTGTATGTGTGTATGTGTGTATGTGTGTATGTGTGTATGTGTGTATGTGTGTATGTGTGTATGTGTGTATGTGTGTATGTGTGTATGTGTGTTGTGTGTATGTGTGTATGTGTGTATGTGTGTAGTGTGTTGTGTGTATGTGTGTGTGTGTGTTTGTGTGTAGTGTGTGTGTGTGTGTGTGTGTTGTGTGTTGTGTGATGTGTGTGTGTGTGTGTGTGTGTGTGTGTGTGGTGTGTGTGTGTGTGTGTGTGTGTGTGTGTGTGTGTGTGTGTGTGTGTGTGTGTGTGTGTGTGTGTGTGTGTGTGTGTGTGTGTGTGTGTGTGTGTGTGTGTGTGTGTGTGTGTGTGTGTGTGTGTGTGTGTGTGTGTGTGTGTGTGTGTGTGTGTGTGTGTGTGTGTGTGTGTGTGTGTGTTGTGTGTGTGTGTGTGTGTGTGTGTGTGTGTGTGTGTGTGTGTGTGTGTGTGTGTGTGTGTGTGTGTGTGTGTGTGTGTGTGTGTGTGTGTGTGTGTGTGTGTGTGTGTGTGTGTGTGTGTGTGTGTGTGTTTGTGTGTGTGGTGTGTGTGTGTGTGTGTGTGTGTGTGTGTGTGTGTGTGTGTGTGTGTGTGTGTGTGTGTGTGTGTGTGTGTGTGTGTGTGTGGTGTGTGTGTGTGTGTGTGTGTGTGTGTGTGTGTGTGTGTGTGTGTGTGTGTGTGTGTGTGTGTGTGTGTGTGTGTGTGTGTGGTGTGTGTGTGTGTGTGTGTGTGTGTGTGTGTGTGTGTGTGTGTGTGTGTGTGTGTGTGTGTGTGTGTGTGTGTGTGTGTGTGTGTGTGTGTGTGTGTGTGTGTGTGTGTGTGTGTGTGTGTGTGTGTGTGTGTGTGTGTGTGTGTGTGTGTGTGTGTGTGTGTGGGTGTGTGTGTGGTGTGTGTGTGTGTGTGTGTGTGTGTGTGTGTGTGTGTGTGTGTGTGTGTGTGTGTGTGTGTGTGTGTGTGTGTGTGTGTGTGTGTGTGTGTGTGTGTGTGTGTGTGTGTGTGTGTGTGTGTGTGTGTGTGTGTGTGTCTGTGTGTTGTGTGTCTGTGTGTGTGTGTGTGTGTGTGTGTGTGTGTGTGTGTGTGTGTGTGTGTGTGTGTCTGTGTGTCTGTGTGTCTGTGTGTCTGTGTGTCTGTGTGTCTGTGTGTCTGTGTGTCTGTGTGTCTGTGTGTCTGTGTGTCTGTGTGTCTGTGTGTCTGTGTGTCTGTGTGTCTGTGTGTCTGTGTGTCTGTGTGTCTGTGTGTCTGTGTGTCTGTGTGTATGTGTGTATGTGTGTATGTGTGTCTGTGTGTATGTGTGTCTGTGTGTATGTGTGTATGTGTGTATGTGTGTATGTGTGTATGTGTGTATGTGTGTATGTGTGTATGTGTGTATGTGTGTATGTGTGTATGTGTGTATGTGTGTATGTGTGTATGTGTGTATGTGTGTATGTGTGTATGTGTGTATGTGTGTATGTGTGTATGTGTGTATGTGTGTATGTGTGTATGTGTGTATGTGTGTATGTGTGTATGTGTGTATGTGTGTATGTGTGTATGTGTGTATGTGTGTATGTGTGTATGTGTGTATGTGTGTATGTGTGTATGTGTGTATGTGTGTATGTGTGTATGTGTGTATGTGTGTATGTGTGTATGTGTGTATGTGTGTATGTGTGTATGTGTGTATGTGTGTATGTGTGTATGTGTGTATGTGTGTATGTGTGTATGTGTGTATGTGTGTATGTGTGTATGTGTGTATGTGTGTATGTGTGTATGTGTGTATGTGTGTATGTGTGTATGTGTGTATGTGTGTATGTGTGTATGTGTGTATGTGTGTATGTGTGTATGTGTGTATGTGTGTATGTGTGTATGTGTGTATGTGTGTATGTGTGTATGTGTGTATGTGTGTATGTGTGTATGTGTGTATGTGTGTATGTGTGTATGTGTGTATGTGTGTATGTGTGTATGTGTGTATGTGTGTATGTGTGTATGTGTGTATGTGTGTATGTGTGTATGTGTGTATGTGTGTATGTGTGTATGTGTGTATGTGTGTATGTGTGTATGTGTGTATGTGTGTATGTGTGTATGTGTGTATGTGTGTATGTGTGTATGTGTGTATGTGTGTATGTGTGTATGTGTGTATGTGTGTATGTGTGTATGTGTGTATGTGTGTATGTGTGTATGTGTGTATGTGTGTATGTGTGTATGTGTGTATGTGTGTATGTGTGTATGTGTGTATGTGTGTATGTGTGTATGTGTGTATGTGTGTATGTGTGTATGTGTGTATGTGTGTATGTGTGTATGTGTGTATGTGTGTATGTGTGTATGTGTGTATGTGTGTATGTGTGTATGTGTGTATGTGTGTATGTGTGTATGTGTGTATGTGTGTATGTGTGTATGTGTGTATGTGTGTATGTGTGTATGTGTGTATGTGTGTATGTGTGTATGTGTGTATGTGTGTATGTGTGTATGTGTGTATGTGTGTATGTGTGTATGTGTGTATGTGTGTATGTGTGTATGTGTGTATGTGTGTATGTGTGTATGTGTGTATGTGTGTATGTGTGTATGTGTGTATGTGTGTATGTGTGTATGTGTGTATGTGTGTATGTGTGTATGTGTGTATGTGTGTATGTGTGTATGTGTGTATGTGTGTATGTGTGTATGTGTGTATGTGTGTATGTGTGTATGTGTGTATGTGTGTATGTGTGTATGTGTGTATGTGTGTATGTGTGTATGTGTGTATGTGTGTATGTGTGTATGTGTGTATGTGTGTATGTGTGTATGTGTGTATGTGTGTATGTGTGTATGTGTGTATGTGTGTATGTGTGTATGTGTGTATGTGTGTATGTGTGTATGTGTGTATGTGTGTATGTGTGTATGTGTGTATGTGTGTATGTGTGTATGTGTGTATGTGTGTATGTGTGTATGTGTGTATGTGTGTATGTGTGTATGTGTGTATGTGTGTATGTGTGTATGTGTGTATGTGTGTATGTGTGTATGTGTGTATGTGTGTATGTGTGTATGTGTGTATGTGTGTATGTGTGTATGTGTGTATGTGTGTATGTGTGTATGTGTGTATGTGTGTATGTGTGTATGTGTGTATGTGTGTATGTGTGTATGTGTGTATGTGTGTATGTGTGTATGTGTGTATGTGTGTATGTGTGTATGTGTGTATGTGTGTATGTGTGTATGTGTGTATGTGTGTATGTGTGTATGTGTGTATGTGTGTATGTGTGTATGTGTGTATGTGTGTATGTGTGTATGTGTGTATGTGTGTATGTGTGTATGTGTGTATGTGTGTATGTGTGTATGTGTGTATGTGTGTATGTGTGTATGTGTGTATGTGTGTATGTGTGTATGTGTGTATGTGTGTATGTGTGTATGTGTGTATGTGTGTATGTGTGTATGTGTGTATGTGTGTATGTGTGTATGTGTGTATGTGTGTATGTGTGTATGTGTGTATGTGTGTATGTGTGTATGTGTGTATGTGTGTATGTGTGTATGTGTGTATGTGTGTATGTGTGTATGTGTGTATGTGTGTATGTGTGTATGTGTGTATGTGTGTATGTGTGTATGTGTGTATGTGTGTATGTGTGTATGTGTGTATGTGTGTATGTGTGTATGTGTGTATGTGTGTATGTGTGTATGTGTGTATGTGTGTATGTGTGTATGTGTGTATGTGTGTATGTGTGTATGTGTGTATGTGTGTATGTGTGTATGTGTGTATGTGTGTATGTGTGTATGTGTGTATGTGTGTATGTGTGTATGTGTGTATGTGTGTATGTGTGTATGTGTGTATGTGTGTATGTGTGTATGTGTGTATGTGTGTATGTGTGTATGTGTGTATGTGTGTATGTGTGTATGTGTGTATGTGTGTATGTGTGTATGTGTGTATGTGTGTATGTGTGTATGTGTGTATGTGTGTATGTGTGTATGTGTGTATGTGTGTATGTGTGTATGTGTGTATGTGTGTATGTGTGTATGTGTGTATGTGTGTATGTGTGTATGTGTGTATGTGTGTATGTGTGTATGTGTGTATGTGTGTATGTGTGTATGTGTGTATGTGTGTATGTGTGTATGTGTGTATGTGTGTATGTGTGTATGTGTGTATGTGTGTATGTGTGTATGTGTGTATGTGTGTATGTGTGTATGTGTGTATGTGTGTATGTGTGTATGTGTGTATGTGTGTATGTGTGTATGTGTGTATGTGTGTATGTGTGTATGTGTGTATGTGTGTATGTGTGTATGTGTGTATGTGTGTATGTGTGTATGTGTGTATGTGTGTATGTGTGTATGTGTGTATGTGTGTATGTGTGTATGTGTGTATGTGTGTATGTGTGTATGTGTGTATGTGTGTATGTGTGTATGTGTGTATGTGTGTATGTGTGTATGTGTGTATGTGTGTATGTGTGTATGTGTGTATGTGTGTATGTGTGTATGTGTGTATGTGTGTATGTGTGTATGTGTGTATGTGTGTATGTGTGTATGTGTGTATGTGTGTATGTGTGTATGTGTGTATGTGTGTATGTGTGTATGTGTGTATGTGTGTATGTGTGTATGTGTGTATGTGTGTATGTGTGTATGTGTGTATGTGTGTATGTGTGTATGTGTGTATGTGTGTATGTGTGTATGTGTGTATGTGTGTATGTGTGTATGTGTGTATGTGTGTATGTGTGTATGTGTGTATGTGTGTATGTGTGTATGTGTGTATGTGTGTATGTGTGTATGTGTGTATGTGTGTATGTGTGTATGTGTGTATGTGTGTATGTGTGTATGTGTGTATGTGTGTATGTGTGTATGTGTGTATGTGTGTATGTGTGTATGTGTGTATGTGTGTATGTGTGTATGTGTGTATGTGTGTATGTGTGTATGTGTGTATGTGTGTATGTGTGTATGTGTGTATGTGTGTATGTGTGTATGTGTGTATGTGTGTATGTGTGTATGTGTGTATGTGTGTATGTGTGTATGTGTGTATGTGTGTATGTGTGTATGTGTGTATGTGTGTATGTGTGTATGTGTGTATGTGTGTATGTGTGTATGTGTGTATGTGTGTATGTGTGTATGTGTGTATGTGTGTATGTGTGTATGTGTGTATGTGTGTATGTGTGTATGTGTGTATGTGTGTATGTGTGTATGTGTGTATGTGTGTATGTGTGTATGTGTGTATGTGTGTATGTGTGTATGTGTGTATGTGTGTATGTGTGTATGTGTGTATGTGTGTATGTGTGTATGTGTGTATGTGTGTATGTGTGTATGTGTGTATGTGTGTATGTGTGTATGTGTGTATGTGTGTATGTGTGTATGTGTGTATGTGTGTATGTGTGTATGTGTGTATGTGTGTATGTGTGTATGTGTGTATGTGTGTATGTGTGTATGTGTGTATGTGTGTATGTGTGTATGTGTGTATGTGTGTATGTGTGTATGTGTGTATGTGTGTATGTGTGTATGTGTGTATGTGTGTATGTGTGTATGTGTGTATGTGTGTATGTGTGTATGTGTGTATGTGTGTATGTGTGTATGTGTGTATGTGTGTATGTGTGTATGTGTGTATGTGTGTATGTGTGTATGTGTGTATGTGTGTATGTGTGTATGTGTGTATGTGTGTATGTGTGTATGTGTGTATGTGTGTATGTGTGTATGTGTGTATGTGTGTATGTGTGTATGTGTGTATGTGTGTATGTGTGTATGTGTGTATGTGTGTATGTGTGTATGTGTGTATGTGTGTATGTGTGTATGTGTGTATGTGTGTATGTGTGTATGTGTGTATGTGTGTATGTGTGTATGTGTGTATGTGTGTATGTGTGTATGTGTGTATGTGTGTATGTGTGTATGTGTGTATGTGTGTATGTGTGTATGTGTGTATGTGTGTATGTGTGTATGTGTGTATGTGTGTATGTGTGTATGTGTGTATGTGTGTATGTGTGTATGTGTGTATGTGTGTATGTGTGTATGTGTGTATGTGTGTATGTGTGTATGTGTGTATGTGTGTATGTGTGTATGTGTGTATGTGTGTATGTGTGTATGTGTGTATGTGTGTATGTGTGTATGTGTGTATGTGTGTATGTGTGTATGTGTGTATGTGTGTATGTGTGTATGTGTGTATGTGTGTATGTGTGTATGTGTGTATGTGTGTATGTGTGTATGTGTGTATGTGTGTATGTGTGTATGTGTGTATGTGTGTATGTGTGTATGTGTGTATGTGTGTATGTGTGTATGTGTGTATGTGTGTATGTGTGTATGTGTGTATGTGTGTATGTGTGTATGTGTGTATGTGTGTATGTGTGTATGTGTGTATGTGTGTATGTGTGTATGTGTGTATGTGTGTATGTGTGTATGTGTGTATGTGTGTATGTGTGTATGTGTGTATGTGTGTATGTGTGTATGTGTGTATGTGTGTATGTGTGTATGTGTGTATGTGTGTATGTGTGTATGTGTGTATGTGTGTATGTGTGTATGTGTGTATGTGTGTATGTGTGTATGTGTGTATGTGTGTATGTGTGTATGTGTGTATGTGTGTATGTGTGTATGTGTGTATGTGTGTATGTGTGTATGTGTGTATGTGTGTATGTGTGTATGTGTGTATGTGTGTATGTGTGTATGTGTGTATGTGTGTATGTGTGTATGTGTGTATGTGTGTATGTGTGTATGTGTGTATGTGTGTATGTGTGTATGTGTGTATGTGTGTATGTGTGTATGTGTGTATGTGTGTATGTGTGTATGTGTGTATGTGTGTATGTGTGTATGTGTGTATGTGTGTATGTGTGTATGTGTGTATGTGTGTATGTGTGTATGTGTGTATGTGTGTATGTGTGTATGTGTGTATGTGTGTATGTGTGTATGTGTGTATGTGTGTATGTGTGTATGTGTGTATGTGTGTATGTGTGTATGTGTGTATGTGTGTATGTGTGTATGTGTGTATGTGTGTATGTGTGTATGTGTGTATGTGTGTATGTGTGTATGTGTGTATGTGTGTATGTGTGTATGTGTGTATGTGTGTATGTGTGTATGTGTGTATGTGTGTATGTGTGTATGTGTGTATGTGTGTATGTGTGTATGTGTGTATGTGTGTATGTGTGTATGTGTGTATGTGTGTATGTGTGTATGTGTGTATGTGTGTATGTGTGTATGTGTGTATGTGTGTATGTGTGTATGTGTGTATGTGTGTATGTGTGTATGTGTGTATGTGTGTATGTGTGTATGTGTGTATGTGTGTATGTGTGTATGTGTGTATGTGTGTATGTGTGTATGTGTGTATGTGTGTATGTGTGTATGTGTGTATGTGTGTATGTGTGTATGTGTGTATGTGTGTATGTGTGTATGTGTGTATGTGTGTATGTGTGTATGTGTGTATGTGTGTATGTGTGTATGTGTGTATGTGTGTATGTGTGTATGTGTGTATGTGTGTATGTGTGTATGTGTGTATGTGTGTATGTGTGTATGTGTGTATGTGTGTATGTGTGTATGTGTGTATGTGTGTATGTGTGTATGTGTGTATGTGTGTATGTGTGTATGTGTGTATGTGTGTATGTGTGTATGTGTGTATGTGTGTATGTGTGTATGTGTGTATGTGTGTATGTGTGTATGTGTGTATGTGTGTATGTGTGTATGTGTGTATGTGTGTATGTGTGTATGTGTGTATGTGTGTATGTGTGTATGTGTGTATGTGTGTATGTGTGTATGTGTGTATGTGTGTATGTGTGTATGTGTGTATGTGTGTATGTGTGTATGTGTGTATGTGTGTATGTGTGTATGTGTGTATGTGTGTATGTGTGTATGTGTGTATGTGTGTATGTGTGTATGTGTGTATGTGTGTATGTGTGTATGTGTGTATGTGTGTATGTGTGTATGTGTGTATGTGTGTATGTGTGTATGTGTGTATGTGTGTATGTGTGTATGTGTGTATGTGTGTATGTGTGTATGTGTGTATGTGTGTATGTGTGTATGTGTGTATGTGTGTATGTATGTATGTATGTATGTATGTATGTATGTATGTATGTATATATGTATATATATATATATATATATATATATATATATATATATATATATATCTGTGGCAAACCACTTATGATCTCCTTCCACCCCAATTGATGTCCATTGACAATTACCTACTGCTTTTTTTCATGCAGGAAATATTATAACCATTCAAGGAGTCCACCGGTTCATGAGTGGTAAAGTTTATGACCGGTTCATGAGTGGTAAAGTTTATGACGAAAGTGTTGTAATGCAGGAGTGCTAGTCAGAACTGAGAAGTGCATGATACACATACTTGTAAAATGGTGAATCAACAGATTAGACTTACTCCTGTGTTGGCGTCCACCCGTCGGGTCCATTCGGCCCATTTAACGGTCAGGACTCGCTGCCCCAGCCCAGATGCAAGTCCGGTACACGAGAACCAGGTATGTTCTGGACTCCACAACATATCGAAGTTACATTTATCAGGGTATGTTTAACCCGCGCACTGCAGGGGCTTTTCGCCGAACACGAACTGCAGGGGGGGGGGGGGGGGGGTATTTCCGCCCCCCGAGATCTCGAAAACTACGAACGTAGCGAGAAGCGGAAAAGGGCATTTGATAGCTTCATACATGTTCTATCGAAAGTATTTCAGTGGTTTTTTAAGTCAGGTCAAAATTGAGGTCACCAGAGGTCATCAAAGGTCAAATTTTCCAGTTTTTTTCCTGTTTAAGGACATCGCTCCAGAAATTCCCATATATCTCAGAAAAGATGATAGAAACAAACGGAAAAAAGCAAACGCCAGTCAGTGAAATTTGTAATTGCTAAGGTGTCCTCAGATTTGATCTCAGGTCAATATTTGAGGTTCCAGAGGTCAAAAAGAAAAAAAAATCCGTTTTTTTGCTAAATCGTTTTTGCTATTAACTTTTTACTTAATAAAGATAACGGAAAACTGTTTACGCCATTGTGTTTATCTTGTCAGGCGCTTTGAATTATATATATGGTGACCTTGTTAAGTCAACTTAACAATTTTACCTAAGGTCAAGGTCAAGTGGTGACCCAAGTAGGGCATGTTGCATATGGGAAGACGTGTCTCGACGAGACAAACACATTGATATCTGTTTTACTTCTCTATCTTCATTATGTCGATAGTTATTGACAAAAAAGTGATGGTGACCTCGCATGATCTCAAATGACCCAATAGGGGTCACTGAACAAAACTTACACTTGGATCATCAAGAATATCCTATAATAACGTGATCCAGAAGTAATTGGACTAGTACCATGCATATCCTTGAAATAGGAAGCATTTGTATATTTCCCCGTTGACTTATTATGGGGAGGTTACGAAATTGACCTGACCTTAGGTCACCGATATCAAAATTCCGAGTTATACGAATTGTAAGTACTGATGCCCTCATGACATCCTGTAAGTTTCAACCTGATTGGTGAAAAACTCTGGCTTTGGCACAACTGCAAACATTTTTGGTGGTGGGGTCACTTGACCTGGTCTGGTGACCTGACCTGAGATGACCCGAGCATATATTTTTTTCTCAAAGTGTGCGCAATTGATGTCCTAACAGGTGCATCAAAACCCGGCGGCGCTGAGCGCCGCCGTTTTTTCGCTATCTTTGAAAAACCTGAGGGGGGGCGGAAATCAACCCCCCCCCCCTGCAGTGCGCGGGTTAACCATGTGCTATTAAAACGAACTAGATATTATAAACCTATCACATAATCAGGATCATGAGTGGATAATCAAATTCAAAGTTGGTGTGGCTAAAGGGTATTTCTAGTGCTTTGTTTGCTATGTTTTGCATAGCCTGACAAGATGCTCCAATACATTTGCATTACAAAACCAAACACAAAATGAAATGTTGGTGTGGCTCTGCCACACCAACTTAAAAGTTGGTGTGGCATTGGCCACACCTGCCATATTCTCCACCCATGATCAGGGTATGTTCTGAAGTCCAGAATATACCCAGTTTGTGACCAAACTTGCATCTCAGTCGGAGCACACGGCGCCAGCGAACCCCGATCGTTATCAGGACCCGACGGGCTGACCACAAGACGGGGACAAGCCCAGCCGGTTGATTCACCATTTTACAAGTCTGCTGATACGTGTTAAGCAATGTAATGTGACCACAGCTGCTAATCTGCTAATGTCCTTTCAGTGATGTCGGCAGTGCTGCCAGATAATCCTGCCAACCAGCCCAGACAGACTGACCATTCACAGACTGCCTATGATCAGCTGACTGGCAGCAGCTGACCGCTGGCTGCCGTCTCTGCAGGTCACTGCCAGCCATTGCCGGCCGGTGCAGGGTCCCGGGCTGACGTGATCGGCACGGCCGGATGCTGCCACCCCTGAGCCACGGGCAGAGGCAGGCACCGGACCACTCCACCCCCCGGCAGACACCGGACCACTCCACCTCCCGGCAGTGACATGGATCCCGAGGAGCGTGCCCGGCACGTCTGCGATGCAATGAGGGTATGTGTGGCGCTGTAGTCTTGTACTGTGAAGTGTGATGGGAAGCAGTCTCGTAGGTCCGGGGTGGTCCAGTGACTGGTGTTGAGGTGCTCAATCTGCACCGGTTCGCTCCTCCAGGGTGACATGCTTAGGTTACGTACTGTCTGTGGCGCATACCACCAGATGGTAGAGTAGCCAAACATTTTCGACAGCGCTATGCCTAGCCAAATATGTTGGTGATTTCGTACAATAAGAGTGTAGAGCGCGTGTGAGTTCGCGTGCTTGTGCATGTGTGCGTGCGTGTGACGGCCTTAGTAAGTCATGGCCTCTGACGGCAGTCTCTGTGTTGTCTGTCGGCAGTCTCTGACGGCAGTCTCTGTGTTGTCTGTCGGCAGTCTCTGACGGCGACTCTGTGTTGTTTGACGGCAGTCTCTGTGTTGTCTGTCGGCAGTCTCTGACGGCGACTGTGTGTTGTCTGTCGGCAGTCTCTGACGGCGACTGTGTGTTGTCTGTCGGCAGTCTCTGTGTTGTCTGTCGGCAGTCTCTGACGGCGACTGTGTGTTGTCTGTCGGCAGCCTCTGACGGCAGTCTCTGTGTTGTCTGTCGGCAGCCTCTGACAGCGACTGTGTGTTGTCTGTCGGCAGTCTCTGACGGCAGTCTCTGTGTTGTCTGTCGGCAGCCTCTGACGGCGACTGTGTGTTGTCTGTCGGCAGTCTCTGTGTTGTCTGTGGGCAGTCTCTGTGTTGTCTGTCGGCAGCCTCTGACGGTGACTGTGTGTTGTCTGTCGGCAGTCTCTGTGTTGTCTGTCGGCAGTCTCTGTGTTGTCTGACGGCGACTGTGTGTTTTCTGTCGGCAGTCTGACGGCAGTCTCTGTGTTGTCTGTCGGCAGTCTCTGACGGCGACTGTGTGCTGTCTGTCGGCAGTCTCTGTGTTGTCTGTCGGCAGTCTCTGTGTTGTCTGTCGGCAGCCTCTGACGGCGACTGTGTGTTGTCTGTCGGCAGTCTCTGTGTTGTCTGTCGGCAGTCTCTGTGTTGTCTGTCGACAGCCTCTGACGGCGACTGTGTGTTGTCTGTCGGCAGCCTCTGACGGCAGTCTCTGTGTTGTCTGTCGGCAGCCTCTGACGGCGACTGTGTGTTGTCTGTCGGCAGCCTCTGAAGGCAGTCTCTGTGTTGTCTGTCGGCAGCCTCTGACGGCGGCTGTGTGTTGTCTGTCGGCAGCCTCTGACGGCAGTCTCTGTGTTGTCTGTCGGCAGCCTCTGACGGCGACTGTGTGTTGTCTGTCGGCAGCCTCTGACGGCAGTCTCTGTGTTGTCTGTCGACAGCCTCTGACGGCGACTGTGTGTTGTCTGTCGGCAGCCTCTGACGGCGACTGTGTGTTGTTTGACGGCAGTCTCTGTGTTGTCTGTCGGCAGCCTCTGACGGCGACTGTGTGTTGTCTGTCGGCAGTCTCTGTGTTGTCTGTCGGCAGCCTCTGACGGCGACTGTGTGTTGTCTGTCGGCAGCCTCTGACGGCAGTCTCTGTGTTGTCTGTCGACAGCCTCTGACGGCGACTGTGTGTTGTCTGTCGGCAGCCTCTGACGGCAGTCTCTGTGTTGTCTGTCGGCAGCCTCTGACGGCGACTGTGTGTTGTCTGTCGGCAGTCTCTGACAGCAGTATCTGTGTTGTCTGTCGACAGCCTCTGACGGCGACTGTGTGTTGTCTGTCGGCAGTCTCTGTGTTGTCTGTCGGCAGCCTCTGACGGCGACTGTGTGTTGTCTGTCGGCAGTCTCTGACGGCGACGGTGTGTTGTCTGTCGGCAGTCTCTGTGTTGTCTGTCGGCAGTCTCTGTGTTGTCTGTCGGCAGCCTCTGACGGCGACTGTGTGTTGTCTGTCGGCAGTCTCTGTGTTGTCTGTCGGCAGTCTCTGACGGCGACTGTGTGTTGTCTGTCGGCAGTCTCTGTGTTGTCTGTCGGCAGCCTCTGACGGCGACTGTGTGTTGTCTGTCGGCAGGAGTACGACATGCGGCAGCAGGCCGACCGGAATAGCTTCCTGCTGGAGGAGCATCTGGGCCAAATGTCACCAGACGACGTCGGCAAAACCACCAAGCAGCCGCTGCGCAAGCGGCTGGCCAACATCAAAGGGAGGGGAAAGGCACCTCCGCCGCCGCCGCCGCCACCGCCACCACCACCGCCGCCGCCGCCGCCGCGACTGCAGCGCGGGGCTTATCGGGCCAATTCGCGTCTGCTGGCCAGACCTGGCGCGCAGGGCCGGTGGCGTCCGTGTCCCCCGCGGCCGGTCGGTAGGGATAACGCGCTAGTAGCCGCCACCGAGCTGCCGGTGGGGCTGCTGGCGGCCGGCAGCTCCCCGCCCCCGCACGGCCGGCATCAGGTGGCAGCCGGGCGGGGCGGGCGGGGCGGGCGGGGCGGGCGGGACGGGCTGCAGCGCCGGTCGCAGCTCCGGCCGCTGATCGCCCTCCGCCAGTCTGGCCCGGCGAGACAGAGGACCGCGTGGGGTGAGCAGAGCACGGTCGGCAGACGAGCGCAGCCGCCATGTCGCCGCTCGTGGTCGACTCGAGCCCGGGGGCAGAACGGTGTGCGTGCTAACGCGGAGGAGCTGCAGTACCCGGCCTCGGGCAACGAAGACGCTGACGGAGACGGCAACAGTCAGGAGCCAGACATTGCTGGAGACGAAGACGCAGAGACCAGCAGTGCGGACCCAGACGGAGACGGAGACGGAGACGATCCAGAGGCAGACGCCACCAGTGAGGAGCCGGACATGTACGGGAACGGATACGCCTGTGATAGCGATGGCAGCATGGTCACCGTGTTTCCGTTCGTCCAGGTTGTGCACGACGGGAGCGGCGGCGACTCGGACTCTCATTCGAACCACGCGCTCAATGGCGCCATGTGGAGTAGCTCGGACAGTGCGATGTCTCCCGAGCCCTCGGCGCCGCCGCCCCCGCCGCCGCCGCCCCGGCTGCAGCCGCGGCCGGCCACGCGCACCATCGTAGTGAAGCGGCCGGGCGGCGGCTCGGTGTCTGCTGTTGTGCGCTTAGTGCCCAGTAGTTCGAACGGGCGGACGGCGTCGGCGGCCGGCGGGCTACAAACGGTGGTGGTGGGCTCCTACGTCCCGTCCCCGCCGACGACGGCGGCGGGCGGCACCGGACAGCCAGATTCGTCAGACGAACTCAGCGAGTCCGAGACGGAGAGCGGTGACGCCGATAGCAGTCTGGCCAGCGGTGGGTCCTGTCGGGAGGACAGCACGGCTGAGATGTCGCCGGACTCGGAGATGTCCCGGGTGGACCTGCAGAGCTGGACTCGCGAGCTGCACTCTCTGCGGGTCCAGCTGGCTGAGAAGGAGGCCGAGCTGCGGCAGCAGCGGGCCCTGTTGGACCGGGACATGGTGGAGGACCCGGCGCCGGAGTCGGAGGACGGTGGGTACCCAGTACCAGCCTCGCCTCCGCCGCCGCCGCCGCTGCCGGACGCGCTGGGGCTCTCCTTGAGGCCGGAGCTGGTGCCGCGGCGCCGCGCGCTGACCGCGCTCCGCCAGCTGAAGCACCAGCACATCTGTCTGCACGGCTGGGCGCTGCGGGCCGCGCTGGGCCAGCGGCAGGCGCAGCTGCAGACGGCAGCGGCGCGGCTGCAGGCGCGTCGGGAGCGGCGCCGGCTGCGAGGCCGGCTGGGCGGCCTGCTGACGGCGACCCAATGGACGGCGCTGGGGGAGGGGCGCCAGCCGGCCGAGTGGCCAGAGGAGGACCTCCAGCGGGCCGCCCAGCTGCGCGCCGCCTGCGGAGACAGCGGCTATCAGTTCCTGCGGAGACGGTGGGAGGTGCCGCTGCCCGATCTGGCCGCCCTGTCGCCCGTGGATGAGTCAGCAGGGACGCAGGTGGCGCCACCACCACCAGCGGCGGCGGAGAGAGGTGGCAGAGTCACCCGCTCCTGTCACAAGATGGCGCGCAAAGTACCGGCGAGGAGAAAGGTCTCCTGAGGAAGATCGAAGTCCTGACTGACTCGGAGGGGTGTCTGCCAGTTGGAGCAGCTCGTCAGATGTTCTTTCATGCGCCATTCATCGTCAGAACATGGGTCAGTCCAGTCCGGTGTAGTCGGGAGGACATGGGAGTCATTCAGGGTGAATTATGAAGTCATAGTCGCGTCGCTGTGGATTTATGAGACCATTGCTCTGCTGCCCCGCATCAACTACAGTATAATTGGTTAATTTCGGTCGACTCATGACGCGCCAACCGCAGCAGGATGTTCTTGCTGATTTGAAAATGATCGTTGGCACTGGTTTTTGAGGTGGGTATTGTCCTTTGGGTGTCCGCACCCGAATCAGAGATGGTAGCTCTAATATTAAAACAAGCGAAACTGGAGTTGAAGCGCAAAACTAAGCCAGTCTTTGTTTCTTTATTACAACACTCATGGTGGTGCTATTAGTATTTATCGATTAAATTGGTATGGTGATATTTCCCGTCAGATATGTATGCTTCTTTGTTGAGAGTTGTCTCAACATTCATTGTCAAATTGATGGATGAGTACCATCTATTAACTCGGGCCTTTTGCGAATAGATATAATGAAGTTCAACACTTGCTCTACAGGTTAAGCACTCTGTGTATTTCTGGTTTTGGACTTTTCACTTGTTTTTTTGGGGGCGTGAATGTTTTTTCAGGTTTAAGCTATTTCCGGTATCGCATTTTGTTCAAGTTGCGCTGTACCATTTCTCCGACCTTTCACGTCTTGTATTGTTGCTCCTGTATGAGCGGGCCACAGGGTGTCGAAAATGTGTGCGCCGTCCTCAGCCTAAAATTCCGCTGCGCAGAGCACGAAGAACGTGTCCAACACAGCATCGTGACCCTTCCAGAGTCGAATGTCGAGGGATTTGATTGATGTGTTCCATTGTCTATTTAGATTCACCGTGTTTTGTTGCACGTTTGTCATTCATTTGCAGAAGCAGCACCTTACAATGTGGGCGTCTAAAGACGATCTGTTAGACACCGGTGCAAGCTTTTCATTTATTGAGGTTCCCAGGTTTACCTTGCGGTACCTTTGTTTACCTCACCACCATCCATCAAACCATCATCCACATCAAATGGGCATTATGCGCTGTCGCTGTGCTGCGCTTTTCGGACAAAATGTTGCTGGTACAAATATATGTTGTAGCTGTTGTCGGTATGTTTCTGGCGGTGTGAGAGGGTATCTGAAGTAAGTCCGTCCGGTGATCCCCGACCACCAGATGAAGGCTGTAGCGAACTACACAGTGCAGGCCGTTCGAGCCAATATAATACCGGCGTGAACTACACAGAATAAGCCGTTCGAACCAATATAATACCGGCGTGGCCGACCAGTACAGGCCGTTCGAGCCAATATAATACCGGCGTGAACTACACAGAATAAGCCGTTCGAACCAATATAATACCGGCGTGAACTACACAGAATAAGCAGTTCGAACCAATATAATACCGGCGTGGCCGACCAGTACAGGCCGTTCGAGCCAATATAATACCGGCGTGAACTACACAGAATAAGCCGTTCGAACCAATATAATACCGGCGTGAACTACACAGAATAAGCCGTTCGAGCCAATATAATACCGGCGTGAACTACACAGTACAGGCCGTTCGAACCAATATAATACCGGCGTGAACTACACAGAATAAGCCGTTCGAGCCAATATAATACCGGCGTGAACTACACAGAATAAGCCGTTCGAACCAATATAATACCGGCGTGAACTACACAGAATAAGCCGTTTGAACCAATATAATACCGGCGTGAACTACACAGTACAGGCCGTTCGAACCAATATAATACCGGCGTGAACTACACAGAATAAGCCGTTCGAGCCAATATAATACCGGCGTGAACTACACAGAATAAGCCGTTCGAACCAATATAATACCGGCGTGAACTACACAGTACAGGCCGTTCGAGCCAATATAATACCGTCGTGAACTACACAGAATAAGCCGTTCGAGCCAATATAATACCGGCGTGAACTACACAGAATAAGCCGTTCGAGCCAATATAATACCGGCGTGAACTACACAGAATAAGCCGTTCGAACCAATATAAAACCGGCGTGAACTACACAGTACAGGCCGTTCGAGCCAATATAATACCGGCGTGAACTACACAGAATAAGCCGTTCGAACCAATATAATACCGGCGTGAACTACACAGTACAGGCCGTTCGAGCCAATATAATACCGGCGTGAACTACACAGTACAGGCCGTTCGAACCAATATAATACCGGCGTGAACTACACAGAATAAGCTGTTCGAACCAATATAATACCGGCGTGAACTACACAGAATAAGCCGTTCGAGCCAATATAATACCGGCGTGAACTACACAGAATAAGCCGTTCGAACCAATATAATACCGGCGTGAACTACACAGAATAAGCCGTTCGAGCCAATATAATACCGGCGTGAACTACACAGAATAAGCCGTTCGAGCCAATATAATACCGGCGTGAACTACACAGAATAAGCCGTTCGAACCAATATAATACCGGCGTGAACTACACAGTACAGGCCGTTCGAGCCAATATAATACCGGCGTGAACTACACAGAATAAGCCGTCCGAACCAATATAATACCGGCGTGAACTACACAGAATAAGCCGTTCGAACCAATATAATACCGGCGTGAACTACACAGTACAGGCCGTTCGAACCAATATAATACCGGCGTGAACTACACAGAATAAGCCGTTCGAACCAATATAATACCGGCGTGAACTACACCGAATAAGCCGTTCGAGCCAATATAATACCGGCGTGAACTACACAGAATAAGCCGTTCGAGCCAATATATTACCGGCGTGAACTACACAGAATAAGCCGTTCGAACCAATATAATACCGGCGTGAACTACACAGTACAGGCCGTTCGAGCCAATATAATACCGGCGTGAACTACACAGAATAAGCCGTTCGAGCCAATATAATACCGGCGTGAACTACACAGTACAGGCCGTTCGAACCAATATAATACCGGCGTGAACTACACAGTGCAGGCCGTTCGAACCAATATAATACCGGCGTGAACTACACAGTACAGGCCGTTCGAGCCAATATAATACCGGCGTGAACTACACAGAATAAACCGTTCGAACCAATATAATACCGGCGTGAACTACACAGTACAGGCCGTTCGAACCAATATAATACCGGCGTGAACTACACAGAATAAGCCGTTCGAACCAATATAATACCGGCGTGAACTACACAGAATAAGCCGTTCGAGCCAATATAATACCGGCGTGAACTACACAGAATAAGCCGTTCGAGCCAATATAATACCGGCGTGAACTACACAGAATAAGCCGTTCGAACCAATATAATACCGGCGTGAACTACACAGTACAGGCCGTTCGAGCCAATATAATACCGGCGTGAACTACACAGAATAAGCCGTTCGAGCCAATATAATACCGGCGTGAACTACACAGTACAGGCCGTTCGAACCAATATAATACCGGCGTGAACTACACAGTGCAGGCCGTTCGAACCAATATAATACCGGCGTGAACTACACAGTACAGGCCGTTCGAGCCAATATAATACCGGCGTGAACTACACAGAATAAGCCGTTCGAGCCAATATAATACCGGCGTGAACTACACAGTACAGGCCGTTCGAGCCAATATAATACCGGCGTGAACTACACATAATAAGCCGTTCGAACCAATATAATACCGGCGTGAACTACACAGTACAGGCCGTTCGAACCAATATAATACCGGCGTGAACTACACAGTACAGGCCGTTCGAGCCAATATAATAACGGCGTGAACTACACAGAATAAGCCGTTCGAGCCAATATAATACCGGCGTGAACTACACAGAATAAGCCGTTCGAACCAATATAATACCGGCGTGAACTACACAGTACAGGCCGTTCGAGCCAATATAATACCGGCGTGAACTACACAGAATAAGCCGTTCGAGCCAATATAATACCGGCGTTAACTACACAGAATAAGCCGTTCGAACCAATATAATACCGGCGTGAACTACACAGTACAGGCCGTTCGAACCAATATAATACCGGCGTGAACTACACAGAATAAGCCGTTCGAGCCAATATAATACCGGCGTGAACTACACAGTACAGGCCGTTCGAGCCAATATAATACCGGCGTGAACTACACAGAATAAGCCGTTCGAACCAATATAATATCGGCGTGAACTACACAGTACAGGCCGTTCGAACCAATATAATACCGGCGTGAACTACACAGAATAAGCCGTTCGAGCCAATATAATACCGGCGTGAACTACACAGAATAAGCTGTTCGAACCAATATAATACCGGCGTGAACTACACAGTACAGGCCGTTCGAGCCAATATAATACCGGCGTGAACTACACGGAATAAGCCGTTCGAGCCAATATAATACCGGCGTGAACTACACAGTACAGGCCGTTCGAGCCAATATAAATCCGCCGTGAACTACACAGAATAAGCCGTTCGAGCCAATATAATACCGGCGTGAACTACACAGAATAAGCCGTTCGAACCAATATAATACCGGCGTGAACTACACAGAATAAGCCGTTCGAGCCAATATAATACCGGCGTGAACTACACAAAATAAGCCGTTCGAACCAATATAATACCGGCGTGAACTACACAGAATAAGCCGTTCGAGCCAATATAATACCGGCGTGAACTACACAGAATAAGCCGTTCGAACCAATATAATACCGGCGTGAACTACACAGAATAAGCCGTTCGAACCAATATAATACCGGCGTGAACTACACAGAATAAGCCGTTCGAGCCAATATAATACCGGCGTGAACTACACAGAATAAGCCGTTCGAGCCAATATAATACCGGCGTGAACTACACAGAATAAGCCGTTCGAGCCAATATAATACCGGCGTGAACTACACAGAATAAGCCGTTCGAACCAATATAATACCGGCGTGAACTACACAGTGCAGGCCGTTCGAACCAATATAATACCGGCGTGAACTACACAGTACAGGCCGTTCGAGCCAATATAATACCGGCGTGAACTACACAGAATAAGCCGTTCGAGCCAATATAATACCGGCGTGAACTACACAGTACAGGCCGTTCGAGCCAATATAATACCGGCGTGAACTACACATAATAAGCCGTTCGAACCAATATAATACCAGCGTGAACTACACAGTACAGGTCGTTCGAACCAATATAATACCGGCGTGAACTACACAGTACAGGCCGTTCGAGCCAATATAATACCGGCGTGAACTACACAGAATAAGCCGTTCGAGCCAATATAATACCGGCGTGAACTACACAGAATAAGCCGTTCGAACCAATATAATACCGGCGTGAACTACACAGTACAGGCCGTTCGAACCAATATAATACCGGCGTGAACTACACAGAATAAGCCGTTCGAGCCAATATAATACCGGCGTGAACTACACAGAATAAGCCGTTCGAGCCAATATAATACCGGCGTGAACTACACAGAATAAGCCGTTCGAACCAATATAATACCGGCGTGAACTACACAGAATAAGCCGTTCGAACCAATATAATACCGGCGTGAACTACACAGAATAAGCCGTTCGAGCCAATATAATACCGGCGTGAACTACACAGAATAAGCCGTTCGAGCCAATATAATACCGGCGTGAACTACACAGAATAAGCCGTTCGAGCCAATATAATACCGGCGTGAACTACACAGAATAAGCCGTTCGAACCAATATAATACCGGCGTGAACTACACAGTGCAGGCCGTTCGAACCAATATAATACCGGCGTGAACTACACAGTACAGGCCGTTCGAGCCAATATAATACCGGCGTGAACTACACAGAATAAGCCGTTCGAGCCAATATAATACCGGCGTGAACTACACAGTACAGGCCGTTCGAGCCAATATAATACCGGCGTGAACTACACATAATAAGCAGTTCGAACCAATATAATACCAGCGTGAACTACACAGTACAGGTCGTTCGAACCAATATAATACCGGCGTGAACTACACAGTACAGGCCGTTCGAGCCAATATAATACCGGCGTGAACTACACAGAATAAGCCGTTCGAGCCAATATAATACCGGCGTGAACTACACAGAATAAGCCGTTCGAACCAATATAATACCGGCGTGAACTACACAGTGCAGGCCGTTCGAACCAATATAATACCGGCGTGAACTACACAGTACAGGCCGTTCGAGCCAATATAATACCGGCGTGAACTACACAGAATAAACCGTTCGAACCAATATAATACCGGCGTGAACTACACAGTACAGGCCGTTCGAACCAATATAATACCGGCGTGAACTACACAGAATAAGCCGTTCGAACCAATATAATACCGGCGTGAACTACACAGAATAAGCCGTTCGAGCCAATATAATACCGGCGTGAACTACACAGAATAAGCCGTTCGAGCCAATATAATACCGGCGTGAACTACACAGAATAAGCCGTTCGAACCAATATAATACCGGCGTGAACTACACAGTACAGGCCGTTCGAGCCAATATAATACCGGCGTGAACTACACAGAATAAGCTTTTCGAGCCAATATAATACCGGCGTGAACTACACAGTACAGGCCGTTCGAACCAATATAATACCGGCGTGAACTACACAGTGCAGGCCGTTCGAACCAATATAATACCGGCGTGAACTACACAGTACAGGCCGTTCTAGCCAATATAATACCGGCGTGAACTACACAGAATAAGCCGTTCGAGCCAATATAATACCGGCGTGAACTACACAGTACAGGCCGTTCGAGCCAATATAATACCGGCGTGAACTACACATAATAAGCCGTTCGAACCAATATAATACCGGCGTGAACTACACAGTACAGGCCGTTCGAACCAATATAATACCGGCGTGAACTACACAGTACAGGCCGTTCGAGCCAATATAATAACGGCGTGAACTACACAGAATAAGCCGTTCGAGCCAATATAATACCGGCGTGAACTACACAGAATAAGCCGTTCGAACCAATATAATACCGGCGTGAACTACACAGTACAGGCCGTTCGAGCCAATATAATACCGGCGTGAACTACACAGAATAAGCCGTTCGAGCCAATATAATACCGGCGTTAACTACACAGAATAAGCCGTTCGAACCAATATAATACCGGCGTGAACTACACAGTACAGGCCGTTCGAACCAATATAATACCGGCGTGAACTACACAGAATAAGCCGTTCGAGCCAATATAATACCGGCGTGAACTACACAGTACAGGCCGTTCGAGCCAATATAATACCGGCGTGAGCCACACAGAATAAGCCGTTCGAACCAATATAATATCGGCGTGAACTACACAGTACAGGCCGTTCGAACCAATATAATACCGGCGTGAACTACACAGAATAAGCCGTTCGAGCCAATATAATACCGGCGTGAACTACACAGAATAAGCTGTTCGAACCAATATAATACCGGCGTGAACTACACAGTACAGGCCGTTCGAGCCAATATAATACCGGCGTGAACTACACAGAATAAGCCGTTCGAGCCAATATAATACCGGCGTGAACTACACAGTACAGGCCGTTCGAGCCAATATAAATCCGCCGTGAACTACACAGAATAAGCCGTTCGAGCCAATATAATACCGGCGTGAACTACACAGAATAAGCCGTTCGAACCAATATAATACCGGCGTGAACTACACAGAATAAGCCGTTCGAGCCAATATAATACCGGCGTGAACTACACAAAATAAGCCGTTCGAACCAATATAATACCGGCGTGAACTACACAGAATAAGCCGTTCGAGCCAATATAATACCGGCGTGAACTACACAGAATAAGCCGTTCGAACCAATATAATACCGGCGTGAACTACACAGAATAAGCCGTTCGAACCAATATAATACCGGCGTGAACTACACAGAATAAGCCGTTCGAGCCAATATAATACCGGCGTGAACTACACAGAATAAGCCGTTCGAGCCAATATAATACCGGCGTGAACTACACAGAATAAGCCGTTCGAGCCAATATAATACCGGCGTGAACTACACAGAATAAGCCGTTCGAACCAATATAATACCGGCGTGAACTACACAGTGCAGGCCGTTCGAACCAATATAATACCGGCGTGAACTACACAGTACAGGCCGTTCGAGCCAATATAATACCGGCGTGAACTACACAGAATAAGCCGTTCGAGCCAATATAATACCGGCGTGAACTACACAGTACAGGCCGTTCGAGCCAATATAATACCGGCGTGAACTACACATAATAAGCCGTTCGAACCAATATAATACCAGCGTGAACTACACAGTACAGGTCGTTCGAACCAATATAATACCGGCGTGAACTACACAGTACAGGCCGTTCGAGCCAATATAATAACGGCGTGAACTACACAGAATAAGCCGTTCGAGCCAATATAATACCGGCGTGAACTACACAGAATAAGCCGTTCGAACCAATATAATACCGGCGTGAACTACACAGTACAGGCCGTTCGAACCAATATAATACCGGCGTGAACTACACAGAATAAGCCGTTCGAGCCAATATAATACCGGCGTGAACTACACAGAATAAGCCGTTCGAGCCAATATAATACCGGCGTGAACTACACAGAATAAGCCGTTCGAACCAATATAATACCGGCGTGAACTACACAGAATAAGCCGTTCGAACCAATATAATACCGGCGTGAACTACACAGAATAAGCCGTTCGAGCCAATATAATACCGGCGTGAACTACACAGAATAAGCCGTTCGAGCCAATATAATACCGGCGTGAACTACACAGAATAAGCCGTTCGAGCCAATATAATACCGGCGTGAACTACACAGAATAAGCCGTTCGAACCAATATAATACCGGCGTGAACTACACAGTGCAGGCCGTTCGAACCAATATAATACCGGCGTGAACTACACAGTACAGGCCGTTCGAGCCAATATAATACCGGCGTGAACTACACAGAATAAGCCGTTCGAGCCAATATAATACCGGCGTGAACTACACAGTACAGGCCGTTCGAGCCAATATAATACCGGCGTGAACTACACATAATAAGCAGTTCGAACCAATATAATACCAGCGTGAACTACACAGTACAGGTCGTTCGAACCAATATAATACCGGCGTGAACTACACAGTACAGGCCGTTCGAGCCAATATAATACCGGCGTGAACTACACAGAATAAGCCGTTCGAGCCAATATAATACCGGCGTGAACTACACAGAATAAGCCGTTCGAACCAATATAATACCGGCGTGAACTACACAGTACAGGCCGTTCGAACCAATATAATACCGGCGTGAACTACACAGAATAAGCCGTTCGAGCCAATATAATACCGGCGTGAACTACACAGAATAAGCCGTTCGAGCCAATATAATACCGGCGTGAACTACACAGAATAAGCCGTTCGAACCAATATAATACCGGCGTGAACTACACAGAATAAGCCGTTCGAGCCAATATAATACCGGCGTGAACTACACAGTACAGGCCGTTCGAGCCAATATAATACCGGCGTGAACTACACAGAATAAGCCGTTCGAGCCAATATAATACAGGCGTGAACTACACAGAATAAGCCGTTCGAGCCAATATAATACCGGCATGAACTACACAGAATAAGCCGTTCGAACCAATATAATACCGGCGTGAACTACACAGAATAAGCCGTTCGAACCAATATAATACCGGCGTGAACTACACAGTACAGGCCGTTCGAGCCAATATAATACCGGCGTGAACTACACAGAATAAGCCGTTCGAACCAATATAATACCGGCGTGAACTACACAGAATAAGCCGTTCGAACCAATATAATACCGGCGTGAACTACACAGTACAGGCCGTTCGAACCAATATAATACCGGCGTGAACTACACAGAATAAGCTGTTCGAGTCAATATAATACCGGCGTGAACTACACAGAATAAGCTGTTCGAACCAATATAATACCGGCGTGAACTACACAGAATAAGCCGTTCGAACCAATATAATACCGGCGTGAACTACACAGTACAGGCCGTTCGAGCAAATATAATACCGGCGTGAACTACACAGAATAAGCCGTTCGAGCCAATATAATAACGGCGTGTACTACACAGTACAGGCCGTTCGAGCCAATATAATACCGGCGTGAACTACACAGAATAAGCCGTTCGAGCCAATATAATACCGGCGTGAACTACACAGAATAAGCCGTTCGAACCAATATAATACCGGCGTGAACTACACAGAATAAGCCGTTCGAGCCAATATAATACCGGCGTGAACTACACAGAATAAGCCGTTCGAACCAATATAATACCGGCGTGAACTACACAGAATAAGCCGTTCGAACCAATATAATACCGGCGTGAACTACACAGAATAAGCCGTTCGAGCCAATATAATACCGGCGTGAACTACACAGAATAAACCGTTCGAACCAATATAATACCGGCGTGAACTACACAGAATAAGCCGTTCGAGCCAATATAATACAGGCGTGAACTACACAGAATAAGCCGTTGGAACCAATCTAATACCGGCGTGAACTACACAGAATAAGCCGTTCGAACCAATATAATACCGGCGTGAACTACACAGAATAAGCCGTTCGAGCCAATATAATACCGGCGTGCACTACACAGAATAAGCCGTTCGAGCCAATATAATACCGGCGTGAACTACACAGTACAGGCCGTTCGAGCCAATATAATACCGGCGTGAACTACACAGAATAAGCCGTTCGAGCCAATATAATACCGGCGTGAACTACACAGAATAAGCCGTTCGAGCCAATATAATACCGGCGTGAACTACACAGAATAAGCCGTTCGAGCCAATATAATACCTGCGTGAACTACACAGTACAGGCCGTTCGAGCCAATATAATACCGGCGTGAGCTACACAGAATAAGCCGTTCGAACCAATATAATACCGGCGTGAACTACACAGTACAGGCCGTTCGAACCAATATAATACCGGCGTGAACTACACAGTACAGGCCGTTCGAACCAACATAATACCGGCGTGAACTACACAGAATAAGCCGTTCGAACCAATATAATACCGGCGTGAACTACACAGTACAGGCCGTTCGAACCAATATAATACCGGCGTGAACTACACAGTACAGGCCGTTCGAGCCAATATAATACCGCCGTGAACTACACAGAATAAGCCGTTCGAGCCAATATAATACCGGCGTGAACTACACAGAATAAGCCGTTCGAACCAATATAATACTGGCGTGAACTACACAGAATAAGCCGTTCGAGCCAATATAATACCGGCATGAACTACACAGAATAAGCCGTTCGAACCAATATAATACCGGCGTGAACTACACAGAATAAGCCGTTCGAACCAATATAATACCGGCGTGAACTACACAGTACAGGCCGTTCGAACCAATATAATACCGGCGTGAACTACACAGTACAGGCCGTTCGAGCCAATATAATACCGGCGTGAACTACACAGAATAAGCCGTTCGAACCAATATAATACCAGCGTGAACTACACAGAATAAGCCGTTCGAGCCAATATAATACCGGCGTGAACTACACAGTACAGGCCGTTCGAACCAATATAATACTGGCGTGAACTACACAGAATAAGCCGTTCGAACCAATATAATACCGGCGTGAACTACACAGTACAGGCCGTTCGAGCCAATATAATACCGGCGTGAACTACACAGAATAAGCCGTTCGAGTCAATATAATACCGGCGTGAACTACACAGAATAAGCCGTTCGAACCAATATAATACCGGCGTGAACTACACAGTACAGGCCGTTCGAGCCAATATAATACCGGCGTGAACTACACAGTACAGGCCGTTCGAGCCAATATAATACCGGCGTGAACTACACAGAATAAGCCGTTCGAACCAATATAATACCGGCGTGAACTACACAGTACAGGCCGTTCGAGCCAATATAATACCGGCGTGAACTACACAGAATAAGCCGTTCGAGCCAATATAATACCGGCGTGAACTACACAGAATAAGCCGTTCGAGCCAATATAATACCGGCGTGGCCGACCAGTACCGGCCGTTCGAGCCAATATAATACCGGCGTGGACGACCAGTACAGGCCGTTCGAGCCAATATAATACCGGCGTGGGCCAGAACTGGTCTCACTATCGCTGCTATGACTTACGTGGTCTCAAGCTGGAGGCTCTCCCTAAACTGTGCGGTCGAAGTTGGCGACATGGAAGAAGACGGGGTCACGGGGTTTTGCCTTGTCACATCCTTTCGGCGTCAGTTGACAAGTGTAGACGCGATTGGCTGATCGTGGCCCAAGATGTCTTTCTGAGCTGTGCGAGGTACCACATGACTGCATTTTGTGGTATATTCTTTGAAGTCCCTTATAGGTGTATCTGCAATAATTATTGGAGATATATTAATATATATTTTCTGGCAGTATTGACAATAACGGGTTAACGTTGTCCATCACAGAAAGTTACATTAAAGGGACACTTCCACCCTCCCAAAAGTTATCAAATGGTACAAATAGTACAAATATACACCGCCGCTTGTGGTGCAAAATATGAAGTAATTGCTGCTGAACACGGTTATGGCATTTGTTTCTCGCAAACAGTGCTCAATTTCATAAAAAGTTAAGTTTTAATATTTGGGTTGATGACGTCATATTGAGCTCTAGAGAGCTATACATAAATCCTTTACGCTGCCAAAGTATGGCACAATTATTTCGAGACAATTCTGGCGCTTTGAATACAAAATAAACCAATTACCAAACCATTTGAAACACGCAAATATCTCCAAGTCTAGCCTTAAAACAAGTCGACTATCATCACCATTTGGTAAAGAGCGGTGGCGTCATCGGCTTCAAATACCTTATTCCCTATTCAAATACACGTGGGGTTTATTCGTTACAATTGTCAAGACCAAGCTCGAATTTCTTTTTTATTATGCCTATGTGGTTGTTTTAACTGCTACCCTACTTAATTTCAATGTAAATCCAACAACATGGCTATCTCAACTCAAAACTAATGCTAAGGTGGGAGTGTCCCTTTAACCCGCGCACTGCAGGGGGGGGGGGGGATTTCCCCCCCCCCCCCCCTCAGGTTTTTCAAAGATAGCGAAAAAACGGCGGCGCGCAGCGCCGCCGGGTTTGTTAGGACATCAATCGCGCACACTTTGAAGAAAAAAATGTCCTCTGGTCATCTCGGGTCAGGTCACCAGACCAGGTCAAGTGACCCCACCTCCAAAAAAATTTGCAGTTGTGCCAAAGCCATTTTTTTTTCACCGATCAGTTTGAAACTTACAGGATGTCATGAGGGCATAAGTACTTACAATTCGTTTATCTCGGAATTTTGATATCGGCGACCTAAGGTCAGGTCAATTTCGTAACCTCCCCATAATAAGTCAATGGGGAAATATACAAATGCTTCCTATTTCAAAGATATGCATGATATTAGTCCAATTACTTATGTTATTATAGGATATTCTTGATGATCCAAGTGAAAGTTTTGTTCAGTGATCCCTATCGGGTCATTTGAGGTAATGCGATGTCTCCCGACATAATGCAGATATAGAAGTAAAACAGACATCAATGTGTTTGTTTCGTCGAGACACGTCTTCCCATATGCAACATGCCCTACTTGGGTCACCACTTGACCTTGACCTGAGGTCAAATTGTTTGTTAACTTAACAGGGTC
>JAXIVJ010000236.1:0-110000 GCA_036785665.1 Chirona hameri | reverse complement strand
CACACTCAGTGTCAGTGAGAAAGCCATGTAATCCTGGAAACGGTTCACGCGGCTCGACAACTCCAAGTTTACGAACTTGTTTGTGGGCCAGCTCAAATCGACGCTGCAGTGCACCGTGTGTGGCCACCCGTCCGTGAGGTTCGACCTGTTCTGGGACCTCAGCCTGCCCATCCCAGCCAAGATGGGCCAGGTCCGCCTGCAGGCCTGCCTCGATCTCTGCAACAAGGAGGAGGTGCTGGATGGAGACGAGACACCGACCTGCTCCCAATGTTAGAAGCGTCAAAAGTGCACCAAGAACTTCTCTATACAGAAGTTTCCGCGCATCCTTGTGATGCACCTGAAGCGGTTCTCACCGATGATGGAGCGTTACCTGGGCAAGCTCAACTGCACCGTGGACTTCCCCCTCAGTGGCCTCGATCTCTCACCCTACGCAGATGGTCAGGCCACCTGCAGGTACAACTTGTACGGGGCGGCGAACCACTCTGGCTCCCTGTACTCGTGTCACTACACCACCTACTGCCGGCATCCCTACTCGGGCCAGTGGCACGAGTACAACGACAGCAGAGTACGCCCGGTGTCGCAGCGGACTGTCGTCAGCAACGAAGCCTACGTGCTGTTCTTCGAGCAGCACGTAGATGGTGATAGCACATAGGCCGGTGCGACATTTATATTGTATGCTGACTTGTATGCATGTATAATATGTATGTTATATGCTACCGTAATACAATCATTTAATTGAAAATGTATGTATTGTCACTGGAAAATATCGAGACCGTACTGCAGTAATGTGTTCTTTCCGGTACAGTATAGCATTTTCGTTCAAGAAACTAGCACCAAGTTGCAGTCTCCTGTCTACCTGGGATGTGCCGATACATGAGCTGGAATGATGGCTGTCCGCAAGGCGCGAATTTAATTACACTACGCATTGCAGTGTAGTAGAATGTTGCACTATTAAACTGCGCAAGATGCACTTGTATTCATTCTGTTCAATTGGAGGCTGTATTTCTACTCGGTTCTGAAACTGTGCACCGCTCTCGCCGCTGAGGGCGTGGGAAGACGTGGGAAGCTTCCCGTATACCAGCGTCCTGTCACGACAGAGACAGGGTGTGCTGTCGGGCCGCCCAGTTTCAACCCAGCTCCTACCAGAAAATAAACTGGAGTGGAGGCAGCTCTCATCCCACGCACCTCGGCTTTCGTGTCGCCGGCCGCGAGCCCGGTACTCCCACGCCACGGACACTGCACAACGAGAACACACACATCAGCTACACAAGACAGCTCGTTTATTTCTGTGGCCGCGTGGACCAGGCGATTTGAACAGCCGCGGTGGGGCGCACGGGTCAATGTGACACGAACACAGCACATCTCCAAAGTAAAGCACACAATAGTAAAACACACAATAGTAAAACACACAATAGTAAAACACACAATAGTAAAACACACAATAGTAAAACACACAATAGTAAAACACACCAGTAAAACACACCAGTAAAACACACCAGTAAAACACACCAGTAAAACACACCAGTAAAACACACCAGTAAAACACACCAGTAAAACACACCACGCACAGCACGTGCAAAGCACACCATAAAGCTTTGGCGCCGGCCGGCCTGCGCCGCGTCGATCTCCTCTCAAATGCGCCACATTGGTCGTCAGACAGCTGGCACCGCCTCGTAGCAGAGTCCGAGTCCCCGCTGCCCGCGACACGGCGGCTCTGTCTTCACACGGTCCCGGTACACCACCGGTACACCACCGGCCGCAGTGGCAGCTCAGTAAAAACGTGTCGCGCAGGTCTGGTGAGAGTCGTCTGGGGTCACTGGGCCGCTCCACCTCTGCGACGCTCCAGCGCTCTCTCGAGCGACACGTCCCGCGACGGCCGCGCGCGCTCGCACTTTTCCCGTTTCACTTTCGCTTTTTACGCACGTCAAAGAGCGTCTGTCACTGTGCGCAAAAAGACCGGCGGGCGCGGCTGCTGACCGAGGCAGGTTCCGTCACGTCCCGGCGCGTCCGGCACGTCACGTCACGTCCGGCACGTCACGTGTCCGGAGCGGCCACCTGCTTCAGGATCCAGTCGGTGAACTTTGATATGCGCGTGGAGACGCCGGGCAGATTGGGCTCGGCGCAGCCGATGCCCCAGCTGATGATGCCGGCCAGGAACCAGCGACCGTCCTTGCCTTTCACCTGCAGCGGCCCTCCCGAGTCGCCCTGCAGACAGATAGACACACAGACAAGTCAGGTCAGGACACGGGGTACTCAACGTTACAGCGGACCTCCCGGTTCGCCCTGCAGACAGATAGACACATAGACAGGTCAGGTCAGGACACGGGGTACTCAATGTTACAGCGGACCTTCCGGTTCGCCCTGCATACGGATAGACACACAGACAGGTCAGGTCAGGACACGGGGTACTCAACGTTGCAGCGGACCTCCCGGTTCGCCCTGCAGACGGATAGACACACAAACAGGTCAGGTCAGGACACGGGGTACTCAAAGTTGCAGCGGCCCTCCCGAGTCGCCCTGCAGACAGATAGACACACAGACAGGTCAGGTCAGGGCACGGGGTACTCAACGTTGCAGCGGACCTCCCGAGTCGCCCTGCAGACAGATAGACACACAGACAGGTCAGGTCAGGGCACGGGGTACTCAATGTTACAGCGGACCTCCCGGTTCGCCCTGCAGACAGATAGACACACAGACAGGTCAGGTCAGGGCACGGGGTACTCAATGTTACAGCGGACCTCCCGAGTCGCCCTGCAGACACACAGTCAGACGGATCGGGTCAGGTCTGGTCATCGGATACTGCAACGGCCCTCTTGAATACAGATACATACATAGACAGGTCTGAGGTCAGGTCAATGACGAGTTACGTGTTCTGAACGCCTCAGTGACCTGCTCTTAGTAGCGAGTCCACTGTCGCTACTAAGAGCAGATACACGCCTGTGTTGATGCTCCTGAATACAGATACATACATAGACAGGTCTGAGGTCAGGTCATTGACGAGTTACGTGTTCCGAACGCCTCAGTGACCTGCTCTTAGTAGCGAGTCCACTGTCGCTACTAAGAGCAGATACACGCCTGTGTTGGTGCTCCTGAATACAGATACATACATAGACAGGTCTGAGGTCAGGTCATTGACGAGTTACGTGTTCTGAACGCCTCAGTGACCTGCTCTTAGTAGCGAGTCCACTGTCGCTACTAAGAGCAGATACACGCCTGTGTTGGTGCTCCTGAATACAGATACATACATAGACAGGTCTGAGGTCAGGTCATTGACGAGTTACGTGTTCTGAACGCCTCAGTGACCTGCTCTTAGTAGCGAGTCCACTGTCGTCCTACCCAGCCCAGCAGGTGGCCACCAGGCTCTATTCACCAGGCAGTGTGGGAACCATGACCATGTGGGAACCATGATTTGTGTTGAGCAACAATACCATAGTTTTGCCCGGACGCACGTCATTGTGGTGAGCTGAGGCCGGTGGCAGTGGACGCTCACAGACAAACTGGGTTAGTGGGCGGGGAGACGGTGCCAAACCGTATCATCACGTGGCGCTCGGATATTTTTAGTCTGCCGCAATGAGATCGGATGACACGGCACGGACAATAAGCTCTACTCCGAAGAGAAAGCGACGTTGATTAACTTCCCGCCAGTTCAGTTAGAAAGACTAAGACTTGCTGTCAGAAGGGTATAAGAAACTCATCTGTCATATCTATAAACCCAATTCGATATACATGGTGTAATGCTACCTCGATACCCTTCATTGTTAGATATCCACCTGTTTAGCATTACCCTGTGGCTACATTTCCCTGAAGCGTTCAGAAATCATTTCCGTGTTGAACACTCTTCCTACCTGTCTGACCAGCTGTTAAATAGGCGATTAATCGAAACACGTCCATTACAACCGATCGTCCACTTTCGCCAACGAGCCACGATCCTGTCCGCTCGGGTGGTCCGATCGTTCAGCGCGGGCGATGAGTCGGCATTCCTGGCGACTCGACCCGCCTCGCCTAGCGACTCGACTCGCCTGGTGACTCGGCTGGCGGCCAGTTCTGCCTCGGCGTGTCGCTCGCACGGCCGCAGCAGACGGCGGAAATCGAGAGTGGAGATTCTGGGTCACCGGGCCGCCGCCGCCGCCAGCACTATCGCCGCCGCCAGACTTGTGTGACCGGATGTCGAGCGGCGCAGTGTGGGACCCACCCAGCCTGGGGTTCTGACATTATGGCCGAGCGGCGCAGTGTGGGACCCACCCAGCCTGGGGTCCTGACATTATGGCCGAGCGGCGCAGTGTGGGACCCACCCAGTCTGGGGTCCTGACATTATGGTCGAGCGGCGCAGTGTGGGACCCACCCAGCCTGGGGTCCTGACATTATGGCCGAGCGGCGCAGTGTGGGACCCACCCAGGCTGGGGTCTTGACATTATGGCCGAGCGGCGCAGTGTGGGACCCACCCAGTCTGGGGTCCTGACATTATGGCCGAGCGGCGCAGTGTGCGACCCACCCAGTCTGGAGTCCTGACATTATGGCCGAGCGGCGCAGTGTGGGACCCACCCAGCCTGGGGTCCTGACATTATGGCCGAGCGGCGCAGTGTGGGACCCACCCAGTCTGGGGTCCTGACATTATGGCCGAGCGGCGCAGTGTGGGACCCACCCAGTCTGGGGTCCTGACATTATGGCCGAGCGGCGCAGTGTGCGACCCACCCAGTCTGGAGTCCTGACATTATGGCCGAGCGGCGCAGTGTGGGACCCACCCAGCCTGGGGTCCTGACATTATGGCCGAGCGGCGCAGTGTGGGACCCACCCAGTCTGGGGTCCTGACATTATGGCCGAGCGGCGCAGTGTGGGACCCACCCAGTCTGGGGTATTGACATTATGGCCGAGCGGCGCAGTGTGGGACCCACCCAGCCTGGGGTCCTGACATTATGGCCGAGCGGCGCAGTATGGGACCCACCCAGTCTGGGGTCCTGACATTATGGCCGAGCGGCGCAGTGTGCGACCCACCCAGCCTGGGGTCCTGACATTATGGCCGAGCGGCGCAGTGTGCGACCTGTGCACTGCCTGGGGTCCTGACATTATGGCCGAGCGGCGCAGTGTGCGACCCACCCAGCCTGGGGTATTGACATTATGGCCGAGCGGCGCAGTGTGCGACCTGTGCACTGCCTTGCTGCTTTGTCGACGAGCCACTCAGCGCCTGCACCGCGGTGTGTGACAGTGACGTAAGGCGGCGACTCGGCGCCTGTAGTGGTGTGTGACAGTGACGTAAGGCGGCGACTCGGCGCCTGTAGTGGTGTGTGACAGTGACGTAAGGCGGCGACTCGGCGCCTGTAGTGGTGTGTGACAGTGACGTAAGGCGGCGACTCGGCGCCTGTAGTGGTGTGTGACAGTGACGTAAGGCGGCGACTCGGCGCCTGTAGTGGTGTGTGACAGTGACCGGACTCGGCGCCTGTAGTGGTGTGTGACAGTGACGTAAGGCGGCGACTCGGCGCCTGTAGTGGTGTGTGACAGTGACGTAAGGCGGCGACTCGGCGCCTGTAGTGGTGTGTGACAGTGACGTAAGGCGGCGACTCGGCGCCTGTAGTGGTGTGTGACAGTGACCGGACTCGGCGCCTGTAGTGGTGTGTGACAGTGACCGGACTCGGCGCCTGTAGTGGTGTGTGACAGTGACGTAAGGCGGCGACTCGGCGCCTGTAGTGGTGTGTGACAGTGACGTAAGGTGGCGACTCGGCGCCTGTAGTGGTGTGTGACAGTGACCGGACTCGGCGCCTGTAGTGGTGTGTGACAGTGACCGGACTCGGCGCCTGTAGTGGTGTGTGACAGTGACCGGACTCGGCGCCTGTAGTGGTGTGTGACAGTGACGTAAGGCGGCGACTCGGCGCCTGTAGTGGTGTGTGACAGTGACGTAAGGCGGCGACTCGGCGCCTGTAGTGGTGTGTGACAGTGACGTAAGGCGGCGACTCGGCGCCTGTAGTGGTGTGTGACAGTGACCGGACTCGGCGCCTGTAGTGGTGTGTGACAGTGACCGGACTCGGCGCCTGTAGTGGTGTGTGTCGGCGACTCGGCGCCTGTAGTAGTGTGTGACAGTGACCGGGCTCGGCGCCTGTAGTGGTGTGTGACAGTGACCGGACTCGGCTTCTGTAGTGGTGTGTGACAGTGACCGGACTCGGCGCCTGTAGTGGTGTGTGACAGTGACCGAACTCGGCGCCTGTGTTGGTGTGTGACAGTGACCGGACTCGGCGCCTGTAGTGGTGTGTGTCGGCGACTCGGCGCCTGTAGTGGTGTGTGACAGTGACCGGACTCGGCGCCTGTAGTGGTGTGTTACAGTGATCGGGCTCGGCGCCTGTAGTGGTGTGTGACAGTGATCGGACTCGGCTTCTGTAGTGGTGTGTGACAGTGACCGGACTCGGCGCCTGTAGTGGTGTGTGACAGTGACCGAACTCGGCGCCTGTAGTGGTGTGTGACAGTGACCAGACTCGGCGCCTGTGTTGGTGTGTGACAGTGACCGGACTCGGCGCCTGTGTTGGTGTGTGACAGTGACCGGACTCGGCGCCTGTAGTGGTGTGTGACAGTGACCGGACTCGGCGCCTGTGTTGGTGTGTGACAGTGACCGGACTTGGCGCCTGTAGTGGTGTGTGACAGTGGGCGGCGACTCGGCGCCTGTGTTGGTGTGTGACAGTGACCGGACTCGGCGCCTGTGTTGATGTGTGACAGTGACCGGACTCGGCGCCTGTAGTGGTGTGTGACAGTGACCGGACTCGGCGCCTGTAGTGGTGTGTGACAGTGACCAGACTCGGCGCCTGTAGTGGTGTGTGACAGTGACCGGACTCAGCGCCTGTAGTGGTGTGTGACAGTGACCGGACTCGGCGCCTGTAGTGGTGTGTGACAGTGACCAGACTCGGCGCCTGTAGTGATGTGTGACAGTGACCGGACTCGGCGTCTGTAGTGGTGTGTGACAGTGACCGGACTTGGCGCCTGTAGTGGTGTGTGATAGTGACCGGACTCGGCGCCTGTAGTGGTGTGTGACAGTGGGCGGCGACTCGGCGCCTGTGTTGGTGTGTGACAGTGACCGGACTCGGCGCCTGTAGTGGTGTGTGACAGTGGGCGGCGACTCGGCGCCTGTAGTGGTGTGTCACAGTGACCGGACTCGGCGCCTGTAGTGGTGTGTGACAGTGACCGGACTCGGCGCCTGTAGTGGTGTGTGACAGTGACCGGACTCGGCGCCTGTAGTGGTGTGTGACAGTGACCAGACTCGGCGCCTGTAGTGGTGTGTGACAGTGACCGGACTCAGCGCCTGTAGTGGTGTGTGACAGTGACCGGACTCGGCGCCTGTAGTGGTGTGTGACAGTGACCAGACTCGGCGCCTGTAGTGATGTGTGACAGTGACCGGACTCGGCGTCTGTAGTGGTGTGTGACAGTGACCGGACTTGGCGCCTGTAGTGGTGTGTGATAGTGACCGGACTCGGCGCCTGTAGTGGTGTGTGACAGTGGGCGGCGACTCGGCGCCTGTGTTGGTGTGTGACAGTGACCGGACTCGGCGCCTGTAGTGGTGTGTGACAGTGGGCGGCGACTCGGCGCCTGTAGTGGTGTGTCACAGTGACCGGACTCGGCGCCTGTAGTGGTGTGTGACAGTGACCGGACTCGGCGCCTGTAGTGGTGTGTGACAGTGACCGGACTCGGCGCCTGTAGTGGTGTGTGACAGTGACCGGACTCGGCGCCTGTAGTGGTGTGTGACAGTGACCGAACTCGGCGCCTGTGTTGGTGTGTGACAGTGGGCGGCGACTCGGCGCCTGTGTTGGTGTGTGACAGTGACCGGACTCGGCGCCTGTGTTGGTGTGTGACAGTGACCGGACTCGGCGCCTGTGTTGGTGTCTGACAGTGACCGGACTCGGCGCCTGTGTTGGTGTGTGACAGTGACCGGACTCGGCGCCTGTAGTGGTGTGTGACAGTGGGCGGCGACTCGGCGCCTGTGTTGGTGTGTGACAGTGACCGGACTTGGCGCCTGTGTTGGTGTGTGACAGTGACCGGACTCGGCGCCTGTAGTGGTGTGTGACAGTGACCGGACTCGGCGCCTGTAGTGGTGTGTGACAGTGACCGGACTCGGCGCCTGTAGTGGTGTGTGACAGTGACGTAAGGCGGCGACTCGGCGCCTGTGTTGGTGTGTGACAGTGACCGGACTCGGCGACTGTGTTGGTGTGTGACAGTGACCGGGCTCGGCGCCTGTAGTGGTGTGTGACAGTGACCGGACTCGGCGCCTGTAGTGGTGTGTGACAGTGACCGGGCTCGGCGCCTGTAGTGGTGTGTGACAGTGACCGGACTCGGCGCCTGTAGTGGTGTGTGACAGTGACCGGACTCGGCGCCTGTAGTGATGTGTGACAGTGACCGGACTCGGCGCCTGTAGTGGTGTGTGACAGTGACCGGACTCGGCGCCTGTAGTGGTGTGTGACAGTGACCGGACTCGGCGCCTGTAGTGGTGTGTGACAGTGACCGGACTCGGCGCCGGTAGTGGTGTGTCACAGTGACCGGACTCGGCGCCTGTAGTGGTGTGTGGCAGTGACCGGACTCGGCGCCTGTAGTGGTGTGTGACAGTGACCGGACTCGGCGCCTGTAGTGGTGTGTGACAGTGACCGGACTCGGCGTCTGTAGTGGTGTGTGACAGTGACCGGACTCGGCGCCTGTGTTGGTGTGTGACAGTGACCGGACTCGGCGCCTGTGTTGGTGTGTGACAGTGGGCGGCGACTCGGCGCCTGTAGTGGTGTGTGACAGTGGGCGGCGACTCGGCGCATGTAGTGGTGTGTGACAGTGACCGGACTCGGCGCCTGTAGTGGTGTGTGACAGTGACCGGACTGGGCGCCTGTAGTGGTGTGTGACAGTGACCGGACTCGGCGCCTGTAGTGGTGTGTGACAGTGACCGGACTCGGCGCCTGTAGTGGTGTGTGACAGTGACCGGACTCGGCGCCTGTGTTGGTGTGTGACAGTGACCGGACTCGGCGCCTGTAGTGGTGTGTGACAGTGACCGGACTCGGCGCCTGTAGTGGTGTGTGACAGTGACCGGACTCGGCGCCTGTGTTGGTGTGTGACAGTGACCGGACTCGGCGCCTGTAGTTGTGTTTGACAGTGACCGGACTCGGCGCCTGTGTTGGTGTGTGACAGTGACCGGACTCGGCGCCTGTAGTGGTGTGTGACAGTGACCGGACTCGGCGCCTGTAGTGGTGTGTGACAGTGACCGGACTCGGCGCCTGTAGTGGTGTGTGATAGTGACCGGACTCGGCGCCTGTGTTGGTGTGTGACAGTGACCGGACTCGGCGCCTGTGTTGGTGTGTGACAGTGACCGGACTCGGCGCCTGTAGTGGTGTGTGACAGTGACCGGACTCGGCGCCTGTGTTGGTGTGTGACAGTGACGTAAGGCGGCGACTCGGCGCCTGTGTTGGTGTGTGACAGGGACCGGACTCGGCGCCTGTGTTGGTGTGTGACAGTGACCGGACTCGGCGCCTGTGTTGGTGTGTGACAGTGACCGGGCTCGGCGCCTGTAGTGGTGTGTGACAGTGACCGGACTCGGCGCCTGTAGTGGTGTGTGACAGTGACCGGACTCGGCGCCTGTAGTGGTGTGTGACAGTGACTGGACTCGGCGCCTGTGTTGGTGTGTGACAGTGACTGGACTCGGTGCCTGTGCTGGTGTGTGACAGTGACTGGACTCGGCGCCTGTAGTGGCGTGTGTCGGCGACTCGGCGCCTGTGTTGGTGTGTGACAGTGACCGGACTCGGCGCCTGTGTTGGTGTGTGACAGTGACCGGACTCGGCGCCTGTGTTGGTGTGTGACAGTGACCGGACTCGGCGCCTGTGTTGGTGTGTGACAGTGACCGGGCTCGGCGCCTGTGTTGGTGTGTGACAGTGACCGGGATCGGCGCCTGTAGTGGTGTGTGACAGTGACCGGACTCGGCGCCTGTAGTGGTGTGTGACAGTGACCGGACTCGGCGCCTGTAGTGGTGTGTGACAGTGACCGACTCGGCGCCTGTAGTGGTGTGTGACAGTGACCGGACTCGGCTGCTGTAGTGGTGTGTGACAGTGGCCGGACTCGGCGCCTGTAGTGGTGTGTGACAGTGACCGGACTCGGCGCCTGTGTTGGTGTGTGACAGTGACCGGACTCGGCGCCTGTAGTGGTGTGTGACAGTGACCGGATTCGGCGCCTGTGTTGGTGTGTGACAGTGACCGGACTCGGCGCCTGTGTTGGTGTGTGACAGTGACCGGACTCGGCGCCTGTAGTGGTGTGTGACAGCGACCGCACTCGGCGCCTGTGTTGGTGTGTGACAGTGACCGGGTTCGGCGCCTGTAGTGGTGTGTGACAGTGACCGGACTCGGCGCCTGTAGTGGTGTGTGACAGTGACCGGGCTCGGCGCCTGTAGTGGTGTGTGTCGGCGACTCGGCGCCTGTGTTGGTGTGTGACAGTGACCGGGCTCGGCGCCTGTAGTGGTGTGTGACAGTGACCGCACTCGGCGCCTGTAGTGGTGTGTGTCGGCGACTCGGCGCCTGTGTTGGTGTGTGACAGTGACCGGGCTCGGCGCCTGTAGTGGTGTGTGACAGTGACCGCACTCGGCGCCTGTAGTGGTGTGTGACAGTGGCCGGGCTCGGCGCCTGTAGTGGTGTGTGACAGTGTGCGGCGACTCGGCGCCTGTAGTGGTGTGTGACAGTGACCGGACTCGGCGCCTGTAGTGGTGTGTGACAGTGGGCGGCGACTCGGCGCCTGTAGTGGTGTGTTACAGTGACCGGACTCGGCGCCTGTAGTGATGTGTGACAGTGCCCTGAATCGGCGCCTGTAGTGGTGTGTGACAGTGACCGGACTCGGCGCCTGTAGTGGTGTGTGACAGTGACCGGACTCGGCGCCTGTAGTGGTGTGTGACAGTGACCGGACTCGGCGCCTGTAGTGGTGTGTGACAGTGGGCGGCGACTCAGCGCCTGTAGTGGTGTGTGACAGTGACCGGATTTGGCGCCTGTAGTGGTGTGTGACAGTGACCGGATTCGGCACCTGTAGTGGTGTGTGACAGTGGGCGGCGACTCGGCGCCTGTAGTGGTGTGTGACAGTGGGCGGCGACTCGGCGCCTGTAGTGGTGTGTGACAGTGACCGGGCTCGGCGCCTGTAGTGGTGTGTGACAGTGACCGGACTTGGCGCCTGTAGTGGTGTGTGACAGTGACCGGACTCGGCGCCTGTAGTGGTGTGTGACAGTGGGCGGCGACTCGGCGCCTGTAGTGGTGTGTGACAGTGGGCGGCGACTCGACGCATGTAGTGGTGTGTGACAGTGGGCGGCGACTCGGCGCCTGTAGTGGTGTGTGACAGTGACCGGACTTGGCGCCTGTAGTGGTGTGTGACAGTGACTGGACTCGGCGCCTGTAGTGGTGTGTGACAGTGACCGGACTCGGCTGCTGTAGTGGTGTGTGACAGTGACCGGACTCGGCGCCTGTAGTGGTGTGTGACAGTGACCGGACTCGGCTGCTGTAGTGGTGTGTGACAGTGGCCGGACTTGGCGCCTGTAGTGGTGTGTGACAGTGACCGGACTCGGCTGCTGTAGTGGTGTGTGACAGTGGCCGGACTTGGCGCCTGTAGTGGTGTGTGACAGTGACCGGACTCGGCGCCTGTAATGGTGTGTGACAGTGACCAGACTCGGCGCCTGTAGTGGTGTGTGACAGTGACCGGACTCGGCGCCTGTAGTGGTGTGTGACAGTGACCGGGCTCGGCGCCTGTGTTGGTGTGTGACAGTGACCGGACTCGGCGCCTGTAATGGTGTGTGACAGTGACCGGACTTGGCGCCTGTAGTGGTGTGTGACAGTGACCGGACTCGGCGCCTGTAGTGGTGTGTGACAGTGGGCGGCGACTCGGCGCCTGTAGTGGTGTGTGACAGTGGGCGGCGACTCGGCGCCTGTAGTGGTGTGTGACAGTGACCGGACTTGGCGCCTGTAGTGGTGTGTGACAGTGACCGGACTCGGCGCCTGTAGTGGTGTGTGACAGTGACCGGGCTCGGCTGCTGTAGTGGTGTGTGAGTGACCGGACTCGGCGCCTGTAGTGGTGTGTGACAGTGACCGGACTCGGCTGCTGTAGTGGTGTGTGACAGTGACCGGACTCGGCGCCTGTAGTGGTGTGTGACAGTGACCGGACTCGGCGCCTGTAGTGGTGTGTGACAGTGTGCGGCGACTCGGCGCCTGTAGTGGTGTGTGACAGTGACCGGACTCGGCGCCTGTAGTGGTGTGTGACAGTGACTGGACTTGGCGCCTGTAGTGGTGTGTGACAGTGACCGGACTCGGCGCCTGTAGTGGTGTGTGACAGTGACCGGACTCGGCGCATGTAGTGGTGTGTGACAGTGTGCGGCGACTCGGCGCCTGTAGTGGTGTGTGACAGTGACCGGACTCGGCTGCTGTAGTGGTGTGTGACAGTGACCGGACTCGGCGCCTGTAGTGGTGTGTGACAGTGACCGAACTTGGCGCCTGTAGTGGTGTGTGACAGTGACCGGACTCGGCGCCTGTAATGGTGTGTGACAGTGACCGGGATCGGCGCCTGTGTTGGTGTGTGACAGTGACCGGACTCGGCTGCTGTAGTGGTGTGTGACAGTGACCGGACTTGGCGCCTGTAGTGGTGTGACAGTGACCGGACTCGGCGCCTGTAGTGGTGTGTGACAGTGTGCGGCGACTCGGCGCCTGTAGTGGTGTGTGACAGTGACCGGACTCGGCGCCTGTAGTGGTGTGTGGCAGTGACCGGACTTGGCGCCTGTAGTGGTGTGTGACAGTGACCGGACTCGGCGCCTGTAGTGGTGTGTGACAGTGACCGGACTCGGCGCCTGTAGTGGTGTGTGACAGTGTGCGGCGACTCGGCGCCTGTAGTGGTGTGTGACAGTGACCGGACTCGGCTGCTGTAGTGGTGTGTGACAGTGACCGGACTCGGCGCCTGTAGTGGTGTGTGACAGTGACCGGACTCGGCGCCTGTAGTGGTGTGTGACAGTGACCGGACTCGGCGCCTGTAGTGGTGTGTGACAGTGACCGGGATCGGCGCCTGTGTTGGTGTGTGACAGTGACCGGACTCGGCGCCTGTAATGGTGTGTGACAGTGACCGGACTTGGCGCCTGTAGTGGTGTGTGACAGTGACCGGACTCGGCGCCTGTAGTGGTGTGTGACAGTGGGCGGCGACTCGGCGCCTGTAGTGGTGTGTGACAGTGGGCGGCGACTCGGCGCCTGTAGTGGTGTGTAACAGTGCCCGGACTCGGCGCCTGTAGTGGTGTGTGACAGTGACCGGACTCGGCGCCTGTAGTGGTGTGTGACAGTGACCGGACTCGGCGCCTGTAGTGGTGTGTGACAGTGAACGGACTCGGCGCCTGTAGTGGTGTGTGACAGTGACCGGACTCGGCGCCTGTAGTAGTGTGTGACAGTGACCGGACTCGGCGCCTGTAGTGGTGTGTGACAGTGACCGGACTCGGCACCTGTAGTGGTGTGTGACAGTGACCGGACTCGGCGCCTGTAGTGGTTTGTGACAGTGACCGGACTCGGCGCCTGTAGTGGTGTGTGACAGTGACCGGACTCGGCGCCTGTAGTGGTGTGTGACAGTGGGCGGCGACTCGGCGCCTGTAGTGGTGTGTGACAGTGACCGGACTCGGCGCCTGTAGTGGTGTGTGACAGTGACCGGACTCGGCGCCTGTAGTGGTGTGTGACAGTGGGCGGCGACTCGGCGCCTGTAGTGGTGTGTGACAGTGACCGGACTCGGCGCCTGTAGTGGTGTGTGACAGTGTGCGACGACTCGGCGCCTGTAGTGGTGAGTGTCGGCGACAGGACTTGGCGCCTGTAGTGGTGTGTGACAGTGACCAGACTCGGCGCCTGTAGTGGTGTGTGACAGTGACCGGACTCGGCGCCTGTAGTGGTGTGTGACAGTGTGCGGCGACTCGGCGCCTGTAGTGGTGTGTGACAGTGACCGGACTCGGCGCCTGTAGTGGTGTGTGACAGTGACCGGACTCGGCGCGGTGACAGGTGTCTGCAGTGGCGGGGTGCTGAGCAGGTCACGGTCCGCTGGCCGGGTGCTGAGCAGGTCACGGTCCGCTGGCCTGGTCTGTGCCGTTCCGCAGTGGCGGGGTGCTGAGCAGGTCACGGTCCGCTGGCCGGGTCTGTGGTGCCGTATGTCGTCATATTTCACTGACGCAAGCGTGTGTTTCGCGTTGTCCGACTAACAGAAGGACACCGTGGCCGACTGCGGTTCCGGCTGGTGTTGCACGCGACTGGCATGACTCCATGCTCGCTTTTACCTGCACCGGCCCATGACACCTGGGGCGTAACCCCCAGAAATAGCACGTGATTTCCGGATATATAACTCGTGCTCACTGATAACTGAGGCGCGATTTCCAGAAACACGAGTCCGTTGTCGCTTGATACGACTATCCACACGCAGCGTCGAATGAACCTTCGCCCGGTCTGCCAGTGCCCCTGGCGTGAGAAAGAGAAACCCGGCTCCACACTCTGTCATCACCGGCTTCTGTGCGGCCAGAGATCGGGTCACGATAGGCGAGAGATCGGGTCACGATTGGGTCACGATAGTACTGTGGCAAAACAGATCCAGATATCGCGAGCAATTACCTATACGGAGCATACAATGTCAAGTTTTACGTGTTATGGAGAGATAATGAAAGTTCGGGACAATATTAGGTGATTTTCTACGCACACCCGGGGAAGTTAGCCTCGAGAGTGAGACCTGTCACTAAACGGCTGTATGTACCTGACAGGCGTCGGTGCCTCCCTTCTCGTAGCCGGCACACAGGAAAATGTCAGGAATGTACTCCAGTCGCCCTGCCTTCTTGAACATGTTCTTGCACTTGCTGTTCTCCAATATCGGAACGGTGGCCTGGAACAACAGTACATACATCCATAACGGCGGCGAAATACACAGGATTGATGGCATTATTCCGTATAATGCCCCTTGTTACCAGGCGATCGGGTGATGTCAGGTAGCATAGAGTTCAGTCTGAATTACAAACTAGTTCCGGTGGTAAATGCATCACCGGTAACGTTAGATAGACTGGTTTACCAGATAACGGAGTCCGATAATGTCTCTTACAGTAATGCAATTACATCATTATATTACCGCGAAACCCGATAGGCTATCATCTCCATTGAGTCGCTAGTCTACGAAAAAAATACAATGCACGCAAGCCCTTGCCTTGCTACAGTTCTGTCATCATAACTTTCGCTAGCAAAGTGAGCTGGGTTGAGCCTCTCAGCACCTTTCTATTGAGCAATACCTGCTCACCAGCTGAACTTGGCGGCGAAAGTATAACGTAACTGAATAATTCAGCGTGGCTCCTTCTAACTCTGATTTACCGATTAAGACTGCTGCATACAACCACCAGTCATTCCGGGAAAAGGCAAGTGACCGACAGCGAAACAATGCGAGTCTGTCCGGTCCCTGCGACAAATGTACGGGACAGCGGTCTATCTGTCCGGTCCCTGCGACAAATGTACGGGACAGCGGTCTATCTGTCCGGTCCCTGCGACAAATGTACGGGACAGTGGTCTATCTGTCCGGTCCCTGCGACAAATGTACGGGACAGCGGTATATCTGTCCGGTCCCTGCGACAAATGTACGGGACAGCGGTCTATCTGTCCGGTCCCTGCGACAAATGTACGGGACAGCGGTCTATCTGTCCGGTCCCTGCGACAAATGTACGGGACAGCGGTCTATCTGTCCGGTCCCTGCGACAAATGTACGGGGCAGCGGTCAATTGATCGAAGTATAAAGAACTGCACCGAAGATAAGGAATTCATGTTTTAAGAGAGATACACTGATATAATATAAATGCTGCTGAAACGGATCAATGCTGAGGCGAGGCAACAATTTCTGCCGGTCAGACAAATTCTACTGTTTGGCTGACAGCCACTTCAAGATTGTTGGTCCTGGAAGTCAGACGACCTGTATTTTTCGAACCTTGGCGAGTACGATGTAAACAACGGCCAACGCGATAGGTTGCGGTGCAAGTTGAAGTTTTTCACGCTGTTTGAAGTCTCAGCTATGGATTGATTGCTTTTTAAATAAATATTGAGATATCGCAATGTCTCGCACTCGTCATTGTGTTCTGTGCGGGCGAAGACACAGTTCCACAATGTTTGTATTTAAGTCGCCAGAATAGTCTGAAACGATTGTGCTGCCAAATAGCAGCGTAAAGGTTTTCTCTATAGCTCTCTCTAGCTGAATAATGACGTCATCATCCCAAATTTAACAACTTGATTTGTATAAAGTTAAGTGACGTTTTGAGATAAAAAAAAATATCACCATCGTTTTCAGCAGCACTTACTTCATATTTTCGACTACAACCAGCGTATATTTGACAACTTTCAGAAAGGTGAAACATTCCCTTTAATAGTTGCCGGTCGATGACCATGTTGCGCGAAGGTGACTGTGTTGCCATGGCATACAGCCAAAGGCGGACAGCTCATCGCGGTGAAGCAACATTACCCACACGAATGACGAATGATCACACGAATGACCGGAATAATGTCCTGTTTCCCAGTGTTCATTTATTCCGCCGGAAAAACCAGCATTCGTTTGCCTCTCGTTCTTGCAGTCACGTCCCTGGTGACAACGGAGTTGGTCATCAGCTGAGTCATGAGCAGCTGAGTCCCCGGCGCCGCCCTCCCCGTCTGCCGCCCCGCCGCGGAGCTGTTCCGGCCCGGGTGACCGGTTTCGTCACGTTTCGTCACGTTTCGTCACGTTTCGTCACGTTTCGTCACCACGCTACACATTACGGATGTGGTTGCACAAGGTCGTGTCGCGCTGCACTTTGTCACGTATCGCGCCGCAGTATGTCACGCGCCGCGTGACGTCCCGCCGGCGCGACGCGTAAGCGGTAATGTGCATCACGAGAACGGACAACCTTCCCGCGCACTTACTCGATGGCAAAACAATTATTTAGGGTGGGAAATTTTGAAAAAGATCGCCGCTTTTTGGGGGGATTTTGCTTATCTGCTTACTGAGAATGGATGTAACATGATGCATGTCCCGGGTATTCGCAATGCGCTGCGGATAACTCGGACACGGATATTACGGATATTCTGGCATGCCGAAATACTGTCGATCCGGGTGTGGTTATCTTCTGTCTACTCGTCGCAGTCACCGTATGAGATCCGATATCATTCACAGTCGGGCACAATGCTAATGCGGACATCCCTGTACCTCATGACCAAAGTCCACACCCTTCTCTTCTCGTTTTCTCTCCTTTTTAGAACTGATAACTTATACCAATCTCCAATATCTCCAATGATACCAATATCGTGGTGCAGTCAACTGTGAGTCGCTGTTCGTCTCACCTGCTGGAGTATTCCGGGCTGAACTCCTCCCTCGCTCAGTCGTCCCCAGCCGGTGACGGTGGCGTTGTCGCCCACCATCAGGTCATCATTGCCCGGCAGACAGATGGGGTGGACGTTCGGCGCCAGCGTCACCGGCCTGTCCAGCTTCACCAGCGCCAGGTCGTGCTCGAACGAGTAGAAGTTGTATTTCGGGTGGACGATCTTCTTCATGGCTGACCGCTCCTGGTACGGGTGCGGCTCCTTCAGAGAGCCAAAGTCGTACTCGCCAACGCGGATACGGATCTGAGCCAGCAGCAGACTGTATGGGGGGGGGGGGGGGAGCGGGAGTCAGACTATGGGAGGCATGGAGTTAGGCGGGGGGAGGGCAGGGGGTCAGACTGGGGAACATGTAGTCATACTGGGGGACATACGGTGAGACCATGGGACTGGGGAGGGCAGAGGTTAAACTATAGGGAACAGATAGTCATACTGGGGAAGGGAAATGAGAGCCAGTCTGGGGCATGGTTTAGCTCGAAACTCAACGGCAGTGATGATTTCACATGCACATGTGTACGGTTTGAATATAAACCCTGACGTGCCGAATTAAATCCGCTACATCATACTGAAGGCTTGCTATTGAACGTCCCACAAGTTACACAATTATCGAAAACATTTAAGTTCAGTACATTCTTATTACGTTTATATATGGAATATTGTCCAAATCCGCTCATTCTGATCGAAACTCAGTACCAGATTAGTTGCGTTTCTTTCTCATCAAAGCTGCTGGTACCCCCTGAAACTAGTCACCACTACCAGGCCAGCTGCCGGTGTTTGCCGGTCCTAGGAGACGGCGAGTCATCGCGTCGCGGCTGCCGGCTCCACTCACTCGTCGACGCAGTGGGCGGCGGTGGCGGCCCACTGTTCGTTGAGCAGCGCGCCGCCGCACCGGTGGGTGGTGCTCAGGCCGAAGAAGGAGGTCCTCCTCACTGACAGCTGCCACGGGAAGCTTCCGAATGAAGTGGTCTTGCCACCAACGATCCGCGCCGCCGGCCCCGAGCTTTCCCCGAGGGGGAACAGGGGCGGCACGCCGCACTCTGGGACAGAGCACGGGAACATCGGCCGGTCAACACATTGAGTGGCAGCGCCGGGTTAGCAGAACAGATGCAGGTTCAGACGGGTTAGCAGAAGGTTAGGTTAGAACAGACGGTTTAGCGGAGCAGGCAGGTTCAGACGGGTTAGCAGAAGGTTAGGTTAGAACAGACGGGTTAGCGGAGCAGGCAGGTTCAGACGGGTTAGCAGAAGGTTAGGTTAGAACAGACGGGTTAGCGGAGCAGGCAGGTTCAGACGGGCTAGCAGAAGGTCTCAAACTCATTTTGGAGAAGGATATTGTGACCATTCATAAGATTCTGAATGAGAAAACATATTCCGCAAATTTAAAGGCTTTAGTGGAGTCCCGAGCAGAGGTTTCAGCACGCAGCACCCGGGCCGTCGAAGCTGGTCAGCTGCATCTTCCTAAAGTACGCACCGAACGCGCTCGACGCTTCTTCATGTACCGCACTGTTGTTAGTTGGAACAGAGCGCCACCAGCCGTGCGTGAGGCACCAACTGCTAGAATGTGTGGGAGGAACGTCAGAGCGGGGTCCTAGACACTGTGCAGCTTTAATTGATTGTATGACCTCATTACACTGTGTGACGTTTTTATAGCCATTCTTGTCGTTTATCTTCATTGCAGACTTTTGTCACGATGTATTTTTACCGTCGCCCATTTGCGTTTTTTTTTCTCTTCATAATATTCGCCTTGCTTTTAGTTTTAGGAGGGCATGTAAGGTGTGATGTATGTACTTGTCTAAATTGCATTTTATTAGCGCTGTGACCTATGTACAACTGACTACAACATAACAGCCACTATGTGGACGTTGTAACTAAGCTTAAATAAATAAAAAATAAATAAATAAGGTTAGGTTAGAACAGACGGTTTAGCGGAGCAGGCAGGTTCAGACGGGTTAGCAGAAGGTTAGGTTAGAACAGACGGGTTAGCAGAGCAGGCAGGTTCAGACGGGTTAGCAGAAGGTTAGGTTAGAACAGACGGGTTAGCGGAGCAGGCAGGTTCAGACGGGTTAGCAGAAGGTTAGGTTAGAACAGACGGGTTAGCAGAACAGGTGCAGGTTCAGACGGGTTAGCAGAAGGTTAGGTTAGAACAGACGGGTTAGCGGAGCAGGCAGGTTCAGACGGGTTAGCAGAAGGTTAGGTTAGAACAGACGGGTTAGCAGAGCAGGCAGGTTCAGACGGGTTAGCAGAAGGTTAGGTTAGAACAGACGGGTTAGCAGAACAGGTGCAGGTTCAGACGGGTTAGCAGAAGGTTAGGTTAGAACAGACGGGTTAGCGGAGCAGGCAGGTTCAGACGGGTTAGCAGAAGGTTAGGTTAGAACAGACGGGTTAGCGGAGCAGGCAGGTTCAGACGGGTTAGCAGAAGGTTAGGTTAGAACAGACGGGTTAGCGGAGCAGGCAGGTTCAGACGGGTTAGCAGAAGGTTAGGTTAGAACAGACGGGTTAGCAGAGCAGGCAGGTTCAGACGGGTTAGCAGAAGGTTAGGTTAGAACAGACGGGTTAGCGGAGCAGGCAGGTTCAGACGGGTTAGCAGAAGGTTAGGTTAGAACAGACGGGTTAGCGGAGCAGGCAGGTTCAGACGGGTTAGCAGAAGGTTAGGTTAGAACAGACGGGTTAGCGGAGCAGGCAGGTTCAGACGGGTTAGCAGAAGGTTAGGTTAGAACAGACGATTTAGCGGAGCAGGCAGGTTCAGACGGGTTAGCAGAAGGTTAGGTTAGAACAGACGGGTTAGCAGAACAGGCAGGTTCAGACGGGTTAGCAGAAGGTTAGGTTAGAACAGACGGGTTAGCAGAGCAGGCAGGTTCAGACGGGTTAGCAGAAGGTTAGGTTAGAACATACGGGTTAGCGGAGCAGGCAGGTTCAGACGGGTTAGCAGAAGGTTAGGTTAGAACAGACGGGTTAGCGGAGCAGGCAGGTTCAGACGGGTTAGCAGAAGGTTAGGTTAGAACAGACGGGTTAGCGGAGCAGGCAGGTTCAGACGGGTTAGCAGAAGGTTAGGTTAGAACAGACGGGTTAGCGGAGCAGGCAGGTTCAGACGGGTTAGCAGAAGGTTAGGTTAGAACAGACGGGTTAGCAGAACAGGTGCAGGTTCAGACGGGTTAGCAGAAGGTTAGGTTAGAACAGACGGGTTAGCGGAGCAGGCAGGTTCAGACGGGTTAGCAGAAGGTTAGGTTAGAACAGACGGGTTAGCGGAGCAGGCAGGTTTAGACGGGTTAGCAGAAGGTTAGGTTAGAACAGACGGGTTAGCGGAGCAGACAGGTTGCGATAGTCATGCGTGCGCAGTCAGCTGTGCGCCACTCGACACAGAGCGTGGCGACTGATGGTCATTCCCAAGTTATGAATTCCTTAATTTCAGACAGTAGCGGCTTTCAGGGTAGTCGGTTGAAGACTGGCGTATTTTAGGTGTTGAAATACAGATACAGATACATATACAGATATATATGTATTAGGACCCTCCATAGTATGGATTTTATGGTTTTATGAAATGCTACAGCGAAGGCTCACAATTAACCCGCGAGTTACTGGGGGGGGGGCTAATTTTTGCCCCCCCCCTCCCGTTATTTTGCAATAACTCCTAAACGAACACCCGTATCGTCACAAAACTTACAGTAACTTCTCTTACATCAATTCTACACATGTTGGCAAAATTAAAAATATAAGGCTATGATAGGTCAACCAGGAATGACGTCAGAGTGACGTAATGTTCTTCGGTCTTTGTTGCAAAATAATAATTTGCGGAAAACGCTGTCAAAGGTACGATATTTAAGATAAACCAAATTGTGTTAAATCAATTACTGAAAATAGACCGGGCTATCAAACTGCTATCTCGGATTCTTGAGTTTTTTTTATTAATTTTTTTTAGAAATCCAAAGACATTTTTTTTTTAACAAAATTTTCAAGAAAAAATCAGAATTATCCAAAAACCGGAATATATGTGATTTAGACGTATACGGTGAATATGTGTACCAAATTTAAAGTCGATATCTTCAAAAATGACCGAGTTATGACCTTTAAATAACAAAAATCGATCACTTCTCACAGCATTACTATGACAAAAAACGCATTTCCATTTCTGCTTTTTACTTCTATTTATATGGAACAAACAATGTTCTAAGGTCATTTTTCGCGTTCTAGACGAAAAACAAACCCATAAGCATGTGTTACAACGCCTAATGACCGTAATCTGCAGTTTGACCTCGTGACCTCGGATGACCTTGACCTGACCCAAGGTCATAAACAGCTTAGAAAGGTACTTAGAAGTGTCAGACACACGAATCATACCGATTTATCAACGGCTTATGCGTTTAATATCGCAATTTTGCGTGACAATTCCATCCATAGAGACCTTTTGACACGGTCAAACATTTTGTACTTGACCTGACCTGTGACGTCATCGGTGACGCCGAGGTCAACAATATTATGTTTCCCTCGATAAATTTCCCAGGGCTATCGAATGCCGTTTGAATTTTTACATTCGGTCCAGTAGTTCCGGAGATCAGAGGGGGGGGGGCAAAAAATAGCCCCCCCCAGTAAGTCGCGTTATGAAATATACCCCAGTAACTCGCGGGTTAAATCACGGCAGTTGTATTAACTTATTCAATACTCAGTGATCTTACCCGGCTGTTTGTCGGTGGCGGGTGCGGTGGTGACGCTCAGCACTGTGGACGGCGGCTCCGTCTTCGCCGAGGTCTCCGGCGGGACGGTCGCGGCAGACACCGGCGGCCGCGGTGGTCGGGTCGGCCTGGTCGGCCGCGGCCACGGAGTGGAGACGTCCACCAGTGTTGTGTGAAGCGCCGCCTCCGTGATACTACTGCTGCTGCTGCTGGTGGTGGTGGTAGGAGCTGTGGTTGTGGTGGTGGTGGTGGTGGTAGTGGTAGCTGTGGTTGTGGTGGCTGTGGTTGTGGTAGCTGTGGTTGTGGTAGCTGTGGTTGTGGTAGCTGTGGTTGTGGTGGTTGTGGTTGTTGTTGTTGTGGTGGTGGTTGGCGGTGGCGTGGTGGTTGTGGAGGTAGTCGTTCTCCTAGTCGTGGTCGTCGTTTCCCGCGTGGGCGTGGCCGTCGTCCCAGCTGAGACAGAGTGATGCGGCGGCCGCGGTGGCCGGGTGGGCCGGGTCGGCCTCTCCCACAGCGATGTGGGTCGCGGCCGCGGCGCCTCCTCCGGCGGTCTACCGGTTACCAGCGGCCCTGTCGGCACCTCGTTCAGCTGGTCATCCCCTATCAACACAGGCCGGGGCCCGATAAAGGCGGCCGGAGTCGGCAGCGGCTCGGAGGGCTGCCGGAGTGAGGTCCAGCCGTCGCTGTCGGCGGGACCCGGCGTCGGAGGCGCGGTGACCTCCGGCAGCTGGCAGCAGCCGCCGAACATGAAGCGGTCGGTGCAGATGCCGACGGCGGTGCCGCCCCGTTTGGAGCAGTCCCAGACGAACATGCAGACGCCGCGGCCGCCTGCAGAGGTGCGGCACGGCCGCGGCCGGATCTGCTGACCTCCTGCCGGACACAGGGGGCCGGTCAGAGCGGGTCAGTTAACACAGGTCAGGCAAGGGAAGGTCAGGACAGGACTGGACAGGGCAGAACAGGGCAGGGCAGGGCAGACCTGACCTGCCGGTCACAGGGGACCGGTCAGAGGGGGTCAGTTAATACAGGTCAGGGGATACCTGACCTCCTGCCGGACACAGGGGACCGGCCAGAGCCGGTCAGTTAACACAGGTCAGGGCAGACCTGAACTCCTGTAAGGCACAGGGGACCGGCCAAGAGTCAGAACACAAAAGGTTACGGTAAGGCAGGTCAGAGAACAGGTCAGAACAGGACGGGGAGGGGCAGATAACAAGGTAAGACAGGTTCAACGCAGGAGAATGACTGCTATTCATCCTGTTTTGTTTTTCTTCTTATTCTTCTTCTTCAAACAACTACTGTTTATTCAAGGCCAGTATTATCAATAATCCCAGTGCTCTACAAACCAGTTTAGACTAGCGATTCTGTAATAGCTTGCAGGTGATTATCATTGTCAGAGTGCTCGGGGCTGAGTCGGCTGGGACTTTCTCTCCTTTCTCCAGTCTGCTTGCATAAGTACCAAACCCAGACACGGCGATGGATCCATTTAAGGAGGGCTTTGGCAGGCCGCAGCAGGAATTTCACTTTCGCACACGAGAGATGATGAAGTTACTTTCTATAACTGAACTAATATACCTACCAGTAGACGGTCATGGTACAAAATATCGCCGTGTCCTGTTTCATGATGAATTCATCCAGTGGGCATTATCGGGACAAGAACGGTTCCAAGTTTGTGTTCAATGCCGCACAGTAAACTGATGTCAATGGTCACCGTTGCAAGTATTTGTATGCGATGCATATAATCGTTATGCAACTACATCTTTTCGTATTAATATGTACGACTTCATTTCCAGGCCGGCACTCTTCTCGGATGGTGTCTAGAGTGTGATGATACCTGTGTGAGTTAATGAGTTTGTAGTATCAGTGAACGAGTCTAGACGAACGGAGGCGCCGATCGTCTCCTAACACGGTGATAAGTGGGTACTCACGTATCGCCCGTGCATCGCGCTGAGTCAGGTACCCGGGCCACGGCGACTCCGCTTCACTGATGTGATATGAGTAATACCCAGATGGAGAATGAAGTTGTGCTAATGAAATGTGAAGTAACACGGTGAAAAGAAGTGATGATATCTCCTTCGAATGGCATGCTTTCTTCTTCCATGGTCCTGTAAAGGAAGAGAAGGGCTGTTAGCGAATATGTTTTGAATTCGGATGAAAACTTCACCATCATTGGGGCAGTCACCTGTGGGATGCACTGGCGGATCCGGGGGGGGGGGGGGTGGCAGGGGCACCCCCATTCTACACTGGAGGTGGGGCGGCAATAGAAATTAGCCCCCCCCCAAACAAAACAAAAATCCGCCGAAACTGGCGATGACAAATGGGTACTGACTGCGAAAAATAAGTTCTTGCGAAATAAATAAATAATTCTTTTTACCTTGTTCATGTTTCCTCTATGCTGTAGCATTTTTATAGCAGTAGGGAAAGTGGCGCGTCTGGCGCTATTTTTTTTATCTGGAGCGATTCACAACCAACGTAAGTTATAATTGTACACGCAGCGTCGCAGCCTTTGGTCTCGCCTGCTGAGGAGCCCGTGAGTGAATTTCCATGTATATGTACCTATTTTGTGTGGAATACGTCTACTGGTAGGTAAATAAATAATTAAATCATTAACCCGCGCCCCGCTGGGGGGGGGGGGGGCAAAATATGCTCCCTCCCGGATTTTCTCAACAACTTGAAAACTATGGTAGATATCGACGCAAAACTTTCCGTGCCTTATGCGGCATCAATTGCACGTCTTCTCACCAAATTACAATGCAATTCATACAATACTTTGGCAGATAATGACGTTTTAATGACGTCATGTCATGCCATTTTTTTGTGTGTGAAAAAACGACAAATGTTTTGAAAATCGTAGAAATCGAGATTTTATGGAAATTGCAAATACGAAAGGTCAAAGCAAAGGCAATGACATTCGCTTCAAAATGGTTGTCTCGGATTGTCAGAATGTTTGGTTTGTGACCCCCAAAATTAAAATAAATGATTTTGTTTTCGGAAAGATTTCCACAAAGTTATAATTTTTGAAGATATTAAAGGGAATAGTTCACTTTTAACATGGAATTTTGAACTGAGATAGCAGATTTGTAGAGCAGATCGAAAAATGGGTTGTTTGAGAAAATAATTAGCTCCCTACGCTAAGTAATTTCGACACCGGACTAGTGGCCCCTTTTAGAAGACGATGTTTCGTGCCCTGATCGGGGCACGAAACTTGTTTCGGGTCCTCACAACGGTTGTTTACGTTACAAGCAGCCTGCGTATATATGCCTTAAGTCCGTCGTTATTGTGTGCAATAGTTTCAATATCCAAACTACCATATGCATGACGTCATAATTGTCTTGTTATAGCTGTTATCGGAGCCGAAATTTAACGGCGGGGCCGAGTCGGTGTCCAGCTAGATCAGTGAGAGTAATTCTCAGAAGCACTCTAAACCGCGTGTTTTTATGTGTCCCAAAACACAAACCGGACGAACCGGACCGAAGTGTATCGGATGAACCGCTCTACGCTTCTATAGCTGCTATATCGTGAAAGCTGGTACAACAGTCAGACTCGTCGGTGTTGGAAACAATGGCCATCTGTGCAGAAATGCTGCGAACCACTATTTTACTGTCACATCGATAAAATATCCCGTGGATATCTTCACAATCCGGCGCATCTTCCGATTACAAATTAAATAGCTACCTATACTTCATTCTTTGTTTGTTTGTTTATTTTGTATTTGTTTATTTGTTTATTTATTGACAATGAGCAACAGACATTCACCCAATTACAGCTCAAGTCGAGTAATTAAAACACGCGACGACACGACAGCACACACGCACACAGTTGAAAACAGACGAGGCAAATATGATAACGAAAATATGATACTAAAATAGAACAAAAGTTCATGAAACAGTAAATATGAATACGTTAAAAATAAACATAACAATAGTTCACAGGCATGCTTTGAGGCTACGCAGACATAAGAAAACGCTTGTAAAAGAAGACATAAGATCGGCAAATGAGAAAACTCCAGCAGTAAAATATGAGTAATAAAACTCGCATGCTCGGTACCTCACACACGCCCACACTCAATCCTAACTCATTGCACCAGCGTTGTGCAGCCTATACCGCCAAACTCTTGACATATGACTTCACCTACATTCTAAAAGCCCCTAAGGTATCATTGAAATGGTCTGATGCAGGGCAGGCAGACAGAAATAGGTTTGTGTTGCGAGGCGCCCGCGCAAAGACGGCACGTTTAACAGTTTCCACTCTATAGCGAATGGGACGTGCAGGATTGTGTGCGAAACTGCACGGGTATGGCGTGTTGATATTTGCAAAGAAAAGCTTTGAAGAAGCAAAGAAGGCTCGATCAGTCCTGAGAAGGTTCTATGTACAAATAGTATGTCATACTGCACTCTTCTCTGAGTAAGCGAGGCGATATTAAAATGCTTTAAAAGATCTGAATATGAATATGAGAGTGAGTGTGAATGGTGAGGGGTATGGACATGTGACTCGAGCCAGATAAGAAACTTGTGTTGGACACGGTCCAACCGATCGAGCGGTGTTGCTGCTGCACCTCCCCATATCACACATCCGCACTCGAGTATGGAGCGGACGTTACCGAAATATGCTGCCAATATTGGCTCCCGTTTCAAGGCGCCGCGAGCACAACCAGTCTGAAGGGATCTCATCATCACACCCAGTGCTCTGTTCGCCTTGGTAACCGTGAAGTTGATGTGGTCTCTAAATGTGAGCTTAGCGTCTAGTCATACTCCAAAGTCACGGATTGAAGATACGTGTTCCAAGGGTGTTTCATTGATTTTGTAAGTCACTGAAATGGGAGATCGTTTCAAAGATAGTGAATGACTTACATTTTTTCGGATTGAGATTAAGTTTCCAGTCTACAGACCACTGGCAAAGACTGTCCAGATCCCTTTGCAGCAAAAGTGAGTCATTCGGGGGTGACATTTTGTGATACAAATTTACATCATCGGCAAATAGCAAACAATTGGTCGTTATTTTTTTCAGGCAAGTCGTTAACATACAAAGCGAAAAGTAATGGCGATATAATGCTTCCTTCAGGTGTTCCGGAAACCGCGTTTGTCCAGTCGGAGCACCTTCCTTTACAACGACTCGTTTGCGTGTTTTTGTATAGGTCGAGAGCCATTTTAGCACGGTGCCCGATATGTGATATGAGCGGTGCAGCTTGTGAAGTAACAATGAACGGTTTACGCTTTGAAAGGCCGCTGAGTAGTCCGTGTATATTACATCTGTTTGGCCGCTGTGTGATATGGAATCCCAAGCTGTTTTTAGAAGACTAGCTAAACTTGTTCCACATGAGCGGAGCGGCAGGAAGCCGTGTTGTGCATTTGTCAAGGCAGGTTTAACGTGATTTAGAAGATTGCTGTATACTTCTCTTTCCAGGATTTTCCCTAGTAGTGGCAGGAGGGACACTGCTCGATAGTTCGAAGGTGACTTTTTTACCCTTTCTTAAAAATGGGCACTATGTTGGCTTCGGCCCATCTACTTGGGAAGATACCCTGCTGTACTGGCAACTTGAAAAGGATTGACAAGGGGGTCACCAGCTGATCAGAGCACTCCTTGATTATCCGTGCACTGATGTTATCGGGACCACACGCCTTATGGACTTGTAGGTCTTCCAGGGCTGATCAAATTGCGGCACCCCGGACGGTAAGTTGGTCAAGGATGGGGAGGTCGTAAGTGGGAGCATCGGGTACACTTTCAACATCGGCACACGAAAACTTGTCTGCAAATGCCTTATTCAACAAATTGGCACGCTCAATATCGCCACTAACTTCACGATCACCGTCTAAGAGACCAGAAAGCTGTCGCTTTGAGCCTTTAACGCACTCCAAAAATGACCAGAAGCGTTTTGGCTTGCTCTTGAAATCACCAATCACGCCTTTAATGTACTCGCAGTATTTAGCACATGACAAAAACTTGAAACGCTTCCTTTTCTCGAAGTCACTGACTGTCTCAGGAGTTCTGTTACGCTTCGTCCTATTGAACGCGGCTTCTTTCTGTTTCAGCGCTCGCCTTACATTATAATAATGAGGCCCAGGCTCGCATTACAGCATCATACCACGGGGGGAATTACCGCCGAAGTGTCACTGATGGGACATGATCACGAATGGCTGCTTCAAACATAGCCTAGAACATGTCTAGTGCCTCCTCCACTGCAGGGTGTTATCAATTATTTCCCATGGGACACGTTCGAGAGTTCCCCTTAACCCGTCAAAGTCTGCCCTCTTATAGTTCAGTGCAGTTGTACGCGCTACCAGCGGCGGTCCGGTTTTAGTTTGGAGATGACGCCGGGAAACGACCTCCTTGTGATCCGACGTAAATATACCGGTCCGCACTACAGTTTCAACACGCACACCCCTTGAGAACACAGGGTCTATGAAATTCACACCCCTGGTGGGCTCACATACATGCTGTTTGAGACCTGATATATTGCATCCCTCCAGCAATTGTACAACACGCCGAGGTGCTCGATCGTATACGGGCACTGTTTCGAAAGCATTAGTATGAAGTCGTCATTTGACATCCGGCACATTCAAATCCCCCACAACTATTAATGGCCGCCCGGGGTACCTCGTGACGAGTCTCTGGATCAGCTGCATGGTATTGTTCAGCACCGTGTTGTCACCCGGTGGACAGTACACAGTGACCAACATGGAGACCGGAACGGTCCGCAGCGCCAACACGAGCGCCTCCGTGTCGGCCCGCTCCAGATCCTTGCGTCGCTCTGGATGGAGGGCCGACCTGACGGCGCACGCCACGCCGCCGGCATGAGTGGGTCGGTCACGTCGGTACCAGGTGTGACGGGGAGTGCTGTTTCCAGCTCTGTTGAGTTGACTGTGCCGTCCAGCCACGTTTCGATCCAGGCGACGATGTCAAACTTCTCCAGTTCAGGCGAGCAGGCGCGCATGACACCCAGTTTGTTTCGGATGCTGCGCACATTCTGGGATAAGATGAGCAGCCCGTCGCCATCTTGTCGCTGGCGCCTTCTGGGTCCGTCTTCCCCCACTGCTGTGTCGCCCGGCCCGGGGTTCAGCTCAACATCGCCGAAAGTCATCGTGTTAGACCACAAACCGTCTTAAGGGCAGCATTTCTCTACTGAATCTTCTGTAGAATGGCTAACGGACCTGCTTGTATAATGCTTGTGCCGGTTTGGTTAGGACCGTCCCACATCGATATTCGAGTTTAGTATGTGTGCTCATACCGTGCTCTTGCCTCCCTGCGATGGATGGTATCAGCTTTCTACCACTGGTATTTCACCGATATTTGCTGCGAGAGTTAACGTGAAAAGCGCGGCGAAATCTTCCAAACGAATGCGAATTGCGTAATGTATGCATTTCCTACAGGCAGTGGCATTGCTGTTGACGTACCAGTTTATCGAAAGCGCCCTCATGTTTACCTGCATAGTGAAGTGTTTAGATGTTCAGCGCGTAGTAGAATGTGTGGTTACCGTACGTTTAAATCAAACTTTCTCTAATGACGACGGCCTTAAACCAAGTTTGAAAGTCAGCGTCATTAAAACGTCATTATGAATAGCTTTCACGTATTACCTGCTCCTAAAAGCAATAACCCATTGCTCCCAAAAGCAATAACCCATTGCTCCCAACAGTCTTTCAATCATTCCACAGATATTATCCGCCGGTTATCTCGAGACTCGCCAATCCATCAACGACTTAGAGATGCTCAGACAGGCCACATTAGATCGCTATCTGACACGCCATACCCGGTGCCAGACCCCGTGCCGTGCCCCGTGCCGTGCCCCGTGCCGTGCCCCGTGCCGTGCCCCGTGCCGTGCCGGATCTGACCCCGTGCCGGACGGTGTTGATTGGATCCAGGCGGCACGGCTAGAAACCGATGGCCCACAAGTTCCGCACCGCCGCGCCGCGCTGCTCGGCCGGCCACTCCAGTCGGAAAGTTCAGCCAAGGCCAGCACAGGTATAGAGAGTTCAGGCGGCGACCAAACGAAAGTGGCTCCATTGAAGCCGAGAGCAGGCAATGACGGATCAGCAGGTTTTGAGCCGCCGCGGTTTAAATGGGATTTTGTTCTTCCTTGTAGATGTGTTTTGAGATCGTCACGTTGATAGAAAAGAGAACTCCCACTGTATAGATAAGGTGTACCCAACACAGAAAACAATGGTGGGATGAATCTGCAGGTTTGTGGTAACCTGAACCAGTCACAGGAAAATAGAGATTGACTCAAATAAATGACTCTTTGGGACACAAAATTGCACAAAGCTTCAGGTTTCCAACATTGTGTAGTCAGTTATGGACAACTATTGACGATTGGCTATAAAGGTTAGTTTCAGTGCCTATTTTGAATGCCTTTGTAGATCTCTTATACTGCTAGTGGCCTCTGTAAACTGACCTCGAAAGCGACCTTTGATGGTAGTTTCGCTTCTATTCTCGGCACATATTTGTTGTTCATTAAGAACACTTTGAGCGATAATGAGCTTGCTGCAACGCTGGTGAGTAGAAAGTATAAGCACATAACCATAACCCAAGTAAAAGAGGTAGCTCCTTCGATTTTGAACTTTGAACTGAGGGACCCGACATGCGACCTTAACGCCGAATCTTTAGCATACCATATATTATATAGACGATGTACAACTTTAAGAGCTTTCGATTCTTGCACTATGCGTCTCAATATGACCATTGATTCGAAAAAATAGATGAAGGGTAAACATTGCCCCCAGTCAATGGCAGCTTTACATTTTTACTAATAAATACTTCTAAACCTATCTACCGAGATATAAGACAGAAGAAGGAGTACGGAGTTATAATAGAGAGTTTCCGCAGAATGCAAGAGGATGTAAGCTAACGTTCATTCCAGTTTGTTACTTGGCGACAGTACAAGCAAGCCCCCACGAACCGCGACGAGCGAACAAGTAACGAGCATCCTACGGTCGGTAACTTCAATGACGCATAAAAGGCAATATCTTTAGGCGTTGGGATGATAATACCAAAGTAGATCCCTATGATTCTCGTGTTCGACTCTGTCGCGCGTTACTTTTATGAAGCTGTGACCCAAGCCCAAATTATCTTGACTTATGAAAAACATGTTAATTGTTAGTTATGTAATCGCCGACGCCTAACTCCACTTATAGGCGAAGTGTTCACAAATGCAAACTCAACATTGGACCCAGTTTACCACATGCGTCATATACGTATGTATTTGTTGAAGCCCATCCACAGGTGTCTATTCTGGGCTCCTTACATCTTCGATGCAACAATATAATATGGCAATACAATACAGCATTCAAGTGACACCTACAATTCATGACATTCCATGACTAAAAAAACGCTAGGCGGGCGGCGCGGCGCGCTACACTGGCGACCCTCGGCCGTTCCACAGTGCTATTGTGTTCTCTAGTCATTTCGTAGCCACTTCATTAAATTCATTCTTCATTCCACCACTGACCGCCACTGTATCAGCTCTGAGCTGCGAACCATCTCAGCACTGCGTTACTAGGGCTGGTCTGGGTCAGGACTGGGCGTGAGGTAGCCGCAGGTGCTGCTGCGGCGGCGGCCCGGCGCGCCGGGACGGACCAGACGGGCCGGCGCCACCCCACTGGCCCCGGCAGCCACAGACGGGCCGGCGCCACCCCACTGGCCCCGGCAGCCACAGACGGGCCGGCGCCACCCCACTGGCCCCGGCAGCCACAGACGGGCCGGCGCCACCCCACTGGCCCCGGCAGCCACAGACGGGCCGGCGCCACCCCACTGGCCGCGGCAGCCACAGACGGGCCGGCGCCACCCCACTGGCCCCGGCAGCCACAGACGGGCCGGCGCCACCCCACTGGCCCCGGCAGCCACAGACGGGCCGGCGCCACCCCACTGGCCCCGGCAGCCACAGACGGGCCGGCGCCACCCCACTGGCCCCGGCAGCCACAGACGGGCCGGCGCCACCCCACTGGCCCCGGCAGCCACAGACGGGCCGGCGCCACCCCACTGGCCCCGGCAGCCACAGACGGGCCGGCGCCACCCCACTGGCCCCGGCAGCCACAGACGGGTCGGCGCCACCCCACTGGCCCCGGCAGCCACAGACGGGTCGGCGCCACCCCACTGGCCCCGGCAGCCACCGAGGCGCGGCCCCGCCCGCCACAGACGGGCCGGCGCCACACTGGCCCCAGCAGCCACCGAGGCGCGGCCCCGCCCGCCACAGACGGGCCGGCGCCACACTGGCCCCAGCAGCCACCGAGGCGCGGCCCCGCCCGCCACAGACGGGTCGGCGCCACCCCACTGGCCCCGGCAGCCACCGAGGCGCGGCCCCGCCCGCCACAGACGGGCCGGCGCCACACTGGCCCCAGCAGCCACCGAGGCGCGGCCCCGCCCGCCACAGACGGGTCGGCGCCACCCCACTGGCCCGGCAGCCACCGAGGCGCGGCCCCGCCCGCCACAGACGGGCCGGCGCCACACTGGCCCCAGCAGCCACCGAGGCGCGGCCCCGCCCGCCACAGACGGGTCGGCGCCACCCCACTGGCCCCGGCAGCCACCGAGGCGCGGCCCCGCCCGCCACAGACGGGCCGGCGCCACACTGGCCCCAGCAGCCACCGAGGCACGGCCCCGCCCGCCACAGACGGGCCGGCGCCACACTGGCCCCAGCAGCCACCGAGGCGCGGCCCCGCCCGCCACAGACGGGTCGGCGCCACCCCACTGGCCCCGGCAGCCACCGAGGCGCGGCCCCGCCCGCCACAGACGGGCCGGCGCCACACTGGCCCCAGCAGCCACCGAGGCACGGCCCCGCCCGCCTCAGACGAGACCGGGAGGCTGATAGGCCTGGTACGCAGCGTCTCTTCTCCTCTGGGTTGGTGCCGGGCCGGCCAGGCGGTTATCACGCACGGAAAGTGATACCTGAATAGACTGGTTCGGCCCGGACCCGCCAGGCCTGGTGTGGTGTGGTGTGGTGTGGTGTGGTGTGGTGTGGTGTGGTGTGGTGCGGTGTGCTGTGTTGTGGTGTGGTGTGGTGTGGTGTGGTGTGGTGTGGTGTGGTGTGGTGTGATGTGGTGTGGTGTGGTGTGGTATGGTGTTATGTGATTTGTGCTATGTGGTGTGTGTGGTATTAAGTGTGGTGCAGTGTGGCGTGTGGTGAATTGTGCGGTATGACGTGTGGTATTTGGTGTCGTACCGTGCTCTGGTGGAGAATGGGCGGAGGTCGGAAGTGCCCCGGTCCGCCCGGGCCACCTCCACGGCTGGCTCCGTGCCAGGCCGGCTCAACAGCCGCTCAGATCTGTGTCACCGCGGGGCGTCCGTGTGGAAGAAGAAACGCGTGTGTCCGTCGCACCGGAACGGAGTTTCGAGTGTGCGTGAGCGCACGGACGGAAATGAGATATAACCAGCGTTGTAGCTAAGCATGTCTGAGTCGGAGCCAAGCCTGATTTTGTCCGGCCTGATTACCTCCACCCAATGCCGGATTGACACCATTGGTCATTGGTTAGGAAATGCTCTGGTTGGTGATCGGAATTTTAACATCCAATAAGATGGCCGGGATAACAAAATAACCATGCACATTGCACAGTCATGTGTAATAAAATATGGTTGTTAGTCGGGTATTTACCGCTATGACGAACTGCAGCGAAAGTTACGCGGAAAATAAAGAGTCAAAACCGCACTTGACTTCCATTGTAAAATGAGTCCCAAATAGTGTCGCGCGTGCACACTGTACGCCCTCCGCTAAAAGAAACAATACTAACCTTCAACCTCTCTAGTTGCCGTGTGGGTGTGGGTGCCAACAATGCACGTGCACGTGCCTTGCGTCGTCGGCTGTGAGAGAACGAGGAGAACAAGGCAAGGCCGTCTCCTCGGGACATGCAGACGGAAATACACCAGTCATTTGAAGACGGTAAACGCCCGGGTTTACCGGAGTCGAGCGCTGTTATTGCAGCATCAATCCCTGGACGGTGACAGGCTGACAGTTCTCCGCTAACCGGCGACATCACTCGCGAAAACTTTCAGAGTTATGTTTCGCTTAAAACGTGCATTTCGTGTCAAACACTCTAGACTCTAGTCACTCTCTAACACTCTAGTTAACATCAGCGGTGTTAGTCAACATGTATCTGAGTAAATATTCCCCAGGTATGGTCATTGCGCCTACATGACACCAGGCGCACTGCAGAACCGGTGGTTACAATAACCATATGTGCGCAATGCACCCCGCAACCAACACGATGTGACGTCAGACCCGGCTAACCGCCGGCCGGGCAGCTGCGCGTCACCACGGTAGTTGTACCGGTCCCTGGTACGCGGCGCCGCGCCGGCCGGGCAGCTGCGCGTCACCACGGTAGCTGTACCGGTCCCTGGTACGCGGCGCCGCGCCGGCCGGGCAGCTGCGCGTCACCACGGTAGCTGTACCGGTCCCTGGTACGCGGCGCCGCGCCGGCCGGGCAGCTGCGCGTCACCACGGTAGCTGTACCGGTCCCTGGTACGCGGCGCCGCGCCGGCCGGGCAGCTGCGCGTCACCACGGTAGTTGTACCGGTCCCTGGTACGCGGCGCCGCGCCTTCCCGCCGGCTGGTCGTACGGACCAGCAGGACCAGCAGGCCGGATGCAGTGCCACGCGCGCCGAGGTTGCCTCACACCGGATATACAGCGCTCCGTGGTCGGCACACGGCCGCTCACATATGGACTGGTCCGGCCCCGACTCTACAGACAGCCGCGCCGGTCTACGGTCCGGGGGACGGGAGAGATAAGCCCAGACCCTCCGCGACCGGCACAGCCGCTGGCGAAGTGAGCGTTGAAGTCCCGGGACACCCAGCCTGACACCCAGCCTGACTCCTGGGACACCCAGCCTGACACTCAGCCTTCCTCCTGGGACACTCAGACTGCCTCCCAGGACACTCAGCCTGACACTCAGCCTGCCTCCCGGGACACTCAGACTGCCTCCCGGGACACTCAGACTGACACTCAGCCTGCCTCCCGGGACACTCAGCCTGACACTCAGACTGCCTCCCGGGACACTCAGCCTGACACTCAGCCTGCCTCCCGGGACACTCAGCCTGACACTCAGACTGCCTCCCGGGACACTCAGCCTGACACTCAGACTGCCTCCCGGGACACTCAGACTGACACTCAGCCTGCCTCCCGGGACACTCAGACTGACACTCAGCCTGCCTCCCGGGACACTCAGCCTGACACTCAGACTGCCTCCCGGGACACTCAGCCTGACACTCAGACTGCCTCCCGGGACACTCAGCCTGACACTCAGCCTGCCTCCCGGGACACTCAGACTGCCTCCCGGGACACTCAGACTGACACGCAGCCTGCCTCCCGGGACACCCGGCCTGACACTCAGACTGCCTCCCGGGACACTCAGCCTGACACTCAGCCTGCCTCCCGGGACACTCAGACTGCCTCCCGGGACACTCAGCCTGACACTCAGACTGCCTCCCGGGACACTCAGACTGCCTGCCGGGACACTCAGTCTGACACTCAGACTGCCTCCCGGGACACTCAGCCTGACACTCAGCCTGCCTCCCGGGACACTCAGCCTGCCTCCCGGGACACTCAGCCTGACACTCAGCCTGCCTCCCGGGACACTCAGCCTGACACTCAGCCTGCCTCCCGGGACACTCAGACTGACACTCAGCCTTCCTCCCGGGACACTCAGCCTGCCTCCCGGGACACTCAGACTGACATTCAGCCTTCCTCCCGGGACACTCAGGTTTCAGTCTTCCTCCCGGGACATTCAGCCTTCCTCCTGGGGCACTCAGGCTGCCTTCCGGGGCACTCAGCCTGCCTCCAGGGACACTCAGCCTGCCTCCAGGGACACTCAGCCTGCCTCCCGGGACACTCAGCCTGACACTCAGCCTCCCTCCCGGGACACTCAGACTGCCTCCCGGGACACTCAGCCTGACACTCAGCCTTCGTCCCGCGACACCCAGCCTGACACTCAGCCTGCCTCCTGAGACACCCAGCCTGACACTCAGCCTGCCTCCTGGGACACTCAGACTGACACTCAGCCTGCCTCCTGGGACACTCAACCTGACACTCAGACTGCCTCCCGGGTCACCCAGCCTGACACTCAGGCTTCCTCCCGGGACACTCAGACTGCCTCCCGGGACACTCAGCCTGACACTCAGCCTGCCTCCCGGGACACTCAGCCTGACACTCAGCCTTCCTCCCGGGACACCCAGCCTGACACTCAGCCTGCCTCCCGGGACACTCAGACTGCCTTCCGGGACACTCAGCCTGACACTCAGCCTGCCTCCCGGGACACTCAGACTGCCTCCCGGGACACTCAGCCTGACACTCAGACTGCCTCCCGGGACACTCAGACTGACACTCAGTCTGCCTCCCGGGACACTCAGACTGCCTCCCGGGACACTCAGACTGACACTCAGCCTGCCTCCCGGGACACCCAGCCTGACACTCAGTCTGCCTCCCGGGACACTCAGACTGACACCCAGCCTGCCTCCCGGGACACTCAGCCTGACACTCAGACTGCCTCCCGGGACACTCAGACTGACACTCAGTCTGCCTCCCGGGACACTCAGACTGACACCCAGCCTGCCTTCCGGGACACTCAGCCTGACACTCAGCCTGCCTCCTGGGACACCCAGCCTGACACTCAGCCTGCCTCCCGGGACACTCAGACTGCCTCCCGGAACACTCAGACTGCCTCCCGGGACACTCAGCCTGACACTCAGCCTGCCTCCCGGGACACTCAGACTGCCTCCCGGGACACTCAGACTGACACTCAGCCTGCTTCCCGGGACACTCAGACTGCCTCCCGGGACACTCAGACTGACACTCAGCCTGCCTCCCGGGACACCCAGCCTGACACTCAGTCTGCCTCCCGGGACACTCATACTGACACCCAGACTGCCTCCCGGGACACTCAGCCTGCCACTCAGACTGCCTCCCGGGACACTCATACTGACACTCAGCCTGCCTCCCGGGACACCCAGCCTGACACTCAGTCTGCCTCCCGGGACACTCAGACTGACACCCAGCCTGCCACTCAGCCTGCCTCCTGAGACACCCGGGCTGCCTCCCGGGACACTCAGCCTGACACTCAGCCTGCCTCCCGGGACACTCAGCCTGCCTCCCGGGACACTCAGCCTTCCTCCCGGGACACTCAGGTTTCAGCCTTCCTCCCGGGACACTCAGGTCTCAGTCTTCCTCCCGGGACACTCAGCCTTCCTCCTGGGGCACTCAGGCTGCCTCCCGGGACACTCAGCCTGCCTCCAGGGACACTCAGCCTGCCTCCCGGGACACTCAGCCTTCCTCCCGGGACACTCAGGTTTCAGCCTTCCTCCCGGGACACTCAGGTCTCAGTCTTCCTCCCGGGACACTCAGCCTTCCTCCTGGGGCACTCAGGCTGCCTCCCGGGACACTCAGCCTGTCTCCAGGGACACTCAGCCTGTCTCCCGGGACACTCAGCATGCCTCCTGAGACAGTCAGCCTGACACTAAGCCTTACACTCGGCATGTCGTGCTCTGCCGTGCCAACACGGGTGCTCTGCCGTGCCAACACGGGTGCTCTGCCGTGCCAACACGGGTGCTCTGCCGTGCTATCACGGGTGCTCTGCCGTGCCAACACGGGTGCTCTGCCGTGCCATCACGGGTGCTCTGCCGTGCCAACACGGGTGCTCTGCCGTGCCATCACGGGTGCTCTGCCGTGCTATCACGGGTGCTCTGCCGTGCCATTACGGGTGCTCTGCCGTGCTATCACGGGTGCTCTGCCGTGCCAACACGGGTGCTCTGCCGTGCCATCACGGGTGCTCTGCCGTGCTATCACGGGTGCTATGCCGTGCCAACACGGGTGCTATGCCGTGCCAACACGGGTGCTATGCCGTGCCATCACGGATGCTCTGCCGTGCCATCACGGGTGCTATGCCGTGCCAACACGGGTGCTATGCCGTGCCAACACGGGTGCTCTGCCGTGCTAACACGGGTGCTATGCCGTGCCAACACGGCTATGCCGTGCCAACACGGTGCTATGCCGTGCCAACACGGGTGCTACGCCGTGCCAACACGGATGCTATGCCGTGCTAACACGGGTGCTATGCCGTGCCAACACGGGTGCTCTGCCGTGCCAACACGGGTGCTATGCCGTGCCATCACGGGTGCTATGCCGTGCCATCACGGGTGCCGAGAAAGCCGGCCGACTGGCCGCCACCGCAGGCCAGTTTCTCTATTTCTGACGTCTGACTGCCGGTTAGTGGCTTGGTGACGTCTTGTCACTGTGAATCAACGGCCACAGGTCGATTGCGGTGATGCCACACTTATTTATCCATTTGTTGTTATCATGGCCATGCGGACAATGTTTGCAGATTTTGTGCGTGAAGCATTTACTGTGAATAGCGTGGAATAAAGAGGAGAAGAGAGTGAATAGTTAGAGGGAGAGTCGTGAACGGAGGGCAAGGAGCGGTAGCGCGGAGTGAATAGCGTAGAAGTATGTGTAGGCAGAGAGAAGGGAGCATAAACAGGAGAACGAGGAGCAGAAGGAGAGCAGAAAGCGGAGGGCGTGTAGCGGTGGGGGCGAAAGAGAAGACAAGAGAGAGTCCATTGTGTGACATTTCCCGGGGCGGGTGAGAAAACTGAATCAGTTAGCTGCCAGTCACGGCCGCTGACTGCGGGGATTCCTGCGCCGACCGGTCGCGCCCCGCTGGTGTCGTGGTGACCGGTCGCGCCCTGCTGGTGTCGTGGGAGTCAGTAGTGTAAAGCGAGATGAGCCGCCCCACCCCAACTCAGCCGGGGAGGTCGCCCTGTACCAGCTGAGGCCTCCTCCCAACCTGAGGCCTCCCTCCAGCGGAAGCCGCCCTGCCCCATCTGCGACGCCACGCCCCAACAGAGGCTCCTCCCTGCCCCAACTGAGGACTCCCTTCCCCAGCTGAGGCCTCCCCGTCTCAGATGAGGCCTCCCTGTTTCAGCACCCCCCTCCCCCGCCTCAGCTGAGGCCTCCGCGCCCCAGCTGAGGTCTCCCTGCCCCAGATGAGGCCTTCCCGTCCTAGCTGAGGCCTCCTCGTCTCAGCTGAGGCCTCCCCGCCCCAGCTGGGACCTCCCCGCCCCAGCTGAGAACTTCCCTCCCCAGCTGAGGCCTCCCCGTCTCAGCTGAGGCCTCCCCTCTCCAGCTGGGGCCTCCCCGCCCGAGCTGAGGCATCCCCACCCCAGCTGGGGCCTACCCTCCCCAGCCGACGCCTCCCCGTTCCAGCTGAGACCTCTCCGTCTCAGATGAGGCCTCCCTGCTCCAACTGAGGCCTCCCCGCCCCAGCCGAGGCCTCCCCTCCCCAGCTGAGGCCTCCTCGTCCCAGCTGAGGCCTCCCCTCTCCAGCTGGGGCCCTAGTTTGGCCGGCAGCCGGTTAGATAGTGGTGACGCGATAGTGGTACAAGTGGCCTGATCCATGCGTCAACAAGTTATTCAAAGAAGCTGTTGTGAATTCACTTTCGCTCAAGGACTCCTACCGAAGTGGGCGCAACGCGACAGCAGATGGCGTATTTATTCAACACCGAGTCGCGTGTTAGAATGAAATACTTTCAGGCAGGCATGATGTAACCGGTGCGTTGCAAGAAGGTTGTTAGGAGCATAGAATGCCGAGTGTACACACCTTTGGTGCGATATGATGGGATATTTACAAGTTTGTGTGTGAGACGAGCCTTTCTTGCACAAGTTTTTTTCGGATTTTAAGCTTTTCTTTCTTAACCCGCGCAGCGCTGGGGGGGGGGGGGATAAATTTTACCCCCCTCCCAGATTTTCTCAATCACTTGAAAACTATGACATATATCGAAGTTAAACTTTCACTACTTTATGCTGCATCAAGTATACGTCTTCTTCTGAAATTGGTGAAGTATTGTGGGAGATAATGACGTTGACGTGTGTCATTGTTGGTGAAGTGACGCCATGTTATGTCATTGTTGGTGAAGAAGTTAAATGTTTGAAAATCGTAGAAAATAGCGTTTTGATGCAAATCGGAAATAAAAGCGTCAAAATAAAAGGAAATAACATTGTCATCCAAATAGCTGTCTCGGATTTGTGAAATTTTGGGTTTTTCACTCCCCCCAAAAAAAATTGGAAGAATTTCTAACAAAGTTTTTTGAAGATTTTCAAAAAACCCGGAAGATTTATTAGAGAACCGAGTATGGACGATTCCCAAACCAAATTGTAAAGCAATATCTTTATTTTTGACTGACTTATGGCTCCCTAAGTATAAGTAAATCATGACGTCATTTTTTATTGCGTTTTTTGTCTTTTACTGACCAGATACGGACAAATAAATGGCACCACTGTATTTCTGAAACAAAACTAGTCTAGAAACATACCTTTTTATTTAGATTAATCAATTTAAAATTGTGTCCTTATTGTGACCTGAAGTTGACCTGAGGGCAATTATATGGGGTCAGGCTGTGAAAATGGCTGCTACTATCGAATTCTACGTGTAAAATATCCCATACATGTGTCGCATGGCTTTGGTAGACCTGTGACCTTTTGTGACCTGACCTTGACCTTGACCTTTGCTCACAATTACTCTTTTACTTATGCGGGAGATGCATTATACATTTGAGAGCACTTTGTGAGATAATAGTCGCAATCTAAGGCTTTGGATGGGAAGTATGGCCTAAAAACTCAAATACTTACATTTTGACACTTGACCTGACCGTGACCTGACATGTGACCTTATTACGAGCGAGCGCGAAGCGCTCGCTCGTTCTTCCGTGGTATATGGGAAAAATCTGAATATGAGCGGCCCGGCCCGGCCCGACCCGGCCCGTGGCGACGCTTTTGAGAAGCTAATATCTCTGCAACCGCACGTCCGATTAACAAGCGGGTTTCTTTGCTGAGTAGCCCCATCCAACCTAACCTGTTTGAGACCAGTGCCTACTCATGTGGGTGACTACCACTTCGCGTGGCGCGTGCCGCGTGAAGGGTGTTGAAAAGTGTTTTGTCGTAGAAACTCCGCAACGGCTGGGCCGATTGTGTTCAAATTTGGTGTGTGGTTAGGGACCCCTCCATCGCCGCCTTCCCACAAGTCATGGGACGTCCGCCGCGCCTCTGCACGTGAGGACGTGCACACCCCTATTCAATATCTCAGGAACGGCTGAGCTGATTGTGTTCAAATTTAGTGTGTGGTTAGCGACCTCTCAGCCGCCTCTTTCCTACAAGTCAGGGGTGGTGTGCCTTTGCACGTGCGCACGTGCGCACATTTTTGTGTGTCTCAGAAACTACTTGCCCGATCGAGTTGACATTCACCATACATTTCGTTCGCGCTCGCTCGTTCATCGCCAACTACAGCGCCTTGCTGGTTTTAGGAAATTCGGGTATGCGTTATATTCTTCTCACTGATAGATTTCGATCGCCGCTTTGCGCATCTCGCTGCGGTCATTGGTTCGGAAGATACCGAGGGGGGGGGGGGGTAAAATTTACACACCCCCAGCGCTAGGCGTTCGGCTGGAGAGTGGAGACGCCCAACACCGCGCGGTGTTGGGACAATCCCAACACCGCGCGGGTTAAGGCCCACACGTAAGTGTTTCTTTATCTGCAATTATTTGCGGTTATATCCTGATTTTTCCAAAACTGAAAACTCACTATGTAAATATTTTCCGTTATTCCAACAAATGACTCTGTTTAGGCTGTGCATTTATATTTAACTACCGTTTATTAATTTCCCATTCGTAATTATCCCTGCACTTCTTGGCTTTTTTGCATTTTTTTTTATCGTATTATTTTATTTGAAAATGATAACATTATAATCTACAACTAGCGCTAAGATAAACTTGCACTTAAGTATAGTAAATAGCTTTCTTATCCTTCCCTAGTTAGTCTCTACTGCGGAAGACGGGTCGGTGGACGTCGTTTCCGGACAAAGTAAACGCATGACAATAGGTGCTACCGTTTTGTCACACTCACTGCACTCGCTGGCCGGAACTGAACTGGCGGTCATGAACCCTATTGTGTGAGGCCAGCATGCAGAAACTGTCATCTCAGAGAAAACGGTTGGACGTCCACAATGATAAACGTTAAAAATTTCGCCGTGATTTTCCACTGGGTGATTTCTAGCGAAACTGCTTCTTGCTTCTACTAGTACAAAGACCTTTAGAAACTTAACACAGGGATCCGCCGGGTTGCGTAGTCACACGTGAGACGATCCATGCGAAAGTCGCTGAAACGCCTGCAATGTCTCGATTGGTATGTTAGGGCGCTCCTCGACAACGCAGGTCATTTAAGGCGCCTCCAATGTCCCAAATTTATAATACTTTGAGCAATTTACTGAGTTGATGTGGAATAGACAACTGACGCTGGCGACCCCTCGACTAGAGCGAAAACTGAATAAGCAGTGAGAGTTAATTCTTGAAGATCTTCGATGATGATGATGATTGGGGTTTTAGGGCGCACCGACTGCTTGTGGTCACTTGGCGCCCATGAAGATCTTCGAGGGCGCGAGTTAATTATTCATAGCATTCGACTATGAAATCGTAATGCTAACCGCAATAACAACATAAGTGAGTCATGAGTCAACACGCCATATCCTACTGAGATACGTTCACGGAATCAAAATCAACCTACACCGCATGACTTGGAATGCGATGACCCGGGACGGCCCTCCAGCCTGTGATGCAGCAGAGCCTGCTACTGCTGCTGCTGCTGCTGCTGCTGCTGCTGCTTCTGCAGCTGCTGGTGAACGTGTGAGTGAAATCTATTCGGGACACCGTATCGCCCATGACCGATCTGAAATCAGCGGCCCAGCTGGTCCCGGCGGGCCGCTGCGGGAGAAATCAGAACGCCACTGAATACCGAGTGCACCCTGTCCGCCCCCTCCGCCAACCCGACGGTGCCGGCACGCACGTGACGTTCTTACGCCCCAGCAACATGCTGAGAGGGTAGTTCATGGACTAGGCTTTCCAAGACTATACAAGACAAGACTAATTTAAATAGCTCCGTTAATGAATTGCATTTTAGGAATGTTAATTATGAGAACAAAACTGAGCGTTACTTCGTAAAAATCGTGCGATTGTTTTTATAAATTTAAATAGCTACTATAGCCTTAATAAAGGGAATAGGTCATTTTGAAAGTTGTCTTGAAATTTGGCTATATTTTGAGCTGAAAAAAACGAATATGACATTTGTTTGGACGATAGATGGATATCCGTCGAAAAATGAGCATGTTTCTCTTTTCTCCTTCATAGATTAAACAAACCGCATGGCACTGCATGACGTCATGCGTATGACAGCTCAGATATGGATGGTAATGCACACAATAATGACGGACTAGTGACATATAGTAAGCAAAATAGGACGCGTTGCTTGAGTTTCTGAATCTTTAGATAAAATATCTCTACTTCACCAAAAAAAAATGCTGGTTTCTGGTAACCTAAAGAGGTTTCACGGTTACTATAAAATACACGCGAACATTGTAATGGTTACGGCTCAACTTACGCTAGTTACGGCTAGTCTGCGGCGAAATCTGTGCATGACGCAAATCTGACGTCAGCGGGTATGACGTTACAATACCGACGATGTTTCGTAGACCCGAAACCGAATTTTAATTTAGGTTCTGTGTCGAAACTACTTAGCGTAGAGTAGAAATTATTTCACTGTAGTCATTTTTTTTACCTGCCCTACAATTCTGCTATCTCAGTTCAAAACACCATGTTAAAGGTGAACTATTCCCCTTAAACTCGACGTTTAATCTTGAAGCGCAGCGGCGTTTTAGAGAAGCATTTTGAAGTATTGTCAATCGTGTCGGAGAAAAACATGGTGTGCATCTATACGAAAAGATGCTGTTCTTCAGTGCGGAAGGAAATATTCACCAAGCATATCATGCTCACCGAGCATAGTCGACCTACTCTGGGCCGCCATGATCGTCAGCAGTGACACCCGGCAATGCACTACGTCGAGATGGACCAGTAACAACTCACCTAAATTGAAATCCAGCGCCGGAACCATGGTGTGGGCCTTTCAGCAGCAGCCACTCCGTCTCACATGTCAGCACCGCTCCACGGCCCGCCCGCTGGCCATCACGTCCCACTGCCGACACGTCAGTCCACCGCTCGTCCCAGTGGCACCCTTCACCCTATCGCTCCCCGGGCGCAGGGCCGAGAGAGTGGCGGCGCGCACCACGTTTGTAGACCACTGGCACGCGCGCGCGAGAGCCGGCCCGACTTTCCAGCTGGGGGCCACGGCGACCACTGGCCGGCCGGGCGAGCCGGGCCGGACCGGCCGGCGACCGCCGCCGAATCAGGTCACTAGCCGGCGGCGAAAGGCGACGGACCGCCTCACCGGGCGACCTCCAGTCCCGTCCCGTCCTGTCCCTGTCCTGTCCCTGTCCCTGTCCCTGTCCTGTCCCTGTCCTGTCCCTGTCCTGTCCCTGTCCCTGTCCCTGTCCCTGTCCCTGTCCCTGTCCCTGTCCCTGTCCCTGTCCCTGTATCTGTCCCTGTCCCTGTCCCTGTCCCTGATCTGACTCCCTCTCCTCATCTGCCCTGTCACGCCCCTGTTGTCCGTGGACTGTAACACGGGTCAGCCCAGCCCCCAGGTAAGGAGGCAGTCAGTGTCCGCTGCTGAGGGTGACGGTGACAGCTGCGTGGGGCGTGGATCCCGCGGTCCCCGGTTGCGGGGCAGGTTTTCAGAGAACGGGTGATGATCTCTGGTGAACGTCTCCACAGAGAGTCGCACCCCAGCGTGACCTCGCGGCGCTCGAGCAATGGTGACGCATCGCGGATCACTCTGAGTCATCTGCACGAGGTCAGTCCGAATCAGTGCCCTCTGCACACACCACACTACTACACTGCACTACACTACTACAGTCAGTGTACCTCACGTACTAGTGCAGAGCTATGACAGCGAAGGTCGAGTTTCTTATTCGCTTTGTTAGCTTTCTTTCTTTAGATATTTCGTCGTCATCTTCCAAAATAAACTGATTTGTTGCTATTGTTTTCTATCGCTTTCAGAGAATGACTGATCGAATCCTAACGTTATTGGTTAAATTGTAGGCGTAATGGTTATCTGACAGATCGCTTATGCTAAGCAGAAAAAGTAAGCTATCACAACATAACCATTCGGCCCATAGGCGTAGGAACCGGGAGGGGGGGGGGGGGGGGCACGGCCCCATCACTTTTCGGCCATTGTTGTGACTAAAATCATTATTTTTGCTTGGTGAGAAAAGTTTTTGATGGTAAAAGGTTCGCCAAGGCGAGAACAGCCCAATCTGCAAATAAATCTTCCACAGGGGGGTGGGGTTCTCTCAAAACGAGATCACAGTTTCACTACCCCCTCACTTTTCGTGACGTTCCTACGTCCCTGCAATTCGCCTTATGTCGAAAGAACACCATACCTATGGAGACATGGAGATGTATTCATTGTTATCACATTATCACGTGGTGAGATGCCGCCCTTTCCACAGGCCAAACAGTGAGCTGATGCACCACGTGACACTGTTCACAGCCCACCACTGAAAGACAGACTGTCACGTCAGGTTGGCGAGTACCCAGTCTGAGTATGCCGCCACTCGGGTGTATATTCCGGGGAACTCTGTCGTGCCGCAGGATTCGATACCGATTGACCACACTCCGACCACCTGGTATCGGGAGTCGTGGGTGGGCGCCATTAGTGGACCACCGGAGTCGGCTGGACAGGCGGCCGAGTCCAGCGGGACCCCGCCCAGCCGACCGGCGCACAGTTTCGTGCCCTGGAAGCCGCCCGGGAAGCGGGCATCGAACAGCGGCACGCGCCGGTAGGTGTCCTCACAGCGGGTCGGGTCGATCAGCTGGAGTGGGGTGTCGAGCAGTTCGGAGGCTGGGTAGGCGACCGGCTCCGAGGCGCCCCAGCCGGCCACCCACAGCGGGTGACTCGTGACTTCCACGTCAGCAGGGGGCAGACAGACGGGCCACACAGCCTCCGTCAGCTCCACCGGCGCCGCCAGTCGCACCACGGCCAGGTCGTTCTGCGCGCCGACGAACTGCGGGTGCTGCGTCACACCGGAGAGGTTACGCTCCTGGTGGCGCACCTCGGCCGGCGTGATCAGGTCGTGGTCGCCGATGTGTGCTCCGACTGCGCCGGACTCCTCCGGCCGCAGACAGTGGGCGGCCGTCAGCACGTGCCGGTCGGTGATTAGGGCGCCGCCGCAGAACCAGTCCCCTAGACCGGAGTCCGTCCACCGTCCGAACAGCACCAGCCACGGCCAGCGGCCCACCCGGGCGCCGACAGCGCCGAATTCTAGGCCGGACCAGCGGTGGGAGCTCCGGATGACCCTGTACGGGTCACCGCACTGCTCCGGAAGCGACACTGGTGTCGGGGCGGGCTCCGGTGGTGCCGATGCAGGTCCCGACGGAGCTGACGCAGGGACCGATGGAGCTGGTGCAAGTGCTAATGGTGTCGGTAATAGTGACGGTGTAGGTTGAAATGGTGGTGCTAGGACTGTTTTCGGTAAAGGCGCTGGTACAAGTTCTGGTACTGGTGCCGGTGCTTGCGGAAACGCTGGCTCGGGTACCGGTGTTTGCGGAAACGCTGGCTCCTTTGCCCGTGTTTGTGGAAATGCCGGCTCGGGTTCCGGTTCTTGTGAAAACGCTGGCTCGGGTGCCGGTGCTTGTGAAGGCGCGGGCTCGGGTTCCGGTGCTTGTGGAAACGCTAGCTCTAGTGACAGTTCTTGTGAAAACGCTGGCTCTGGTACTGGTGCTTGTGAAAACACTGGTTCGGGTGCTGGTGCTTGTGGAAACGCTGGATCGGTTGACAGTGCTTGTGGAAACGCTGGCTCTGGTACTGGTGCTTGAGAAAACACTGGTTCGGGTGCTGGTGCTTGTGGAAACGCTGGATCGGTTGACAGTGCTTGAGAAAACACTGGTTCGGGTGCTGGTGCTTGTGGAAACGCTGGATCGGTTGACAGTGCTTGTGGAAACGCTGGCTCTGGTACTGGTGCTTGTGAAAACACTGGTTCGGGTGCTGGTGCTTGTGGAAACGCTGGATCGGTTGACAGTGCTTGTGGAAACGCTGGCTCGGGTGCCGTTGCTTGTTGCGAGTCAGAAGCAGCAGCAGCAGCAGCAGCAGCGACAGGACAGCAGACTAGTGGCATAACTCCAGAGAAACCGCAGATTACTGGCCGGTTGTTGATCAGGTCCTGTCTGGTTTTATAAGCCGGACATTGTAAAACACTCATACACTTCTGATCGACAATGTCACAATGACTCCTCGGTTCGTTAAAGTTGAGCGTGAACCCCACACTGACTAGAGCACATATCGCGATGAGAATCCAGTGCCAGGTAGGAGCCATGGTGCCCCCGGCCACACCAGCCACCTCCTGCCTCCGACACACTCCGCTGTACACTGCGGCGTCACTCCGGTCTGCTTTCTGTACTGTACACCGCAGCTTACTGGAGGAAACATTAAGCTGTCAACTGCACGTGATCGAGTGATGTTTTCCGGTTTACAGATGTATGGATAACGCGCGTGACAAAGGATCCTTCCACAGAGGGGCAGCGACCGCAGTTTGTAAACAAACATCACTCGGGGTTTCACTATTTGAGGCGCTATTAGCGCTCAGAGAGCCTTATTAAAGTCGACTGCTATGCGTCGCAATCTGTTAAAGGATACATAATTATGACACAATTCCCATCGGCGGTGTACCTCTGTGTCACTCGCCCGTGACAACCGGATTGTGTTTTCCAGGAATTACCCGTGATGGTAGCCAAACTATACATTTCCGTGATTTACTTGCCATTGTTGTAATGATTTGTAAATCCCATACATTCACCATCTCCAAAGGTCAACGTTTTTTCCTCCAACTCCAAAGGTAAAATCTCAACAAATAAACGGTTTTTCGCTGGACGCTCATTTTCTGAAGTAAAAAAAAGCATATGTAGCCAACCACTGGAACCGACATATTAAACTCTATGTTCTGTATTCTATTTAATGCGTTGTTCATAACTGGTATAATAATAAATGCCCGCGTAACATGATTACCGAGCGGGCGCGTTTGATGTTACTATGTTGAGGCTACAACGTTTGATGTTACTATGTTGAGGCTACAACGTTTGATGTTACTATTGTGTGCGCTACTGCAGTCTCCAGCCCGTTGTGTTACTGCGGTGTGAGCTATTGCAGTCTCCATTTTTGTGGTCCTACTTTTGTGTGCGCTACTGCAGTCTCCAATCTGTGATGTTATTCTTGTGTGCGCTACTGCAGTCTCCAATCCGTGGTGTTACTGTTGTGTGCGCTATTGCAGTCTCCAGCCTTTTGGTGATACTGTTGTGTGCGATACTGCAGCCTCCAATCTGTGGTGTTATTCTTATGTGCGCTACTGCAGTCTCCAATGTTTGGTGTTACTGCTGTGTGCGCTACTGCAGTTCCCATCCTTTTGGTGCTACTGTTGTGTGCGCTACTGCAGTCTCCAACGTTTGGTGTTACTGTTGTGTGCTACAGCAGTCTCCAGTCCATGGTGTTACTGCTGTGTGTGCTACTGCAATCTCCAAGGTTTGGCGTTCTGTCGTGTGTAGTGTGCACTACTGGGGCATTCCACGATAGATCGACCCAACAAAATCAAAATTAACACCATCATATTTTATTTCTCTCTGTAATTTGGTCTAGGGGGTTATCATAGGCGGGGAAGCCAGCTGTGCCAACAAAAACAATATCTGAGTAGCGGTTTTCAGGATATAGCCTCGGAGACTTTTCGGAGGTCACTCAGCGGGCCTACATTTGGCGGCTCGTAGTTCACAAACCATCATAATTACGACATCAAGCCTGTATAATGAAGAACTTGCATTGAACCGAGGGACTTTTGTGCAATCTCGATTTTTTTTTGACACGTGACCGCTTGACCTATTTTTTGGTGAGTGACCAGGACAATTCCTCAATTGAAAGTCGAATTTCCGTTTGAAGAAGATGCAAGCCTGGTCAATGTTCTTTCATATAGACAAATAAACAAAGGCTTTTGGCCTCCCAATTGGATTTTTGAGCTTCCTAATATGATAGATCGGCAAAAACATCATATTTTATTTCTCTCTGTAATTTGGTATAGGCGGGGAAGCCAGCTGTGCCAACGAAAAAATAATCGAAGCAGCGGTTTTCAAGATTTAGCCTCGGGAACTTTTCAGAAGAGCCTATAGTCGATATAACCCGCGCCGTACCTCGCGGGTAATATGCTCGGCGCCACCTTCGCCGTGCCGGTGCTCGGCGCCACCTTCGCCGTGCGGGGGGGAGGGGGCGCTTCGACGCCCCCTCTAACTCGGCTCCTATATAACATAGACAAAAACCAAAAACACTGGTCGAAAGCTCGTCAAAATGCACTTGGAAACTATTTCATGCAACTTTTTTATCAGGTCAATATTGAGGTCACCAGAGGTCAAGGGTTAGATTTTCAAGTTTTAGGACTTCACTCCAGAAATTCCCAGATAGCACAGGAACTATGAAAGCTAGGAACACACAGAAAAACAATGAAAAGTGCTTCAAAAAATGCAATCGACAAGGTGTCCTCAGATGTGAGCTCAGGTGAATAGTTGAGGCTCCAGAGCTCATCAAATGTCAAAAGGCTATTTTTTAGCAAAACAGTTTTCACAAATATATTTTTACCGAACAAAGATAGGGAAATAATTTTGACGTCATCGTGTTTGTCTCGTCAAGGTGCTTTGTATCATGTGCATGGTGACCAGGTTAGGTCAACTTAGAAATTTGACCTCAGGTCAAGGAAGTGGTGATCTAATTAGGTCACTTTGGGACGTGCACATTGGGAGACGTGTCTCGACGAGGCAAACACATTGGTGCCAGTTTCACTTCTCTGTCTGGAATTTGTCGAGAGTTATTAGCAAAGAAGTGTTGGTGACATCGGGTGACCTCATCTGACCCTGTAGAAGTCACTGAACAAAAATTGCACCCGCAACTTCAATAATGGCCTATGATAACATGATCCAGAAGGAACTGGACTGATATAATTCGTATCCTCAGAATAGGAAACATTTGATTATTTCCCCATTGACTTATAATGGTCACGAAATTGACCCGACCTTAGGTCACCGATATAAAACAAAATCCGAGATGTATGTGTTGTAGGTACTATCGCTTATGAAATCCTGTAAGTACGAAATCGATCGGCCAAAAACTGTGGCTAGCTGTGGTGCGACCGGAAACATGGAGGTGGAGTCACGTGACCTGGTCTGGTGACCTGACCTGAGATGAGCCGATGTATTATTAAACAAAATAATGTGTGCAATTGATGACTGACCAGCTGTGCCAAAAATGGCGGCGCTGTGCGCCGCCGTTTTTTTTTACTATCCTCGAAAAACCTTAGGGGGGGGGGGGGCGTCTAAACGCCCCCGGCACGGCGTGGGTTAAGAGGCTCAAAAATCCTATTTCGAGGCCGACAGCCATTTTTTCTTATCTGGAAGAACATTAACCAGGGTTGAATCGTCTTCGTACGGAAATTCGACTTTCAATTGAGAAATTGTCTTGGTCACTCATAAAAAATAGGTCAAGCGGTCACACGCCCCCCCCCCCAAAAAAAAAACGAGATCGCCAAAATGTTCCTCTGTTCAATGCGAGTTTCTTCAATATATGGGTTTGATGTCGTATCTATGATGGTTTGTGAAGTACGAGCCGCCAAATGTAGCGAGCCGCTGAGTGACCTACGAAAAGTGCCCGAGGCCATATCTTAAAAAATCGCTGCTCAGATTATTTTTCGTTGGCACAGCTGGATTATGATAACCCCCTATGATGACCCCCCAGACCAAATTACAGAGATAAATTGAATATGATGGTGTTTTTTCGATCTATCATATTTCAAAAATCCTCAAATATCCTGAGGATTTTGAGGCTCAAAAATCCAATTTGGAGGCCGAAAGGCATTTTTTTATTTTTTATCTGAAAGAACTTTGACCAGGCTTGAATCTTCTTCTCAAACAGAAATTCGACTTTCAATTGAGTAATTGTCCGGGTCAGTGACCAGAGACCAGAGTCCTGCCAGAGCCCCTCATGGGACACATTTTCAGCCCCCATCCCGTTCCAGCCCATTCAGCCAGACCCAAACCAGTTCCAATCCAAATCCAAATCCGAATTCATAGTTGAATTCATAGTTCATAGTTCATAGTCCCATTCCCACCTATTTCAGCACATTTTACCTTTTGTGGTGCTAAAAAATGATATGGTCTGTCCCAAACCCGTTCCAACCCGTTACATTTCCAAAAATGGCCCATTCCCACCCATTTCCATCTTGTTCCATGGGTTCCATGGGGATTCCCATTCCATGAAGGGCTCTACAGTGGTCACGCATCAAAAATAGGTCAAGCGGCCACGTGTCCAATTTTATTATTCCTAGATTGCAAAAATGTCCCTCGGTTCAATGCAAGTTTCTTTAAGAGATAGGTTTCATGTCGTAACTATGATGGTTTGCGAACTACGAGCCGCCAAATGTAGGCCTGCTGAGTGACCTCCGAAAAGTGCCCGATGCTATATCTTGAAAACCGCTACTCGGATATTTTTCGTTGACACAGCTAGTTTCCCGCCTATGATAACCCCCTAGACCAAATTATAGCCAACAATAAAACATGGTGGTGGTGTTATGCCTTGGGCGACCTATCGTGGACTGCAGTCTCCAAAGTTTGGTGTTACTGCTGTGTGTGCTACTGCAGTCTCCATTGTTTGGTGTTACTGCTGTGTGTGCTACTGCAGTCTCCATTGTTTGGTGTTACTGCTGTGTGCGCTACTGCAGTCTCCATTGTTTGGTGTTACTGTTGTGTGAGCTACTGGAGTTCCCAGCCTTTCGGTGCTATACTGTTGTGTGCGCAACTGCAGTCTCAACTGTCAACTGCAGTCGCAACTGCAGTGTTACTACTGTGTGTGCTACTGCAGTCTCCATTGTTTGGTGCTACTGCTGTGTGCGCTACTGCAGTCTCCATTGTTTGGTGTTACTGCTGTGTGCGCTACTGCAGTCTCCATTGTTTGGTGTTACTGTTGTGTGTGCTACTGCAGTCTCCAAAGTTTGGTGTTACTGCTGTGTGCGCTACTGCAGTCTCCATTGTTTGGTGTTACTGCTGTGTGCGCTACTGCAGTCTCCAAAGTTTGGTGTTACTGCTGTGTGTGCTACTGCAGCCTCCATTGTTTGGTGTTACTGCTGTGTGCGCTACTGCAGTCTCCATTGTTTGGTGTTACTGTTGTATGCGCTACTGCAGTCTCCAAAGTTTGGTGTTACTGCTGTGTGTGCTACTGCAGTCTCCAAAGTTTGGTGTTACTGCTGTGTGTGCTACTGCAGCCTCCATTGTTTGGTGTTACTGCTGTGTGTGCTACTGCAGCCTCCATTGTTTGGTGTTGCTGTTGTGTGTGCTACTGCAGTCTCCATTGTTTGGTGTTACTGCTGTGTGCGCTACTGCAGTCTCCAAAGTTTGGTGTTACTGCTGTGTGTGCTACTGCAGCCTCCATTGTTTGGTGTTACTGCTGTGTGCGCTACTGCAGTCTCCATTGTTTGGTGTTACTGTTGTGTGTGCTACTGCAGTCTCCATTGTTTGGTGTTACTGTTGTGTGTGCTACTGCAGTCTCCATTGTTTGGTGTTACTGTTGTATGCGCTACTGCAGTCTCCAAAGTTTGGTGTTACTGCTGTGTGCGCTACTGCAGTCTCCATTGTTTGGTGTTACTGTTGTGTGAGCTACTGCAGTCTCCATTGTTTGGTGTTACTGCTGTGTGCGCTACTGCAGTCTCCATTGTTTGGTGTTACTGCTGTGTGCGCTACTGCAGTCTCCAAAGTTTGGTGTTACTGTTGTGTGAGCTACTGCAGTCTCCATTGTTTGGTGTTACTGCTGTGTGCGCTACTGCAGTCTCCAAAGTTTGGTGTTACTGTTGTGTGAGCTACTGCAGTCTCCATTGTTTGGTGCTACTGTTGTGTGTGCTACTGCAGTCTCCATTGTTTGGTGTTACTGTTGTGTGAGCTACTGGAGTTCCCATCCTTTTGGTGCTACTGCTGTGTGTGCTACTGCAGTCTCCAAAGTTTGGTGTTACTGTTGTGTGCCCTACTGCAGTCTCCAAAGTTTGGTGTTACTGCTGTGTGCTACTGCAGTCTCCAAAGTTTGGTGTTACTGCTGTGTGTGCTACTGCAGCCTCCATTGTTTGGTGTTACTGCTGTGTGAGCTACTGCAGTCTCCATTGTTTGGTGCTACTGTTGTGTGTGCTACTGCAGTCTCCATTGTTTGGTGTTACTGTTGTGTGAGCTACTGGAGTTCCCATCCTTTTGGTGCTACTGCTGTGTGTGCTACTGCAGTCTCCAAAGTTTGGTGTTACTGTTGTGTGAGCTACTGCAGTCTCCATTGTTTGGTGTTCCTGCTGTGTGCGCTACTGCAGTCTCCAAAGTTTGGTGTTACTGTTGTGTGAGCTACTGCAGTCTCCATTGTTTGGTGCTACTGTTGTGTGTGCTACTGCAGTCTCCATTGTTTGGTGTTACTGTTGTGTGAGCTACTGGAGTTCCCATCCTTTTGGTGCTACTGCTGTGTGTGCTACTGCAGTCTCCAAAGTTTGGTGTTACTGTTGTGTGCCCTACTGCAGTCTCCATTGTTTGGTGTTACTGTTGTATGCGCTACTACAGTCTCCAAAGTTTGGTGTTACTGTTGTGTGCCCTACTGCAGTCTCCAAAGTTTGGTGCTACTGTTGTGTGTGCTACTGCAGTATCCATTGTTTGGTGTTACTGTTGTGTGAGCTACTGCAGTCTCCAAAGTGTGGTGCTACTGCTGTGTGTGCTACTGCAGTCTCCAAAGTTTGGTGTTACTGCTGTGTGCGCTACTGCAGTCTCCAAAGTTTGGTGCTACTGCTGTGTGTGCTACTGCAGTCTCCAAAGTTTGGTGCTACTGCTGTGTGTGCTACTGCAGTCTCCAAAGTTTGGTGTTACTGCTGTGTGCGCTACTGCAGTCTCCAAAGTTTGGTGCTACTGCTGTGTGTGCTACTGCAGTCTCCAAAGTTTGGTGCTACTGCTGTGTGCGCTACTGCAGTCTCCAAAGTTTGGTGCTACTGTTGTGTGTGCTACTGCAGTCTCCATTGTTTGGTGTTACTGTTGTGTGAGCTACTGGAGTTCCCATCCTTTTGGTGCTACTGCTGTGTGTGCTACTGCAGTCTCCAAAGTTTGGTGCTACTGTTGTATGCGCTACTGCAGTCTCCAAAGTTTGGTGTTACTGCTGTGTGCGCTACTGCAGTCTCCAAAGTTTGGTGCTACTGTTGTGTGTGCTACTGCAGTCTCCATTGTTTGGTGTTACTGTTGTGTGAGCTACTGGAGTTCCCATCCTTTTGGTGCTACTGCTGTGTGTGCTACTGCAGTCTCCAAAGTTTGGTGCTACTGCTGTGTGCGCTACTGCAGTCTCCAAAGTTTGGTGCTACTGTTGTGTGTGCTACTGCAGTCTCCAAAGTTTGGTGCTACTGTTGTGTGAGCTACTGGAGTCTCCAAAGTTTGGTGCTACTGTTGTGTGTGCTACTGCAGTCTCCATTGTTTGGTGTTACTGTTGTGTGTGCTACTGCAGTCTACATTGTTTGGTGCTACTGTTGTGTGAGCTACTGGAGTTCCCAGCCTTTCGGTGCTATACTGCTGTGTGTGCTACTGCAGTCTCCAAAGTTTGGTGTTACTGCTGTGTGCGCTACTACAGTCTCCAAAGTTTGGTGTTACTGCTGTGTGTGCTATACTGCAGTTTCCAGCCCGTGATGTTCACCGCTAAGAGATGCGTACTGAAGGCAACAGCGCGACATGAACTGCAGACAATACACTCGGTAAGCAATTGGCCGTGCCTCTTTCATAATTCAATTAAGATTAAGTGCTATTTGTATTGGAAAAAACACTCGCTCGGTTCTCAGCACAATAAAGCTGCTTCCCGGTATTAAACACATCTAAACAAGCACGTAGCCAGGATTTTTATCATGGGGGGAGGGGGACATGTGTGGTGGATACAATTTTGCTCCATTTCGTTAGCGAAAAGTTGTTGACCGGGAAGGGGGGTCGGGTCGTTGCACAATCGCATTTGATCTAGTGTAAGCTGGTTTGCGCAAAATCGCATTTTATCTAGTGTAAACTGGTCTACTCAGGGGGGGGGGGGGGGGGGGTCATGGCCAATCTTGGCTACGTTCCTGCATCTAAACAATGTGTTACAACAGCCCTGGCATTACAGGGACTTAAATAATCCCGCCTTACAAAGCGTGTTTTCATGATGAAATCAGCCTGATCTTATTATCGTTTCTGAATGTAATCTGCATTGTGTTGGACTGCGCGATATTCAACATTACATGCAAATGAGAAACCATGCCAATTTTGCAAATATTTTTACGTTTAAATGTCTACCAAATGAATCTCAGTGTATGCGTTGTTTTGCACTTATGCGGCATATATAAGATATAGCATATCTCACTGGCGGATCTAGGGTTTGAGTTTTTTTTTGGGGGGGGGGGGCTAAAATTTCGCTCCGTTTCATCAGCGAAAAGTTGTTGACCGGGAGAGGATAGTTTTTCCCTAATTATCACTTCTTACAGCCAATGCAGGAACGCGCGGGAGGGGCATACTTGTATTGATTGCCCCTAATGCCCCTTCCCCCACCCCCTCCCTGGTAGATCCGCCAGTATTCTGCAGTGGTAGGGTTACCACTACATAAATAATAATAATAATAGTTTATGTCATACCTGCTCGGTAGTCGGTACATATCTGAAAATCAATATTATAGTTATGGGCCATACTTTCCATTCAAAGCCTTGGATTGCGACTATTATCGTGCAAAGTGCTCTTGAAGGTAAGGTATAATGCATTTCCCACATAAGCGAAAGTGAAATTGTAAGGAAAGGTCAAGGTCAATGTCAGGTCACAAAAGGTCGCTATGGGCAAGAGGTCTACGAAAGTCATGCAACACATGTTTTATGGGTTATTTTACACGTATAATTTTATAGTAGCAGCCATTTGCACAACCTGACCCCATAGAATGGCCCTCAGGTCAAGGTCAGGTCACATAAGGTCACAATTTGAAATTTATTAATCTAAATAAAAAGCCATGTTTCTAGACCAGTTTTGTCTCGGAAATACAGAGGTGGCATTTGTTTGTCTATATCTGGTCACTAAAAGCCAAACAATGCAACTTCAAACAATGACGTCATCAGTTACTTATACTTAGTGAGCCATAAGTCAGTCAAAAATAAATATATTACTTTTAAATTTGGCCTGGGTATCGTCCATACTTGGTTCTCCAATATATATCCCTTTTTTTAATATCTTCAAATATGATAATGTTGTGGAAATCAATCCGACAAAATCTTCTTCTTTTTTTGGGGGGGGGGGGAGGTTGTTAAAAACCAAACATTCCGAAAATCCGAGATTGCTATTTTGAAGAGAATGTCATTGCCTTTCTTTTGACTTTTTTGATTTGTATCAAAACTCCATTTTCTACGATTTTTCAAACATTTGTCGTTTTTCCACCAAAAATGGCATGACATGACGCCATTACAACGTCATTATCTCCCAAAGTGCTACATGAAGTTCATTGCAATTTGGTAAGAAGACGTATAACTGATGCAGCATAAGGTACTGAAAGTTTCGCGCCACTATAATAGTTTTCAAGTCATTGAGAAAATCCGGGAGGGAGGGGGAAGATTTGGCCCCAGCAGAGTGCGGGTTACTATTAGACGGATTACACACAACATAGGGAATTCACTACACGGAAATTCACATGGAAATTCACTCATACATGGTTTGATAAGAGCATTTTGCAAAGGTTTTTATGTTTAAATGTCTACCAAATGAATCTCATTGTATGCGTTGTTTTGCACTTATGCGGCATATATAAGATATAGCATATCTCACTGGCGGATCTAGGATTCGAGTTGGGGGGGGGGGGGGGCTAAAATTTATCTCATTTTCATCAGTGAAAAGTTATTGACCGGGAGAGAGGGAGGGGGAGAGTTTTTCCCTAATTATCACTTCTTACAGCCAATGCATGAACGCGCGGGAGGGCTCACGCGCTCCTCAGCAGGCGAGACCAAAGGCTGCGACGCTGCGTGTACAATTATAACTTACGGTGGTTGTGAATCACTCCAGATTAAAAATAGCGCCAGACGCGCCGCTTTCCCTACTGCTACCAAAATGCTACAACATAGGGATAACACGAACGAGGCAAAAAATAATGGGTTATTTCTTAGGCAAGAAGTTATTTTTCGCAGTCAGTAATTCAGTATCCATTTTCATCGCCAGTTTCAGCGATTTTTTTGCGGGTGAAGGGTGGGGGGGGGGGGCTAATTTCTATTGCCGCCCCCCCCCCCCCTGGAGCGCGCATACACACGCGCGCGCACACGCATGCATTTGATGCTCATTTCCGACCACGCGGGGAAGGATTGAGGGTAACGGAAAGTAGCTATGTTGAAATCCTATCCTTTAACGAATTGCCCGATTTAAAAAGTACGTTAACCTACAACAGTTGTATATCACATCGACTCGATATCGCCGGCAGTCCAGTTTTCACACACGTCCCGCTCTCACGCCATAAGCGCGACCTGTTAGCGGCTCACACACAATGAACCCTTTCGTCGTTTAAATGTGAGAGCCCAGGATAAATGAGTACCATAGTCATAATCCAAAACACTGGACGTGATATAAACTCGACTGTTGTGACATATTGTGGCCCATGGGGCAGTTGAAAACACTCGGTATCTGCCGTTCCTGTAAAGTACGGCGATACCTTCACACGAGCGTTATTTACGCATGTATTGCACACTTTTGATACGACCTATGTGCTTGTATAAGCTAAGGTGCTCGTCTTTTCTTGCAAACAAATGCAACCACTGGTGACACTTTTCGTGTGGGAGTTGCTTTGCTGAGCTGTGACCAAACAGCGGAAATACCTCGGTGAACTCCTTGGGTGCCAGTTCCCGCCTGTGACTAACTGCTCAGCAGTAATCTGTGCGGGTGATTAGTGATTAGTGACACTGCTGCACCAGTAGTCAGCTTTCTACGCCGGGGGGGGGGGGGGACGGTCTGGCTCCGACCCGCCAGCTGACCGGCCAGCGGTCAGCCGGGACCCGGAGTCGCCCCTGACTCATCCAGCGCCTCTCTGCGTCACTCCCCTCCCGGCGGACACCGCCGCCTTTCTCCAGCCTTGACACTGGCGCGCGTAGTCGGCAGTCCGCAAAACCGATTGCCCAAGCGCGCAGTCTGCACAAGCAGAGAAAGCTCTCGGCGGGCGCCCGCGCTGTTTACCCGCCTGACATCCGGGACGGTGTGTCGGCACCGGACGCACGCTGGGTGATCTCGGTCAGTCGTGCCTCCCCTCTGCCCGGCCTCTCCGGGCCCCACGGCCGCTCCTCGCCGTCCTCTCACTCTCAGTGAAGGGCTGCCTCGCCGCGGTGCGCTGCGCACCGGCTGTGTGTGTGTGGGATTCCCCACTCGCCCGCCAGCAGGAGTGCACCTCTGGCTGAATGATGACGGAAAAGATGCCAGTCCCGGTGTTTAGAACACATACGTTTTGCTCTCTGGGCACAACGATGCTACTTTGAATTTCTGTATTCATGGAAGTGATATTTTAAGAGACTAATGATAATGAAAGAGCTTTAAATTAGATAGAACTATTCACTGCCCTAAAGCAGAAGACCAATGAATAGCAAAACATACCCACGTCGTTCCACTATTCTTTCAAAACCCATTCAACCAAGAAAAGCATACTAATGAAGCGGGCCGCACAGGCTGGTGAGTGGGGTGCACGGATCCGTCATATTCCGACTACATGGAGTGGTAGCACGGGATGGTGAGTGGGATGTACGGATCCGTCATATTCCGACTACATGGAGTGGTAGCACGGGATGGTGACGCATGGGATGCACGGATCCGTCATATTCCGACTACATGGAGTGGTAGCACGGGATGGTGAGTGGGATGCACGGATCCGTCATATTCCGACTACATGGAGTGGTAGCACGGGATGGTGAGTGGGATGCACGGATCCGTCATATTCCGACTACACGGAGTGGTAGCACAGGATGGTGAGTGAGGTGCACAGATCCGTCATATTCCGACTACATGGAGTGGTAGCACAGGCTGGTGAGTGGGGTGCACGGATCCGTCATATTCCTACTACACGGAGTGGTAGCACGGGATGGTGAGTGGGGTGCACGGATCCGTCATATTCCGACTACATGGAGTGGTAGCACAGGCTGGTGAGTGGGGTGCACGGATCCGTCATATTCCTACTACACGGAGTGGTAGCACAGGCTGGTGAGTGGGATGCACGGATCCGTCATATTCCGACTACATGGAGTGGTAGCACAGGCTGGTGAGTGGGGTGCACGGATCCGTCATATTCCGACTACACGGAGTGGTAGCACAGGCTGGTGAGTGGGGTGCAGGGATCCGTCATATTCCGACTACATGGAGTGGTAGCACGGGATGGTGAGTGGGGTGCACGGATCCGTCATATTCCGACTACATGGAGTGGTAGCACAGGCTGGTGAGTGGGGTGCACGGATCCGTCATATTCCGACTACACGGAGTGGTAGCACAGGCTGGTGAGTGGGGTGCAGGGATCCGTCATATTCCGACTACATGGAGTGGTAGCACGGGATGGTGAGTGGGATGCACGGATCCGTCATATTCCGACTACATGGTGTGGTAGCACGGGATGGTGAGTGGGGTGCAGGGATCCGTCATATTCCGACTACACGGAGTGGTAGCACAGGCTGGTGAGTGGGGTGCACGGATCCGTCATATTCCGACTACACGGAGTGGTAGCACAGGCTGGTGAGTGGGGTGCAGGGATCCGTCATATTCCGACTACATGGAGTGGTAGCACAGGCTGGTGAGTGGGGTGCAGGGATCCGTCATATTCCGACTACATGGAGTGGTAGCACGGGATGGTGAGTGGGATGCACGGATCCGTCATATTCCGACTACATGGTGTGGTAGCACGGGATGGTGAGTGGGGTGCAGGGATCCGTCATATTCCGACTACACGGAGTGGTAGCACAGGCTCGTGAGTGGGGTGCACGGATCCGTCATATTCCGACTACACGGAGTGGTAGCACAGGCTGGTGAGTGGGGTGCACGGATCGGTCATATTCCGACTACACGGAGTGGTAGCACGGGATGGTGAGTGGGGTGCACGGAACCGTCATATTCCGACTACACGGAGTGGTAGCACGGGATGGTGAGTGGGGTGCACGGTCCGTCATATTCCGACTACATGGAGTGGTAGCACAGGCTGGTGAGTGGGGTACACGGGTCCGTCATATTCCGACTACATGGAGTGGTAGCACAGGCTGGTGAGTGGGGTGCACGGATCCGTCATATTCCGACTACATGGAGTGGTAGCACAGGATGGTGAGTGGGGTGCACGGATCCGTCATATTCCGACTACACGGAGTGGTAGCACGGGATGGTGAGTGGGGTGCACGGATCCGTCATATTCCGACTACATGGAGTGGTAGCACAGGCTGGTGAGTGGGGTGCACGGATCCGTCATATTCCGACTACATGGAGTGGTAGCACGGGATGGTGAGTGGGGTGCACGGATCCGTCATATTCCGACTACATGGAGTGGTAGCACAGAATGGAGAGTGGGGTGCACGGATCCGTCATATTCCGACTACACGGAGTGGTAGCACGGGATGGTGAGTGGGGTGCACGGATCCGTCATATTCCGACTACACGGAGTGGTAGCACAGGCTGGTGAGTGGGGTGCACGGATCCGTCATATTCCGACTACACGGAGTGGTAGCACGGGATGGTGAGTGGGGTGCACGGATCCGTCATATTCCGACTACACGGAGTGGTAGCACGGGATGGTGAGTGGGGTGCACGGATCCGTCATATTCCGACTACACGGAGTGGTAGCACGGGATGGTGAGTGGGGTGCACGGATCCGTCATATTCCGACTACATGGAGTGGTAGCACAGGCTGGTGAGTGGGGTGCACGGATCCGTCATATTCCGACTACATGGAGTGGTAGCACAGAATGGTGAGTGGGGTGCACGGATCCGTCATATTCCGACTACACGGAGTGGTAGCACGGGATGGTGAGTGGGGTGCACGGATCCGTCATATTCCGACTACACGGAGTGGTAGCACAGGCTGGTGAGTGGGGTGCACGGATCCGTCATATTCCGACTACACGGAGTGGTAGCACGGGATGGTGAGTGGGGTGCACGGATCCGTCATATTCCGACTACACGGAGTGGTAGCACAGGATGGTGAGTGGGGTGCCCGGATCCGTCATATTCCGACTACACGGAGTGGTAGCACGGGATGGTGAGTGGGGTGCCCGGATCCGTCATATTCCGACTACATGGAGTGGTAGCACAGGCTGGTGAGTGGGGTGTACGGATCCGTCATATTCCGACTACATGGAGTGGTAGCACGGGATGGTGAGTGGGGTGCACGGATCCGTCATATTCCGACTACATGGAGTGGTAGCACAGAATGGTGAGTGGGGTGCACGGATCCGTCATATTCCGACTACACGGAGTGGTAGCACGGGATGGTGAGTGGGGTGCCCGGATCCGTCATATTCCGACTACATGGAGTGGTAGCACAGGCTGGTGAGTGGGATGCACGGTCCGTCATATTCCGACTACATGGAGTGGTAGCACGGGATGGTGAGTGGGATGCACGGATCCGTCATATTCCGACTACACGGAGTGGTAGCACGGGATGGTGAGTGGGATGCACGGATCCGTCATATTCCGACTACATGGAGTGGTAGCACAGGATGGTGAGTGGGGTGCACGGATCCGTCATATTCCGACTACATGGAGTGGTAGCACAGGATGGTGAGTGGGGTGCACGGATCCGTCATATTCCGACTACATGGAGTGGTAGCACAGGATGGTGAGTGGGGTGCACGGATCCGTCATATTCCGACTACATAGAGTGGTAGCACAGGATGGTGAGTGGGGTGCACGGATCCGTCATATTCCGACTACACGGAGTGGTAGCACAGGCTGGTGAGTGGGGTGCACGGATCCGTCATATTCCGACTACATGGAGTGGTAGCACGGGATGGTGAGTGGGATGTACGGATCCGTCATATTCCGACTACATGGAGTGGTAGCACGGGATGGTGACGCATGGGATGCACGGATCCGTCATATTCCGACTACATGGAGTGGTAGCACGGGATGGTGAGTGGGATGCACGGATCCGTCATATTCCGACTACATGGAGTGGTAGCACGGGATGGTGAGTGGGATGCACGGATCCGTCATATTCCGACTACACGGAGTGGTAGCACAGGATGGTGAGTGAGGTGCACGGATCCGTCATATTCCGACTACATGGAGTGGTAGCACAGGCTGGTGAGTGGGGTGCACGGATCCGTCATATTCCTACTACACGGAGTGGTAGCACGGGATGGTGAGTGGGGTGCACGGATCCGTCATATTCCGACTACATGGAGTGGTAGCACAGGCTGGTGAGTGGGGTGCACGGATCCGTCATATTCCTACTACACGGAGTGGTAGCACAGGCTGGTGAGTGGGATGCACGGATCCGTCATATTCCGACTACATGGAGTGGTAGCACAGGCTGGTGAGTGGGGTGCACGGATCCGTCATATTCCGACTACACGGAGTGGTAGCACAGGCTGGTGAGTGGGGTGCAGGGATCCGTCATATTCCGACTACATGGAGTGGTAGCACGGGATAGTGAGTGGGGTGCACGGATCCGTCATATTCCGACTACATGGAGTGGTAGCTCAGGCTGGTGAGTGGGGTGCACGGATCCGTCATATTCCGACTACACGGAGTGGTAGCACAGGCTGGTGAGTGGGGTGCAGGGATCCGTCATATTCCGACTACATGGAGTGGTAGCACGGGATGGTGAGTGGGATGCACGGATCCGTCATATTCCGACTACATGGTGTGGTAGCACGGGATGGTGAGTGGGGTGCAGGGATCCGTCATATTCCGACTACACGGAGTGGTAGCACAGGCTGGTGAGTGGGGTGCACGGATCCGTCATATTCCGACTACACGGAGTGGTAGCACAGGCTGGTGAGTGGGGTGCAGGGATCCGTCATATTCCGACTACATGGAGTGGTAGCACAGGCTGGTGAGTGGGGTGCAGGGATCCGTCATATTCCGACTACATGGAGTGGTAGCACGGGATGGTGAGTGGGATGCACGGATCCGTCATATTCCGACTACATGGTGTGGTAGCACGGGATGGTGAGTGGGGTGCAGGGATCCGTCATATTCCGACTACACGGAGTGGTAGCACAGGCTCGAGAGTGGGGTGCACGGATCCGTCATATTCCGACTACACGGAGTGGTAGCACAGGCTGGTGAGTGGGGTGCACGGATAGGTCATATTCCGACTACACGGAGTGGTAGCACGGGATGGTGAGTGGGGTGCACGGAACCGTCATATTCCGACTACACGGAGTGGTAGCACGGGATGGTGAGTGGGGTGCACGGTCCGTCATATTCCGACTACATGGAGTGGTAGCACAGGCTGGTGAGTGGGGTACACGGGTCCGTCATATTCCGACTACATGGAGTGGTAGCACAGGCTGGTGAGTGGGGTGCACGGATCCGTCATATTCCGACTACATGGAGTGGTAGCACAGGATGGTGAGTGGGGTGCACGGATCCGTCATATTCCGACTACATGGAGTGGTAGCACAGGCTGGTGAGTGGGGTGCACGGATCCGTCATATTCCGACTACATGGAGTGGTAGCACGGGATGGTGAGTGGGGTGCACGGATCCGTCATATTCCGACTACATGGAGTGGTAGCACAGAATGGTGAGTGGGGTGTACGGATCCGTCATATTCCGACTACACGGAGTGGTAGCACGGGATGGTGAGTGGGGTGCACGGATCCGTCATATTCCGACTACACGGAGTGGTAGCACAGGCTGGTGAGTGGGGTGCAGCCGTGCACGGATCCGTCATATTCCGACTACACGGAGTGGTAGCACGGGATGGTGAGTGGGGTGCACGGATCCGTCATATTCCGACTACACGGAGTGGTAGCACAGGATGGTGAGTGGGGTGCCCGGATCCGTCATATTCCGACTACACGGAGTGGTAGCACGGGATGGTGAGTGGGGTGCCCGGATCCGTCATATTCCGACTACATGGAGTGGTAGCACAGGCTGGTGAGTGGGGTGTACGGATCCGTCATATTCCGACTACATGGAGTGGTAGCACGGGATGGTGAGTGGGGTGCACGGATCCGTCATATTCCGACTACACGGAGTGGTAGCACGGGATGGTGAGTGGGGTGCCCGGATCCGTCATATTCCGACTACATGGAGTGGTAGCACAGGCTGGTGAGTGGGATGCACGGTCCGTCATATTCCGACTACATGGAGTGGTAGCACGGGATGGTGAGTGGGATGCACGGATCCGTCATATTCCGACTACACGGAGTGGTAGCACGGGATGGTGAGTGGGATGCACGGATCCGTCATATTCCGACTACATGGAGTGGTAGCACAGGATGGTGAGTGGGGTGCACGGATCCGTCATATTCCGACTACATGGAGTGGTAGCACAGGATGGTGAGTGGGGTGCACGGATCCGTCATATTCCGACTACATGGAGTGGTAGCACAGGATGGTGAGTGGGGTGCACGGATCCGTCATATTCCGACTACATAGAGTGGTAGCACAGGATGGTGAGTGGGGTGCACCGATCCGTCATATTCCGACTACACGGAGTGGTAGCACAGGCTGGTGAGTGGGGTGCACGGATCCGTCATATTCCGACTACATGGAGTGGTAGCACAGGCTGGTGAGTGGGATGCACGGTCCGTCATATTCCGACTACATGGAGTGGTAGCACGGGATGGTGAGTGGGATGCACGGATCCGTCATATTCCGACTACACGGAGTGGTAGCACGGGATGGTGAGTGGGATGCACGGATCCGTCATATTCCGACTACATGGAGTGGTAGCACAGGATGGTGAGTGGGGTGCACGGATCCGTCATATTCCGACTACATGGAGTGGTAGCACAGGATGGTGAGTGGGGTGCACGGATCCGTCATATTCCGACTACATGGAGTGGTAGCACGGGATGGTGAGTGGGATGCACGGATCCGTCATATTCCGACTACACGGAGTGGTAGCACGGGATGGTGAGTGGGATGCACGGATCCGTCATATTCCGACTACATGGAGTGGTAGCACAGGATGGTGAGTGGGGTGCACGGATCCGTCATATTCCGACTACATGGAGTGGTAGCACAGGATGGTGAGTGGGGTGCACGGATCCGTCATATTCCGACTACATGGAGTGGTAGCACAGGATGGTGAGTGGGGTGCACGGATCCGTCATATTCCGACTACATGGCGTGGTAGCACAGGATGGTGAGTGGGGTGCACGGATCCGTCATATTCCGACTACACGGAGTGGTAGCACAGGCTGGTGAGTGGGGTGCACGGATCCGTCATATTCCGACTACACGGAGTGGTAGCACAGGATGGTGAGTGGGGTGCACGGATCCGTCATATTCCGACTACATGGAGTGGTAGCACAGGATGGTGAGTGGGGTGCACGGATCCGTCATATTCCGACTACACGGAGTGGTAGCACAGGCTGGAGAGTGGGGTGCACGGATCCGTCATATTCCGACTACATGGAGTGGTAGCACAGGCTGGTGAGTGGGGTGCACGGATCCGTCATATTCCGACTACACGGAGTGGTAGCACGGGATGGTGACGCGTGGGATGCAAGGATCCGTCATATTCCGACTACATGGAGTGGTAGCAAGGGATGGTGAGTGAGGTGCACGGATGCGTCATATTCCGACTACATGGAGTGGTAGCACAGGCTGGTGAGTGGGGTGCACGGATCCGTCATATTCCGACTACACGGAGTGGTAGCACAGGCTGGTGAGTGGGGTGCACGGATCCGTCATATTCCGACTACATGGAGTGGTAGCACAGGCTGGTGAGTGGGGTGCACGGATCCGTCATATTCCGACTACACGGAGTGGTAGCACAGGCTGGTGAGTGGGGTGCACGGATCCGTCATATTCCGACTACATGGAGTGGTAGCACAGGCTGGTGAGTGGGGTGCACGGATCCGTCATATTCCGACTACATGGAGTGGTAGCACGGGATGGTGACGCGTGGGGTGCACGGATCCGTCATATTCCGACTACACGGAGTGGTAGCACGGGATGGTGAGTGGGGTGCACGGATCGGTCATATTCCGACTACATGGAGTGGTAGCACAGGCTGGTGAGTGGGGTGCACGGATCCGACATATTCCGACTACACGGAGTGGTAGCACGGGATGGTGACGCGTGGGATGCACGGATCCGTCATATTCCGACTACACGGAGTGGTAGCACGGGATGGTGAGTGGGGTGCACGGATCCGTCATATTCCGACTACACGGAGTGGTAGCACAGGCTGGTGAGTGGGGTGCACGGATCCGTCATATTCCGACTACATGGAGTGGTAGCACGGGATGGTGAGAGGGGTGCACGGATCCGTCATATTCCGACTACATGGAGTGGTAGCACGGGATGGTGAGTGGGATGCACGGATCCGTCATATTCCGACTACATGGAGTGGTAGCACAGGATGGTGAGTGGGGTGCACGGATCCGTCATATTCCGACTACACGGAGTGGTAGCACAGGCTGGTGAGTGGGATGCACGGATCCGTCATATTCCGACTACACGGAGTGGTAGCACAGGCTGGTGAGTGGGATGCACGGATCCGTCATATTCCGACTACACGGAGTGGTAGCACAGGCTGGTGAGTGGGATGCACGGATCCGTCATATTCCGACTACACGGAGTGGTAGCACGGCATGGTGAGTGGGGTGCACGGATCGGTCATATTCCGACTACATGGAGTGGTAGCACGGGATGGTGAGTGGGGTGCACGGATCCGTCATATTCCGACTACATGGTGTGGTAGCACAGGCTGGTGAGTGGGGTGCACGGATCCGTCATATTCCGACTACACGGAGTGGTAGCACAGGCTGGTGAGTGGGGTGCACGGATCCGTCATATTCAGACTACACGGAGTGGTAGCACAGGCTGGTGAGTGGGATGCACGGATCCGTCATATTCCGACTACACGGAGTGGTAGCACGGGATGGTGAGTGGGGTGCACGGATCGGTCATATTCCGACTACACGGAGTGGTAGCACAGGCTGGTGAGTGGGGTGCACGGATCCGTCATATTCCGACTACACGGAGTGGTAGCACAGGCTGGTGAGTGGGGTGCACGGATCCGTCATATTCCGACTACACGGAGTGGTAGCACAGGCTGGTGAGTGGGATGCACGGATCCGTCATATTCCGGCTAAACGGAGTGGTAGCACAGGCTGGTGAGTGGGATGCACGGATCCGTCATATTCCGACTACATGGAGTGGTAGCACGGGATGGTGAGTGGGGTGCACGGATCCGTCATATTCCGACTACACGGAGTGGTAGCACAGGCTGGTGAGTGGGATGCACGGATCCGTCATATTCCGACTACATGGAGTGGTAGCACGGGATGGTGAGTGGGATGCACGGATCCGTCATATTCCGACTACATGGAGTGGTAGCACAGGATGGTGAGTGGGGTGCTCGGATCCGTCATATTCCGACTACACGGAGTGGTAGCACAGGCTGGTGAGTGGGATGCACGGATCCGTCATATTCCGACTACACGGAGTGGTAGCACAGGCTGGTGAGTGGGATGCACGGATCCGTCATATTCCGACTACACGGAGTGGTAGCACAGGCTGGTGAGTGGGATGCACGGATCCGTCATATTCCGACTACACGGAGTGGTAGCACGGGATGGTGAGTGGGGTGCACGGATCGGTCATATTCCGACTACATGGAGTGGTAGCACGGGATGTTGAGCGGGGTGCACGGATCCGTCATATTCCGACTACATGGTGTGGTAGCACAGGCTGGTGAGTGGGGTGCACGGATCCGTCATATTCCGACTACACGGAGTGGTAGCACAGGCTGGTGGGTGGGGTGCACGGATCCGTCATATTCCGACTACACGGAGTGGTAGCACAGGCTGGTGAGTGGGATGCACGGATCCGTCATATTCCGACTACACGGAGTGGTAGCACAGGCTGGTGAGTGGGATGCACGGATCCGTCATATTCCGACTACACGGAGTGGTAGCACAGGCTGGTGAGTGGGATGCACGGATCCGTCATATTCCGACTACACGGAGTGGTAGCACGGGATGGTGAGTGGGGTGCACGGATCGGTCATATTCCGACTACATGGAGTGGTAGCACGGGATGTTGAGCGGGGTGCACGGATCCGTCATATTCCGACTACATGGTGTGGTAGCACAGGCTGGTGAGTGGGGTGCACGGATCCGTCATATTCCGACTACACGGAGTGGTAGCACAGGCTGGTGGGTGGGGTGCACGGATCCGTCATATTCCGACTACACGGAGTGGTAGCACAGGCTGGTGAGTGGGGTGCACGTATCGGTCATATTCTGACTACACGGAGTGGTAGCACAGGCTGGTGAGTGGGGTGCACGGATCCGTCATATTACGACTACACGGAGTGGTAGCACGGGATGGTGACGCGTGGGGTGCACGGATCCGTCATATTCCGACTACACGGAGTGGTAGCACAGGCTGGTGAGTGGGATGCACGGATCCGTCATATTCCGACTACATGGAGTGGTAGCACGGGATGGTGAGTGGGGTGCACGGATCCGTCATATTCCGACTACATGGAGTGGTAGCACAGGCTGGTGAGTGGGGTGCACGGATCCGTCATATTCCGACTACATGGAGTGGTAGCACGGGATGGTGAGTGGGGTGCACGGATCCGTCATATTCCGACTACACGGAGTGGTAGCACAGGCTGGTGAGTGGGGTGCACAGATCCGTCATATTCCGACTACACGGAGTGGTAGCACAGGCTGGTGAGTGGGCCGCACGGATCGGTCATATTCTGACTACACGGAGTGGTAGCACAGGCTGGTGAGTGGGGTGCACGGATCCGTCATATTACGACTACACGGAGTGGTAGCACCGGATGGTGACGCGTGGGGTGCACGGATCCGTCATATTCCGACTACATAGAGTGGTAGCACAGGCTGGTGAGTGGGGTGCACAGATCCGTAATATTCCGACTACACGGAGTGGTAGCACAGGCTGGTGAGTGGGATGCACGGATCCGTCATATTCCGACTACATGGAGTGGTAGCACGGGATGGTGAGTGGGGTGCACGGATCCGTCATATTCCGACTACATGGAGTGGTAGCACGGGATGGTGAGTGGGGTGCACGGATCCGTCATATTCCGACTACACGGAGTGGTAGCACAGGCTGGTGAGTGGGGTGCACGGATCCGTCATATTCCGACTACACGGAGTGGTAGCACAGGCTGGTGAGTGGGGTGCACGGATCCGTCATATTCCGACTACACGGAGTGGTAGCACAGGCAGGTGAGTGGGATGCACGGATCCGTCATATTCCGACTACACGGAGTGGTAGCACAGGCTGGTGAGTGGGGTGCACGGATCCGTCATATTCCGACTACATGGAGTGGTAGCACGAGATGGTGACGCGTGGGGTGCACGGTTCCGTCATATTCCGACTACATGGAGTGGTAGCACGGGATGGTGAGTGGGGTGTACGGTCCGTCATATTCCGACTACACGGAGTGGTAGCACAGGCTGGTGAGTGGGGTGCACGGATTCGCCATATTCCGACTACACGGAGTGGTAGCACGGGATGGTGAGTGGGGTGTACGGTCCGTCATATTCCGACTACACGGAGTGGTAGCACAGGATGGTGAGTGGGATGCACGGATCCGTCATATTCCGACTACACGGAGTGGTAGCACAGGCTGGTGAGTGGGATGCACGGATCCGTCATATTCTGACTACATGGAGTGGTAGCACGGGATGGTGACGCGTGGGGTGCACGGATCCGTCATATTCCGACCACACGGAGTGGTAGCACGGGATGGTGAGTGGGGTGCACGGATCCGACATATTCCGACTACACAGAGTGGTAGCACAGGCTGGTGAGTGGGGTGCACGGATCTGTCATATTCCGACTACACGGAGTGGTAGCACAGGCTGGTGAGTGGGGTGCACGGATCTGTCATATTCCGACTACACGGAGTGGTAGCACAGGATGGTGAGTGGGGTGCACGGATCCATCATATTCCGACTACACGGAGTGGCCGCACAGGCTGGTGAGTAGGGTGCACGGATCCGTCATATTCCGACTACATGGAGTGGTAGCACGGGATGGTGACGCGTGGGGTGCACGGATCCGTCATATTCCGACTACATGGAGTGGTAGCACGGGATGGTGAGTGGGGTGCACGGATCCGTCATATTCCGACTACACGGAGTGGTAGCACAGGCTGGTGAGTGGGGTGCACGGATCAGTAATATTCCGACTACATGGAGTGGTAGCACAGGCTGGTGAGTGGGGTACACGGATCCGTCATATTCCGACTACATGGAGTGGTAGCACGGGATGGTGACGCGTGGGGTGCACGGATCCGTCATATTCCGACTACATGGAGTGGTAGCACGGGATGGTGAGTGGGGTGCACGGATCCGTCATATTCCGACTACATGGAGTGGTAGCACGGGATGGTGACACGTGGGGTGCACGGATCCGTCATATTCCGACTACATGGAGTGGTAGCACGGGATGGTGAGTGGGGTGCACGGATCCGTCATATTCCGACTACACGGAGTGGTAGCACAGGATGGTGAGTGGGGTGCACGGATCGGTCATATTCCGACTACATGGAGTGGTAGCACAGGATGGTGACGCGTGGGGTGCACGGATCCGTCATATTCCGACTACACGGAGTGGTAACACAGGCTGGTGAGTGGGGTGCACAGATCCGTCATATTCCGACTACATGGAGTGGTAGCACGAGATGGTGACGCGTGGGATGCACGGATCCGTCATATTCCGACTACATGGAGTGGTAGCACGGGATGGTGACGCGTGGGATGCACGGATCCGTCATATTCCGACTACACGGAGTGGTAGCACGGGATGGTGAGTGGGGTGCACGTATCCGTCATATTCCGACTACATGGCGTGGTAGCACGGGATGGTGAGTGGGATGCACGGATCGGTAATATTCCGACTACATGGAGTGGTAGCACGGGATGGTGAGTGGGGTGCACGGATCCGTCATATTCCGACTACATGGAGTGGTAGCACGGGATGGTGAGTGGGGTGCACGGATCCGTCATATTCCGACTACACGGAGTGGTAGCACAGGCTGGTGAGTGGGGTGCACGGATCCGCCATATTCCGACTACACGGAGTGGTAGCACAGGCTGGTGAGTGGGGTACACGGATCCGTCATATTCCGACTACATGGAGTGGTAGCACAGGATGGTGAATGGGGTGCACGGATCCGTCATATTCCGACTACACGGAGTCGTAGCACGGGATGGTGAGTGGGATGTACGGATCCGTCATATTCCGACTACGTGGAGTGGTAGCACGGGATGGTGAGTGGGGTTCACGGATCCGTCATATTCCGACTACATGGAGTGGTAGCACAGGCTGGTTAGTGGGGTGCACGGATCCGTCATATTCCGACTACACGGAGTGGTAGCACGGGATGGTGAGTGGGGTGCACGGATCCGTCATATTCCGACTACATGGAGTGGTAGCACGGGATGGTGATTGGGGTGCACGGATCCGTCATATTCTGACTACAAGGAGTGGTAGCACAGGCTGGCGAGTGGGGTGCACGGATCCGTCATATTCCGACTACATGGAGTGGTAGCATGGGATGGTAACGCGTGGGGTGCACGGATCCGTCATATTCCGACTACATGGAGTGGTAGCACAGGCTGGTGAGTGGGGTGCACGGATCCGCCATATTCCGACTACACGGAGTGGTAGCACAGGCTGGTGAGTGGGGTACACGGATCCGTCATATTCCGACTACATGGAGTGGTAGCACAGGATGGTGAGTGGGGTGCACGGATCCGTCATATTCCGACTACACGGAGTGGTAGCACGGGATGGTGAGTGGGATGTACGGATCCGTCATATTCCTACTACATGGAGTGGTAGCACGGGATGGTGAGTGGGGTGCACGGATCCGTCATATTCCGACTACATGGAGTGGTAGCACAGGCTGGTTAGTGGGGTGCACGGATCCGTCATATTTCGACTACACGAAGTGGTAGCACGGGATGGTGAGTGGGGTGCACGGATCCGTCATATTCCGACTACACGGAGTGGTAGCACAGGCTGGTGAGTGGGATCCACGGATCCGTCATATTCCGACTACATGGAGTGGTAGCACGGGATGGTGAGTGGGATGCACGGATCCGTCATATTCCGACTACATGGAGTGGTAGCACAGGATGGTGAGTGGGGTGCTCGGATCTGTCATATTCCGACTACACGGAGTGGTAGCACAGGCTGGTGAGTGGGATGCACGGATCCGTCATATTCCGACTACACGGAGTGGTAGCACAGGCTGGTGAGTGGGATGCACGGATCCGTCATATTCCGACTACACGGAGTGGTAGCACAGGCTGGTGAGTGGGATGCACGGATCCGTCATATTCCGACTACACGGAGTGGTAGCACGGGATGGTGAGTGGGGTGCACGGATCGGTCATATTCCGACTACATGGAGTGGTAGCACGGGATGTTGAGCGGGGTGCACGGATCCGTCATATTCCGACTACATGGTGTGGTAGCACAGGCTGGTGAGTGGGGTGCACGGATCCGTCATATTCCGACTACACGGAGTGGTAGCACAGGCTGGTGGGTGGGGTGCACGGATCCGTCATATTCCGACTACACGGAGTGGTAGCACAGGCTGGTGAGTGGGATGCACGGATCCGTCATATTCCGACTACACGGAGTGGTAGCACGGGATGGTGAGTGGGGTGCACGGATCGGTCATATTCCGACTACACGGAGTGGTAGCACAGGCTGGTGAGTGGGGTGCACGGATCCGTCATATTCCGACTACATGGTGTGGTAGCACAGGCTGGTGAGTGGGGTGCACGGATCGGTCATATTCTGACTACACGGAGTGGTAGCACAGGCTGGTGAGTGGGGTGCACGGATCCGTCATATTACGACTACACGGAGTGGTAGCACGGGATGGTGACGCGTGGGGTGCACGGATCCGTCATATTCCGACTACACGGAGTGGTAGCACAGGCTGGTGAGTGGGATGCACGGATCCGTCATATTCCGACTACATGGAGTGGTAGCACGGGATGGTGAGTGGGGTGCACGGATCCGTCATATTCCGACTACATGGAGTGGTAGCACAGGCTGGTGAGTGGGGTGCACGGATCCGTCATATTCCGACTACATGGAGTGGTAGCACGGGATGGTGAGTGGGGTGCACGGATCCGTCATATTCCGACTACACGGAGTGGTAGCACAGGCTGGTGAGTGGGGTGCACAGATCCGTCATATTCCGACTACACGGAGTGGTAGCACAGGCTGGTGAGTGGGCCGCACGGATCGGTCATATTCTGACTACACGGAGTGGTAGCACAGGCTGGTGAGTGGGGTGCACGGATCCGTCATATTACGACTACACGGAGTGGTAGCACCGGATGGTGACGCGTGGGGTGCACGGATCCGTCATATTCCGACTACATAGAGTGGTAGCACAGGCTGGTGAGTGGGGTGCACAGATCCGTAATATTCCGACTACACGGAGTGGTAGCACAGGCTGGTGAGTGGGATGCACGGATCCGTCATATTCCGACTACATGGAGTGGTAGCACGGGATGGTGAGTGGGGTGCACGGATCCGTCATATTCCGACTACATGGAGTGGTAGCACGGGATGGTGAGTGGGGTGCACGGATCCGTCATATTCCGACTACACGGAGTGGTAGCACAGGCTGGTGAGTGGGGTGCACGGATCCGTCATATTCCGACTACACGGAGTGGTAGCACAGGCTGGTGAGTGGGGTGCACGGATCCGTCATATTCCGACTACACGGAGTGGTAGCACAGGCAGGTGAGTGGGATGCACGGATCCGTCATATTCCGACTACACGGAGTGGTAGCACAGGCTGGTGAGTGGGGTGCACGGATCCGTCATATTCCGACTACATGGAGTGGTAGCACGAGATGGTGACGCGTGGGGTGCACGGTTCCGTCATATTCCGACTACACGGAGTGGTAGCACGGGATGGTGAGTGGGGTGCACGGATCCGTCATATTCCGACTACATGGAGTGGTAGCACGGGATGGTGACGCGTGGGGTGCACGGATCCGTCATATTCCGACTACATGGAGTGGTAGCACGGGATGGTGAGTGGGGTGTACGGTCCGTCATATTCCGACTACACGGAGTGGTAGCACAGGCTGGTGAGTGGGGTGCACAGATCCGTAATATTCCGACTACACGGAGTGGTAGCACAGGCTGGTGAGTGGGCCGCACGGATCCGTCATATTCCGACTACATGGAGTGGTAGCACGGGATGGTGAGTGGGGTGCACGGATCCGTCATATTCCGACTACATGGAGTGGTAGCACGGGATGGTGAGTGGGGTGCACGGATCCGTCATATTCCGACTACACGGAGTGGTAGCACAGGCTGGTGAGTGGGGTGCACGGATCCGTCATATTCCGACTACATGGAGTGGTAGCACGAGATGGTGACGCGTGGGGTGCACGGTTCCGTCATATTCCGACTACATGGAGTGGTAGCACGGGATGGTGAGTGGGGTGTACGGTCCGTCATATTCCGACTACACGGAGTGGTAGCACAGGCTGGTGAGTGGGGTGCACGGATTCGCCATATTCCGACTACACGGAGTGGTAGCACGGGATGGTGAGTGGGGTGTACGGTCCGTCATATTCCGACTACACGGAGTGGTAGCACAGGATGGTGAGTGGGATGCACGGATCCGTCATATTCCGACTACACGGAGTGGTAGCACAGGCTGGTGAGTGGGATGCACGGATCCGTCATATTCTGACTACATGGAGTGGTAGCACGGGATGGTGACGCGTGGGGTGCACGGATCCGTCATATTCCGACCACACGGAGTGGTAGCACGGGATGGTGAGTGGGGTGCACGGATCCGACATATTCCGACTACACAGAGTGGTAGCACAGGCTGGTGAGTGGGGTGCACGGATCTGTCATATTCCGACTACACGGAGTGGTAGCACAGGCTGGTGAGTGGGGTGCACGGATCTGTCATATTCCGACTACACGGAGTGGTAGCACAGGATGGTGAGTGGGGTGCACGGATCCATCATATTCCGACTACACGGAGTGGCCGCACAGGCTGGTGAGTAGGGTGCACGGATCCGTCATATTCCGACTACATGGAGTGGTAGCACGGGATGGTGACGCGTGGGGTGCACGGATCCGTCATATTCCGACTACATGGAGTGGTAGCACGGGATGGTGAGTGGGGTGCACGGATCCGTCATATTCCGACTACACGGAGTGGTAGCACAGGCTGGTGAGTGGGGTGCACGGATCAGTAATATTCCGACTACATGGAGTGGTAGCACAGGCTGGTGAGTGGGGTACACGGATCCGTCATATTCCGACTACATGGAGTGGTAGCACGGGATGGTGACGCGTGGGGTGCACGGATCCGTCATATTCCGACTACATGGAGTGGTAGCACGGGATGGTGAGTGGGGTGCACGGATCCGTCATATTCCGACTACATGGAGTGGTAGCACGGGATGGTGACACGTGGGGTGCACGGATCCGTCATATTCCGACTACATGGAGTGGTAGCACGGGATGGTGAGTGGGGTGCACGGATCCGTCATATTCCGACTACACGGAGTGGTAGCACAGGATGGTGAGTGGGGTGCACGGATCGGTCATATTCCGACTACATGGAGTGGTAGCACAGGATGGTGACGCGTGGGGTGCACGGATCCGTCATATTCCGACTACACGGAGTGGTAACACAGGCTGGTGAGTGGGGTGCACAGATCCGTCATATTCCGACTACATGGAGTGGTAGCACGAGATGGTGACGCGTGGGATGCACGGATCCGTCATATTCCGACTACATGGAGTGGTAGCACGGGATGGTGACGCGTGGGATGCACGGATCCGTCATATTCCGACTACACGGAGTGGTAGCACGGGATGGTGAGTGGGGTGCACGTATCCGTCATATTCCGACTACATGGCGTGGTAGCACGGGATGGTGAGTGGGATGCACGGATCGGTAATATTCCGACTACATGGAGTGGTAGCACGGGATGGTGAGTGGGGTGCACGGATCCGTCATATTCCGACTACATGGAGTGGTAGCACGGGATGGTGAGTGGGGTGCACGGATCCGTCATATTCCGACTACACGGAGTGGTAGCACAGGCTGGTGAGTGGGGTGCACGGATCCGCCATATTCCGACTACACGGAGTGGTAGCACAGGCTGGTGAGTGGGGTACACGGATCCGTCATATTCCGACTACATGGAGTGGTAGCACAGGATGGTGAATGGGGTGCACGGATCCGTCATATTCCGACTACACGGAGTCGTAGCACGGGATGGTGAGTGGGATGTACGGATCCGTCATATTCCGACTACGTGGAGTGGTAGCACGGGATGGTGAGTGGGGTTCACGGATCCGTCATATTCCGACTACATGGAGTGGTAGCACAGGCTGGTTAGTGGGGTGCACGGATCCGTCATATTCCGACTACACGGAGTGGTAGCACGGGATGGTGAGTGGGGTGCACGGATCCGTCATATTCCGACTACATGGAGTGGTAGCACGGGATGGTGATTGGGGTGCACGGATCCGTCATATTCTGACTACAAGGAGTGGTAGCACAGGCTGGCGAGTGGGGTGCACGGATCCGTCATATTCCGACTACATGGAGTGGTAGCATGGGATGGTAACGCGTGGGGTGCACGGATCCGTCATATTCCGACTACATGGAGTGGTAGCACAGGCTGGTGAGTGGGGTGCACGGATCCGCCATATTCCAACTACACGGAGTGGTAGCACAGGCTGGTGAGTGGGGTACACGGATCCGTCATATTCCGACTACATGGAGTGGTAGCACAGGATGGTGAGTGGGGTGCACGGATCCGTCATATTCCGACTACACGGAGTGGTAGCACGGGATGGTGAGTGGGATGTACGGATCCGTCATATTCCTACTACATGGAGTGGTAGCACGGGATGGTGAGTGGGGTGCACGGATCCGTCATATTCCGACTACATGGAGTGGTAGCACAGGCTGGTTAGTGGGGTGCACGGATCCGTCATATTTCGACTACACGAAGTGGTAGCACGGGATGGTGAGTGGGGTGCACGGATCCGTCATATTCCGACTACACGGAGTGGTAGCACAGGCTGGTGAGTGGGATGCACGGATCCGTCATATTCCGACTACATGGAGTGGTAGCACGGGATGGTGAGTGGGATGCACGGATCCGTCATATTCCGACTACATGGAGTGGTAGCACAGGATGGTGAGTGGGGTGCTCGGATCTGTCATATTCCGACTACACGGAGTGGTAGCACAGGCTGGTGAGTGGGATGCACGGATCCGTCATATTCCGACTACACGGAGTGGTAGCACAGGCTGGTGAGTGGGATGCACGGATCCGTCATATTCCGACTACACGGAGTGGTAGCACAGGCTGGTGAGTGGGATGCACGGATCCGTCATATTCCGACTACACGGAGTGGTAGCACGGGATGGTGAGTGGGGTGCACGGATCGGTCATATTCCGACTACATGGAGTGGTAGCACGGGATGTTGAGCGGGGTGCACGGATCCGTCATATTCCGACTACATGGTGTGGTAGCACAGGCTGGTGAGTGGGGTGCACGGATCCGTCATATTCCGACTACACGGAGTGGTAGCACAGGCTGGTGGGTGGGGTGCACGGATCCGTCATATTCCGACTACACGGAGTGGTAGCACAGGCTGGTGAGTGGGATGCACGGATCCGTCATATTCCGACTACACGGAGTGGTAGCACGGGATGGTGAGTGGGGTGCACGGATCGGTCATATTCCGACTACACGGAGTGGTAGCACAGGCTGGTGAGTGGGGTGCACGGATCCGTCATATTCCGACTACATGGTGTGGTAGCACAGGCTGGTGAGTGGGGTGCACGGATCGGTCATATTCTGACTACACGGAGTGGTAGCACAGGCTGGTGAGTGGGGTGCACGGATCCGTCATATTACGACTACACGGAGTGGTAGCACGGGATGGTGACGCGTGGGGTGCACGGATCCGTCATATTCCGACTACACGGAGTGGTAGCACAGGCTGGTGAGTGGGATGCACGGATCCGTCATATTCCGACTACATAGAGTGGTAGCACAGGCTGGTGAGTGGGGTGCACAGATCCGTAATATTCCGACTACACGGAGTGGTAGCACAGGCTGGTGAGTGGGATGCACGGATCCGTCATATTCCGACTACATGGAGTGGTAGCACGGGATGGTGAGTGGGGTGCACGGATCCGTCATATTCCGACTACATGGAGTGGTAGCACGGGATGGTGAGTGGGGTGCACGGATCCGTCATATTCCGACTACACGGAGTGGTAGCACAGGCTGGTGAGTGGGGTGCACGGATCCGTCATATTCCGACTACACGGAGTGGTAGCACAGGCTGGTGAGTGGGGTGCACGGATCCGTCATATTCCGACTACACGGAGTGGTAGCACAGGCAGGTGAGTGGGATGCACGGATCCGTCATATTCCGACTACACGGAGTGGTAGCACAGGCTGGTGAGTGGGGTGCACGGATCCGTCATATTCCGACTACATGGAGTGGTAGCACGAGATGGTGACGCGTGGGGTGCACGGTTCCGTCATATTCCGACTACACGGAGTGGTAGCACGGGATGGTGAGTGGGGTGCACGGATCCGTCATATTCCGACTACATGGAGTGGTAGCACGGGATGGTGACGCGTGGGGTGCACGGATCCGTCATATTCCGACTACATGGAGTGGTAGCACGGGATGGTGAGTGGGGTGTACGGTCCGTCATATTCCGACTACACGGAGTGGTAGCACAGGCTGGTGAGTGGGGTGCACGGATTCGCCATATTCCGACTACACGGAGTGGTAGCACGGGATGGTGAGTGGGGTGTACGGTCCGTCATATTCCGACTACACGGAGTGGTAGCACAGGATGGTGAGTGGGATGTACGGATCCGTCATATTCCGACTACACGGAGTGGTAGCACAGGCTGGTGAGTGGGATGCACGGATCCGTCATATTCCGACTACATGGAGTGGTAGCACAGGCTGGTTAGTGGGGTGCACGGATCCGTCATATTTCGACTACACGAAGTGGTAGCACGGGATGGTGAGTGGGGTGCACGGATCCGTCATATTCCGACTACACGGAGTGGTAGCACAGGCTGGTGAGTGGGATGCACGGATCCGTCATATTCCGACTACATGGAGTGGTAGCACGGGATGGTGAGTGGGATGCACGGATCTGTCATATTCCGACTACATGGAGTGGTAGCACAGGATGGTGAGTGGGGTGCTCGGATCTGTCATATTCCGACTACACGGAGTGGTAGCACAGGCTGGTGAGTGGGATGCACGGATCCGTCATATTCCGACTACACGGAGTGGTAGCACAGGCTGGTGAGTGGGATGCACGGATCCGTCATATTCCGACTACACGGAGTGGTAGCACAGGCTGGTGAGTGGGATGCACGGATCCGTCATATTCCGACTACACGGAGTGGTAGCACGGGATGGTGAGTGGGGTGCACGGATCGGTCATATTCCGACTACATGGAGTGGTAGCACGGGATGTTGAGCGGGGTGCACGGATCCGTCATATTCCGACTACATGGTGTGGTAGCACAGGCTGGTGAGTGGGGTGCACGGATCCGTCATATTCCGACTACACGGAGTGGTAGCACAGGCTGGTGGGTGGGGTGCACGGATCCGTCATATTCCGACTACACGGAGTGGTAGCACAGGCTGGTGAGTGGGATGCACGGATCCGTCATATTCCGACTACACGGAGTGGTAGCACGGGATGGTGAGTGGGGTGCACGGATCGGTCATATTCCGACTACACGGAGTGGTAGCACAGGCTGGTGAGTGGGGTGCACGGATCCGTCATATTCCGACTACATGGTGTGGTAGCACAGGCTGGTGAGTGGGGTGCACGGATCGGTCATATTCTGACTACACGGAGTGGTAGCACAGGCTGGTGAGTGGGGTGCACGGATCCGTCATATTACGACTACACGGAGTGGTAGCACGGGATGGTGACGCGTGGGGTGCACGGATCCGTCATATTCCGACTACACGGAGTGGTAGCACAGGCTGGTGAGTGGGATGCACGGATCCGTCATATTCCGACTACATGGAGTGGTAGCACGGGATGGTGAGTGGGGTGCACGGATCCGTCATATTCCGACTACATGGAGTGGTAGCACAGGCTGGTGAGTGGGGTGCACGGATCCGTCATATTCCGACTACATGGAGTGGTAGCACGGGATGGTGAGTGGGGTGCACGGATCCGTCATATTCCGACTACACGGAGTGGTAGCACAGGCTGGTGAGTGGGGTGCACAGATCCGTCATATTCCGACTACACGGAGTGGTAGCACAGGCTGGTGAGTGGGCCGCACGGATCGGTCATATTCTGACTACACGGAGTGGTAGCACAGGCTGGTGAGTGGGGTGCACGGATCCGTCATATTACGACTACACGGAGTGGTAGCACCGGATGGTGACGCGTGGGGTGCACGGATCCGTCATATTCCGACTACATAGAGTGGTAGCACAGGCTGGTGAGTGGGGTGCACAGATCCGTAATATTCCGACTACACGGAGTGGTAGCACAGGCTGGTGAGTGGGATGCACGGATCCGTCATATTCCGACTACATGGAGTGGTAGCACGGGATGGTGAGTGGGGTGCACGGATCCGTCATATTCCGACTACATGGAGTGGTAGCACGGGATGGTGAGTGGGGTGCACGGATCCGTCATATTCCGACTACACGGAGTGGTAGCACAGGCTGGTGAGTGGGGTGCACGGATCCGTCATATTCCGACTACACGGAGTGGTAGCACAGGCTGGTGAGTGGGGTGCACGGATCCGTCATATTCCGACTACACGGAGTGGTAGCACAGGCAGGTGAGTGGGATGCACGGATCCGTCATATTCCGACTACACGGAGTGGTAGCACAGGCTGGTGAGTGGGGTGCACGGATCCGTCATATTCCGACTACATGGAGTGGTAGCACGAGATGGTGACGCGTGGGGTGCACGGTTCCGTCATATTCCGACTACACGGAGTGGTAGCACGGGATGGTGAGTGGGGTGCACGGATCCGTCATATTCCGACTACATGGAGTGGTAGCACGGGATGGTGACGCGTGGGGTGCACGGATCCGTCATATTCCGACTACATGGAGTGGTAGCACGGGATGGTGAGTGGGGTGTACGGTCCGTCATATTCCGACTACACGGAGTGGTAGCACAGGCTGGTGAGTGGGGTGCACGGATTCGCCATATTCCGACTACACGGAGTGGTAGCACGGGATGGTGAGTGGGGTGTACGGTCCGTCATATTCCGACTACACGGAGTGGTAGCACAGGATGGTGAGTGGGATGTACGGATCCGTCATATTCCGACTACACGGAGTGGTAGCACAGGCTGGTGAGTGGGATGCACGGATCCGTCATATTCTGACTACATGGAGTGGTAGCACGGGATGGTGACGCGTGGGGTGCACGGATCCGTCATATTCCGACCACACGGAGTGGTAGCACGGGATGGTGAGTGGGGTGCACGGATCCGACATATTCCGACTACACAGAGTGGTAGCACAGGCTGGTGAGTGGGGTGCACGGATCTGTCATATTCCGACTACACGGAGTGGTGGCACAGGCTGGTGAGTGGGGTGCACGGATCTGTCATATTCCGACTACACGGAGTGGTAGCACAGGATGGTGAGTGGGGTGCACGGATCCATCATATTCCGACTACACGGAGTGGCCGCACAGGCTGGTGAGTAGGGTGCACGGATCCGTCATATTCCGACTACATGGAGTGGTAGCACGGGATGGTGACGCGTGGGGTGCACGGATCCGTCATATTCCGACTACATGGAGTGGTAGCACGGGATGGTGAGTGGGGTGCACGGATCCGTCATATTCCGACTACACGGAGTGGTAGCACAGGCTGGTGAGTGGGGTGCACGGATCAGTAATATTCCGACTACATGGAGTGGTAGCACAGGCTGGTGAGTGGGGTACACGGATCCGTCATATTCCGACTACATGGAGTGGTAGCACGGGATGGTGACGCGTGGGGTGCACGGATCCGTCATATTCCGACTACATGGAGTGGTAGCACGGGATGGTGAGTGGGGTGCACGGATCCGTCATATTCCGACTACATGGAGTGGTAGCACGGGATGGTGACACGTGGGGTGCACGGATCCGTCATATTCCGACTACATGGAGTGGTAGCACGGGATGGTGAGTGGGGTGCACGGATCCGTCATATTCCGACTACACGGAGTGGTAGCACAGGATGGTGAGTGGGGTGCACGGATCGGTCATATTCCGACTACATGGAGTGGTAGCACAGGATGGTGACGCGTGGGGTGCACGGATCCGTCATATTCCGACTACACGGAGTGGTAACACAGGCTGGTGAGTGGGGTGCACAGATCCGTCATATTCCGACTACATGGAGTGGTAGCACGAGATGGTGACGCGTGGGATGCACGGATCCGTCATATTCCGACTACATGGAGTGGTATCACGGGATGGTGACGCGTGGGATGCACGGATCCGTCATATTCCGACTACACGGAGTGGTAGCACGGGATGGTGAGTGGGGTGCACGGATCCGTCATATTCCGACTACATGGAGTGGTAGCACGGGATGGTGAGTGGGATGCACGGATCGGTAATATTCCGACTACATGGAGTGGTAGCACGGGATGGTGAGTGGGGTGCACGGATCCGTCATATTCCGACTACATGGAGTGGTAGCACGGGATGGTGAGTGGGGTGCACGGATCCGTCATATTCCGACTACACGGAGTGGTAGCACAGGCTGGTGAGTGGGGTGCACGGATCCGCCATATTCCGACTACACGGAGTGGTAGCACAGGCTGGTGAGTGGGGTACACGGATCCGTCATATTCCGACTACATGGAGTGGTAGCACAGGATGGTGAATGGGGTGCACGGATCCGTCATATTCCGACTACACGGAGTCGTAGCACGGGATGGTGAGTGGGATGTACGGATCCGTCATATTCCGACTACGTGGAGTGGTAGCACGGGATGGTGAGTGGGGTTCACGGATCCGTCATATTCCGACTACATGGAGTGGTAGCACAGGCTGGTTAGTGGGGTGCACGGATCCGACATATTCCGACTACACGGAGTGGTAGCACGGGATGGTGAGTGGGGTGCACGGATCCGTCATATTCCGACTACATGGAGTGGTAGCACGGGATGGTGATTGGGGTGCACGGATCCGTCATATTCTGACTACAAGGAGTGGTAGCACAGGCTGGCGAGTGGGGTGCACGGATCCGTCATATTCCGACTACATGGAGTGGTAGCATGGGATGGTAACGCGTGGGGTGCACGGATCCGTCATATTCCGACTACATGGAGTGGTAGCATGGGATGGTGAGTGGGGTGCACGGATCCGTCATATTCCGACTACACAGAGTGGTAGCACGGGATGGTGAGTGGGGTGCACGGATCCGTCATATTCCGACTACATGGAGTGGTAGCACGGGATGGTGAGTGGGATGCACGGATCGGTCATATTCCGACTACATGGAGTGGTAGCACGGGATGGTGAGTGGGGTGCACGGATCCGTCATATTCCGACTACATGGAGTGGTAGCATGGGATGGTGAGTGGGTTGCACGGATCCGTCATATTCCGACTACACGGAGTGGTAGCACAGGCTGGTGAGTGGGGTGCACGGATCCGCCATATTCCGACTACACGGAGTGGTAGCACAGGCTGGTGAGTGGGGTACACGGATCCGTCATATTCCGAGTACATGGAGTGGTAGCACAGGATGGTGAGTGGGGTGCACGGATCCGTCATATTCCGACTACACGGAGTGGTAGCACGGGATGGTGAGTGGAATGTACGGATCCGTCATATTCCTACTACATGGAGTGGTAGCACGGGATGGTGAGTGGGGTGCACGGATCCGTCATATTCCGACTACATGGAGTGGTAGCACAGGCTGGTTAGTGGGGTGCACGGATCCGTCATATTTCGACTACACGAAGTGGTAGCACGGGATGGTGAGTGGGGTGCACGGATCCGTCATATTCCGACTACACGGAGTGGTAGCACAGGCTGGTGAGTGGGATGCACGGATCCGTCATATTCCGACTACATGGAGTGGTAGCACGGGATGGTGAGTGGGATGTACGGATCCGTCATATTCCGACTACATGGAGTGGTAGCACAGGATGGTGAGTGGGGTGCTCGGATCTGTCATATTCCGACTACACGGAGTGGTAGCACAGGCTGGTGAGTGGGATGCACGGATCCGTCATATTCCGACTACACGGAGTGGTAGCACAGGCTGGTGAGTGGGATGCACGGATCCGTCATATTCCGACTACACGGAGTGGTAGCACAGGCTGGTGAGTGGGATGCACGGATCCGTCATATTCCGACTACACGGAGTGGTAGCACGGGATGGTGAGTGGGGTGCACGGATCGGTCATATTCCGACTACATGGAGTGGTAGCACGGGATGTTGAGCGGGGTGCACGGATCCGTCATATTCCGACTACATGGTGTGGTAGCACAGGCTGGTGAGTGGGGTGCACGGATCCGTCATATTCCGACTACACGGAGTGGTAGCACAGGCTGGTGGGTGGGGTGCACGGATCCGTCATATTCCGACTACACGGAGTGGTAGCACAGGCTGGTGAGTGGGATGCACGGATCCGTCATATTCCGACTACACGGAGTGGTAGCACGGGATGGTGAGTGGGGTGCACGGATCGGTCATATTCCGACTACACGGAGTGGTAGCACAGGCTGGTGAGTGGGGTGCACGGATCCGTCATATTCCGACTACATGGTGTGGTAGCACAGGCTGGTGAGTGGGGTGCACGGATCGGTCATATTCTGACTACACGGAGTGGTAGCACAGGCTGGTGAGTGGGGTGCACGGATCCGTCATATTACGACTACACGGAGTGGTAGCACGGGATGGTGACGCGTGGGGTGCACGGATCCGTCATATTCCGACTACACGGAGTGGTAGCACAGGCTGGTGAGTGGGATGCACGGATCCGTCATATTCCGACTACATGGAGTGGTAGCACGGGATGGTGAGTGGGGTGCACGGATCCGTCATATTCCGACTACATGGAGTGGTAGCACAGGCTGGTGAGTGGGGTGCACGGATCCGTCATATTCCGACTACATGGAGTGGTAGCACGGGATGGTGAGTGGGGTGCACGGATCCGTCATATTCCGACTACACGGAGTGGTAGCACAGGCTGGTGAGTGGGGTGCACAGATCCGTCATATTCCGACTACACGGAGTGGTAGCACAGGCTGGTGAGTGGGCCGCACGGATCGGTCATATTCTGACTACACGGAGTGGTAGCACAGGCTGGTGAGTGGGGTGCACGGATCCGTCATATTACGACTACACGGAGTGGTAGCACCGGATGGTGACGCGTGGGGTGCACGGATCCGTCATATTCCGACTACATAGAGTGGTAGCACAGGCTGGTGAGTGGGGTGCACAGATCCGTAATATTCCGACTACACGGAGTGGTAGCACAGGCTGGTGAGTGGGATGCACGGATCCGTCATATTCCGACTACATGGAGTGGTAGCACGGGATGGTGAGTGGGGTGCACGGATCCGTCATATTCCGACTACATGGAGTGGTAGCACGGGATGGTGAGTGGGGTGCACGGATCCGTCATATTCCGACTACACGGAGTGGTAGCACAGGCTGGTGAGTGGGGTGCACGGATCCGTCATATTCCGACTACACGGAGTGGTAGCACAGGCTGGTGAGTGGGGTGCACGGATCCGTCATATTCCGACTACACGGAGTGGTAGCACAGGCAGGTGAGTGGGATGCACGGATCCGTCATATTCCGACTACACGGAGTGGTAGCACAGGCTGGTGAGTGGGGTGCACGGATCCGTCATATTCCGACTACATGGAGTGGTAGCACGAGATGGTGACGCGTGGGGTGCACGGTTCCGTCATATTCCGACTACACGGAGTGGTAGCACGGGATGGTGAGTGGGGTGCACGGATCCGTCATATTCCGACTACATGGAGTGGTAGCACGGGATGGTGACGCGTGGGGTGCACGGATACGTCATATTCCGACTACATGGAGTGGTAGCACGGGATGGTGAGTGGGGTGTACGGTCCGTCATATTCCGACTACACGGAGTGGTAGCACAGGCTGGTGAGTGGGGTGCACGGATTCGCCATATTCCGACTACACGGAGTGGTAGCACGGGATGGTGAGTGGGGTGTACGGTCCGTCATATTCCGACTACACGGAGTGGTAGCACAGGATGGTGAGTGGGATGTACGTATCCGTCATATTCCGACTACACGGAGTGGTAGCACAGGCTGGTGAGTGGGATGCACGGATCCGTCATATTCTGACTACATGGAGTGGTAGCACGGGATGGTGACGCGTGGGGTGCACGGATCCGTCATATTCCGACCACACGGAGTGGTAGCACGGGATGGTGAGTGGGGTGCACGGATCCGACATATTCCGACTACACAGAGTGGTAGCACAGGCTGGTGAGTGGGGTGCACGGATCTGTCATATTCCGACTACACGGAGTGGTAGCACAGGCTGGTGAGTGGGGTGCACGGATCTGTCATATTCCGACTACACGGAGTGGTAGCACAGGATGGTGAGTGGGGTGCACGGATCCATCATATTCCGACTACACGGAGTGGCCGCACAGGCTGGTGAGTAGGGTGCACGGATCCGTCATATTCCGACTACATGGAGTGGTAGCACGGGATGGTGACGCGTGGGGTGCACGGATCCGTCATATTCCGACTACATGGAGTGGTAGCACGGGATGGTGAGTGGGGTGCACGGATCCGTCATATTCCGACTACACGGAGTGGTAGCACAGGCTGGTGAGTGGGGTGCACGTATCAGTAATATTCCGACTACATGGAGTGGTAGCACAGGCTGGTGAGTGGGGTACACGGATCCGTCATATTCCGACTACATGGAGTGGTAGCACGGGATGGTGACGCGTGGGGTGCACGGATCCGTCATATTCCGACTACATGGAGTGGTAGCACGGGATGGTGAGTGGGGTGCACGGATCCGTCATATTCCGACTACATGGAGTGGTAGCACGGGATGGTGACACGTGGGGTGCACGGATCCGTCATATTCCGACTACATGGAGTGGTAGCACGGGATGGTGAGTGGGGTGCACGGATCCGTCATATTCCGACTACACGGAGTGGTAGCACAGGATGGTGAGTGGGGTGCACGGATCGGTCATATTCCGACTACATGGAGTGGTAGCACAGGATGGTGACGCTTGGGGTGCACGGATCCGTCATATTCCGACTACACGGAGTGGTAACACAGGCTGGTGAGTGGGGTGCACAGATCCGTCATATTCCGACTACATGGAGTGGTAGCACGAGATGGTGACGCGTGGGATGCACGGATCCGTCATATTCCGACTACATGGAGTGGTAGCACGGGATGGTGACGCGTGGGATGCACGGATCCGTCATATTCCGACTACACGGAGTGGTAGCACGGGATGGTGAGTGGGGTGCACGGATCCGTCATATTCCGACTACATGGAGTGGTAGCACGGGATGGTGAGTGGGATGCACGGATCGGTAATATTCCGACTACATGGAGTGGTAGCACGGGATGGTGAGTGTGGTGCACGGATCCGTCATATTCCGACTACATGGAGTGGTAGCACGGGATGGTGAGTGGGGTGCACGGATCCGTCATATTCCGACTACACGGAGTGGTAGCACAGGCTGGTGAGTGGGGTGCACGGATCCGCCATATTCCGACTACACGGAGTGGTAGCACAGGCTGGTGAGTGGGGTACACGGATCCGTCATATTCCGACTACATGGAGTGGTAGCACAGGATGGTGAATGGGGTGCACGGATCCGTCATATTCCGACTACACGGAGTCGTAGCACGGGATGGTGAGTGGGATGTACGGATCCGTCATATTCCGACTACGTGGAGTGGTAGCACGGGATGGTGAGTGGGGTTCACGGATCCGTCATATTCCGACTACATGGAGTGGTAGCACAGGCTGGTTAGTGGGGTGCACGGATCCGTCATATTCCGACTACACGGAGTGGTAGCACGGGATGGTGAGTGGGGTGCACGGATCCGTCATATTCCGACTACATGGAGTGGTAGCACGGGATGGTGATTGGGGTGCACGGATCCGTCATATTCTGACTACAAGGAGTGGTAGCACAGGCTGGCGAGTGGGGTGCACGGATCCGTCATATTCCGACTACATGGAGTGGTAGCATGGGATGGTAACGCGTGGGGTGCACGGATCCGTCATATTCCGACTACATGGAGTGGTAGCATGGGATGGTGAGTGGGGTGCACGGATCCGTCATATTCCGACTACACAGAGTGGTAGCACGGGATGGTGAGTGGGGTGCACGGATCCGTCATATTCCGACTACATGGAATGGTAGCACGGGATGGTGAGTGGGATGCACGGATCGGTCATATTCCGACTACATGGAGTGGTAGCACGGGATGGTGAGTGGGGTGCACGGATCCGTCATATTCCGACTACATGGAGTGGTAGCATGGGATGGTGAGTGGGTTGCACGGATCCGTCATATTCCGACTACACGGAGTGGTAGCACAGGCTGGTGAGTGGGGTGCACGGATCCGCCATATTCAGACTACACGGAGTGGTAGCACAGGCTGGTGAGTGGGGTACACGGATCCGTCATATTCCGACTACATGGAGTGGTAGCACAGGATGGTGAGTGGGGTGCACGGATCCGTCATATTCCGACTACACGGAGTGGTAGCACGGGATGGTGAGTGGGATGTACGGATCCGTCATATTCCTACTACATGGAGTGGTAGCACGGGATGGTGAGTGGGGTGCACGGATCCGTCATATTCCGACTACATGGAGTGGTAGCACAGGCTGGTTAGTGGGGTGCACGGATCCGTCATATTTCGACTACACGAAGTGGTAGCACGGGATGGTGAGTGGGGTGCACGGATCCGTCATATTCCGACTACATGGAGTGGTAGCATGGGATGCTGACGCGTGGGATGCACGGATCCGTCATATTCTGACTACACGGAGTGGTAGCACAGGCTGGTGACGCGTGGGGTGCACGGATCCGTCATATTCTCACTACATGGAGTGGTAGCACAGGCTGGTGAGTGGGGTGCACGGATCGGTCATATTCCGACTACATGGAGTGGTAGCATGGGATGGTGAGTGGGGTGCACGGATCCGTCATATTCCGACTACACGGAGTGGTAGCACGGGAAGGTGAGTGGGGTGCACGGATCCGTCATATTCCGACTACATGGTGTGGTAGCATGGGATGGTGACGCGTGGGGTGCACGGATCCGTCATATTCCGACTACACGGAGTGGTAGCACAGGCTGGTGAGTGGGATGCACGGATCCGTCATATTCCGACTACATGGAGTGGTAGCACGGGATGGTCAGTGGGATGCACGGATCCGTCATATTCCGACTACATGGAGTGGTAGCACGGGATGGTGAGTGGGGTGCACGGATCGGTCATATTCCGACTACACGGAGTGGTAGCACAGGCTGGTGAGTGGGGTGCACGGATCCGTCATATTCCGACTACATGGAGTGGTAGCACGGGATGGTGAGTGGGGTGCACGGATCCGTCATATTCCGACTACACGGAGTGGTAGCACAGGCTGGTGAGTGGGGTGCACGGATCCGTCATATTCCGACTACATGGAGTGGTAGCACGGGATGGTGACGCGTGGGGTGCACGGATCCGTCATATTCCGACTGCACGGAGTGGTAGCACAGGCCGGTGAGTGGGGTGCACGGATCCGTCATATTTCGACTACACGGAGTGGTAGCACAAGCTGGTGAGTGGGATGCACGGATCCGTCATATTCCGACTACACGGAGTGGTAGCACAGGATGGTGAGTGGGATGCACGGATCCGTCATATTCCGACTACATGGAGTGGTAGCACAGGCTGGCGAGTGGGGTGCACGGATCGGTCATATTCCGACTACACGGAGTGGTAGCACGGGATGGTGAGTGGGGTGCACGGATCCGTCATATTCCGACTACACGGAGTGGTAGCACAGGCTGGTGAGTGGGGTGCACGGATCCGTCATATTCCGACTACACGGAGTGGTAGCACAGGCTGGTGAGTGGGGTACACGGATCCGTCATATTCCGACTACACGGAGTGGTAGCACAGGCTGGTGAGTGGGGTGCACCGATCGGTCATATTCCGACTACATAGAGTGGTAGCACGGGATGGTGACGCGTGGGGTGCACGGATCCGTCATATTCTGACTACATGGAGTGGTAGCACAGGATGGTGACGCGTGGGGTGCACGGATCCGTCATATTCTGACTACACGGAGTGGTAGCACAGGCTGGTGAGTGGGGTGCACGGATCCGTCATATTCCGACTACATGGAGTGGTAGCACAGGCTGGTGAGTGGGGTGCACGGATCCGTCATATTCCGACTACACGGAGTGGTAGCACAGGCTGGCGAGTGGGTTGCACGGATCGGTCATATTCCGACTACACGGAGTGGTAGCACAAGCTGGTGAGTGGGATGCACGGATCCGTCATATTCCGACTACATGGAGTGGTAGCACGGGATGGTGACGCGTGGGATGCACGGATCCGTCATATTCCGTCTACACGGAGTGGTAGCACAGGCTGGTGAGTGGGGTGCACGGATCCGTCATATTCCGACTACATGGAGTGGTAGCACGGGATGGTGACACATGGGGTGCACGGATCCGTCATATTCCGACTACACGGAGTGGTAGCACAGGCTGGTGAGTGGGGTGCACGGATCCGTCATATTCCGACTACATGGAGTGGTAGCACGGGATGGTGACGCGTGGGGTGCACGGATCCGTCATATTCCGACTACACGGAGTGGTAGCACGGGATGGTGAGTGGGGTGCACGGATCGGTCATATTCCGACTACATGGAGTGGTAGCACGGGATGGTGACGCGTGGGGTGCACGGATCCGTCATATTCCGACTACACAGAGTGGTAGCACAGGCTGGTGAGTGGGGTGCACGGATCCGTCATATTCCGACTACACGGAGTGGTAGCATGGGATGGTGAGTGGGATGCACGGATCCGTCATATTCCGACTACACGGAGTGGTAGCACGGGATGGTGAGTGGGATGTACGGATCCGTCATATTCCGACTACATGGAGTGGTAGCACAGGATGGTGAGTGGGGTGCACGGATCCGTCATATTCCGACTACATGGAGTGGTAGCACGGGATGGTGAGTGGGGTGCACGGATCCGTCATATTCCGACTACACGGAGTGGTAGCACAGGCTGGTGAGTGGGATGCACGGATCCGTCATATTCCGACTACACGGAGTGGTAGCACGGGATGGTGAGTGGGGTGCACGGATCGGTCATATTCCGACTACATGGAGTGGTAGCACGGGATGTTGAGCGGGGTGCACGGATCCGTCATATTCCGACTACATGGTGTGGTAGCACAGGCTGGTGAGTGGGGTGCACGGATCCGTCATATTCCGACTACACGGAGTGGTAGCACAGGCTGGTGGGTGGGGTGCACGGATCCGTCATATTCCGACTACACGGAGTGGTAGCACAGGCTGGTGAGTGGGATGCACGGATCCGTCATATTCCGACTACACGGAGTGGTAGCACGGGATGGTGAGTGGGGTGCACGGATCGGTCATATTCCGACTACACGGAGTGGTAGCACAGGCTGGTGAGTGGGGTGCACGGATCCGTCATATTCCGACTACATGGTGTGGTAGCACAGGCTGGTGAGTGGGGTGCACGGATCGGTCATATTCTGACTACACGGAGTGGTAGCACAGGCTGGTGAGTGGGGTGCACGGATCCGTCATATTACGACTACACGGAGTGGTAGCACGGGATGGTGACGCGTGGGGTGCACGGATCCGTCATATTCCGACTACACGGAGTGGTAGCACAGGCTGGTGAGTGGGATGCACGGATCCGTCATATTCCGACTACATGGAGTGGTAGCACGGGATGGTGAGTGGGGTGCACGGATCTGTCATATTCCGACTACATGGAGTGGTAGCACAGGCTGGTGAGTGGGGTGCACGGATCCGTCATATTCCGACTACATGGAGTGGTAGCACGGGATGGTGAGTGGGGTGCACGGATCCGTCATATTCCGACTACACGGAGTGGTAGCACAGGCTGGTGAGTGGGGTGCACAGATCCGTCATATTCCGACTACACGGAGTGGTAGCACAGGCTGGTGAGTGGGCCGCACGGATCGGTCATATTCTGACTACACGGAGTGGTAGCACAGGCTGGTGAGTGGGGTGCACGGATCCGTCATATTACGACTACACGGAGTGGTAGCACCGGATGGTGACGCGTGGGGTGCACGGATCCGTCATATTCCGACTACATAGAGTGGTAGCACAGGCTGGTGAGTGGGGTGCACAGATCCGTAATATTCCGACTACACGGAGTGGTAGCACAGGCTGGTGAGTGGGATGCACGGATCCGTCATATTCCGACTACATGGAGTGGTAGCACGGGATGGTGAGTGGGGTGCACGGATCCGTCATATTCCGACTACATGGAGTGGTAGCACGGGATGGTGAGTGGGGTGCACGGATCCGTCATATTCCGACTACACGGAGTGGTAGCACAGGCTGGTGAGTGGGGTGCACGGATCCGTCATATTCCGACTACACGGAGTGGTAGCACAGGCTGGTGAGTGGGGTGCACGGATCCGTCATATTCCGACTACACGGAGTGGTAGCACAGGCAGGTGAGTGGGATGCACGGATCCGTCATATTCCGACTACACGGAGTGGTAGCACAGGCTGGTGAGTGGGGTGCACGGATCCGTCATATTCCGACTACATGGAGTGGTAGCACGAGATGGTGACGCGTGGGGTGCACGGTTCCGTCATATTCCGACTACACGGAGTGGTAGCACGGGATGGTGAGTGGGGTGCACGGATCCGTCATATTCCGACTACATGGAGTGGTAGCACGGGATGGTGACGCGTGGGGTGCACGGATACGTCATATTCCGACTACATGGAGTGGTAGCACGGGATGGTGAGTGGGGTGTACGGTCCGTCATATTCCGACTACACGGAGTGGTAGCACAGGCTGGTGAGTGGGGTGCACGGATTCGCCATATTCCGACTACACGGAGTGGTAGCACGGGATGGTGAGTGGGGTGTACGGTCCGTCATATTCCGACTACACGGAGTGGTAGCACAGGATGGTGAGTGGGATGTACGTATCCGTCATATTCCGACTACACGGAGTGGTAGCACAGGCTGGTGAGTGGGATGCACGGATCCGTCATATTCTGACTACATGGAGTGGTAGCACGGGATGGTGACGCGTGGGGTGCACGGATCCGTCATATTCCGACCACACGGAGTGGTAGCACGGGATGGTGAGTGGGGTGCACGGATCCGACATATTCCGACTACACAGAGTGGTAGCACAGGCTGGTGAGTGGGGTGCACGGATCTGTCATATTCCGACTACACGGAGTGGTAGCACAGGCTGGTGAGTGGGGTGCACGGATCTGTCATATTCCGACTACACGGAGTGGTAGCACAGGATGGTGAGTGGGGTGCACGGATCCATCATATTCCGACTACACGGAGTGGCCGCACAGGCTGGTGAGTAGGGTGCACGGATCCGTCATATTCCGACTACATGGAGTGGTAGCACGGGATGGTGACGCGTGGGGTGCACGGATCCGTCATATTCCGACTACATGGAGTGGTAGCACGGGATGGTGAGTGGGGTGCACGGATCCGTCATATTCCGACTACACGGAGTGGTAGCACAGGCTGGTGAGTGGGGTGCACGGATCAGTAATATTCCGACTACATGGAGTGGTAGCACAGGCTGGTGAGTGGGGTACACGGATCCGTCATATTCCGACTACATGGAGTGGTAGCACGGGATGGTGACGCGTGGGGTGCACGGATCCGTCATATTCCGACTACATGGAGTGGTAGCACGGGATGGTGAGTGGGGTGCACGGATCCGTCATATTCCGACTACATGGAGTGGTAGCACGGGATGGTGACACGTGGGGTGCACGGATCCGTCATATTCCGACTACATGGAGTGGTAGCACGGGATGGTGAGTGGGGTGCACGGATCCGTCATATTCCGACTACACGGAGTGGTAGCACAGGATGGTGAGTGGGGTGCACGGATCGGTCATATTCCGACTACATGGAGTGGTAGCACAGGATGGTGACGCGTGGGGTGCACGGATCCGTCATATTCCGACTACACGGAGTGGTAACACAGGCTGGTGAGTGGGGTGCACAGATCCGTCATATTCCGACTACATGGAGTGGTAGCACGAGATGGTGACGCGTGGGATGCACGGATCCGTCATATTCCGACTACATGGAGTGGTAGCACGGGATGGTGACGCGTGGGATGCACGGATCCGTCATATTCCGACTACACGGAGTGGTAGCACGGGATGGTGAGTGGGGTGCACGGATCCGTCATATTCCGACTACATGGAGTGGTAGCACGGGATGGTGAGTGGGATGCACGGATCGGTAATATTCCGACTACATGGAGTGGTAGCACGGGATGGTGAGTGTGGTGCACGGATCCGTCATATTCCGACTACATGGAGTGGTAGCACGGGATGGTGAGTGGGGTGCACGGATCCGTCATATTCCGACTACACGGAGTGGTAGCACAGGCTGGTGAGTGGGGTGCACGGATCCGCCATATTCCGACTACACGGAGTGGTAGCACAGGCTGGTGAGTGGGGTACACGGATCCGTCATATTCCGACTACATGGAGTGGTAGCACAGGATGGTGAATGGGGTGCACGGATCCGTCATATTTCGACTACACGGAGTCGTAGCAAGGGATGGTGAGTGGGATGTACGGATCCGTCATATTCCGACTACATGGAGTGGTAGCACAGGCTGGTTAGTGGGGTGCACGGATCCGTCATATTCCGACTACACGGAGTGGTAGCACGGGATGGTGAGTGGGGTGCACGGATCCGTCATATTCCGACTACATGGAGTGGTAGCACGGGATGGTGACGCGTGGGATGCACGGATCCGTCATATTCCGACTACACGGAGTGGTAGCACGGGATGGTGAGTGGGGTGCACGGATCCGTCATATTCCGACTACATGGAGTGGTAGCACGGGATGGTGAGTGGGATGCACGGATCGGTAATATTCCGACTACATGGAGTGGTAGCACGGGATGGTGAGTGTGGTGCACGGATCCGTCATATTCCGACTACATGGAGTGGTAGCACGGGATGGTGAGTGGGGTGCACGGATCCGTCATATTCCGACTACACGGAGTGGTAGCACAGGCTGGTGAGTGGGGTGCACGGATCCGCCATATTCCGACTACACGGAGTGGTAGCACAGGCTGGTGAGTGGGGTACACGGATCCGTCATATTCCGACTACATGGAGTGGTAGCACAGGATGGTGAATGGGGTGCACGGATCCGTCATATTTCGACTACACGGAGTCGTAGCAAGGGATGGTGAGTGGGATGTACGGATCCGTCATATTCCGACTACATGGAGTGGTAGCACAGGCTGGTTAGTGGGGTGCACGGATCCGTCATATTCCGACTACACGGAGTGGTAGCACGGGATGGTGAGTGGGGTGCACGGATCCGTCATATTCCGACTACATGGAGTGGTAGCACGGGATGGTGATTGGGGTGCACGGATCCGTCATATTCTGACTACAAGGAGTGGTAGCACAGGCTGGCGAGTGGGGTGCACGGATCCGTCATATTCCGACTACATGGAGTGGTAGCATGGGATGGTAACGCGTGGGGTGCACGGATCCGTCATATTCCGACTACATGGAGTGGTAGCATGGGATGGTGAGTGGGGTGCACGGATCCGTCATATTCCGACTACACAGAGTGGTAGCACGGGATGGTGAGTGGGGTGCACGGATCCGTCATATTCCGACTACATGGAATGGTAGCACGGGATGGTGAGTGGGATGCACGGATCGGTCATATTCCGACTACATGGAGTGGTAGCACGGGATGGTGAGTGGGGTGCACGGATCCGTCATATTCCGACTACATGGAGTGGTAGCATGGGATGGTGAGTGGGTTGCACGGATCCGTCATATTCCGACTACACGGAGTGGTAGCACAGGCTGGTGAGTGGGGTGCACGGATCCGCCATATTCAGACTACACGGAGTGGTAGCACAGGCTGGTGAGTGGGGTACACGGATCCGTCATATTCCGACTACATGGAGTGGTAGCACAGGATGGTGAGTGGGGTGCACGGATCCGTCATATTCCGACTACACGGAGTGGTAGCACGGGATGGTGAGTGGGATGTACGGATCCGTCATATTCCTACTACATGGAGTGGTAGCACGGGATGGTGAGTGGGGTGCACGGATCCGTCATATTCCGACTACATGGAGTGGTAGCACAGGCTGGTTAGTGGGGTGCACGGATCCGTCATATTTCGACTACACGAAGTGGTAGCACGGGATGGTGAGTGGGGTGCACGGATCCGTCATATTCCGACTACATGGAGTGGTAGCATGGGATGGTGACGCGTGGGATGCACGGATCCGTCATATTCTGACTACACGGAGTGGTAGCACAGGCTGGTGACGCGTGGGGTGCACGGATCCGTCATATTCTCACTACATGGAGTGGTAGCACAGGCTGGTGAGTGGGGTGCACGGATCGGTCATATTCCGACTACATGGAGTGGTAGCATGGGATGGTGAGTGGGGTGCACGGATCCGTCATATTCCGACTACACGGAGTGGTAGCACGGGAAGGTGAGTGGGGTGCACGGATCCGTCATATTCCGACTACATGGTGTGGTAGCATGGGATGGTGACGCGTGGGGTGCACGGATCCGTCATATTCCGACTACACGGAGTGGTAGCACAGGCTGGTGAGTGGGATGCACGGATCCGTCATATTCCGACTACATGGAGTGGTAGCACGGGATGGTCAGTGGGATGCACGGATCCGTCATATTCCGACTACATGGAGTGGTAGCACGGGATGGTGAGTGGGGTGCACGGATCGGTCATATTCCGACTACACGGAGTGGTAGCACAGGCTGGTGAGTGGGGTGCACGGATCCGTCATATTCCGACTACATGGAGTGGTAGCACGGGATGGTGAGTGGGGTGCACGGATCCGTCATATTCCGACTACACGGAGTGGTAGCACAGGCTGGTGAGTGGGGTGCACGGATCCGTCATATTCCGACTACATGGAGTGGTAGCACGGGATGGTGACGCGTGGGGTGCACGGATCCGTCATATTCCGACTGCACGGAGTGGTAGCACAGGCCGGTGAGTGGGGTGCACGGATCCGTCATATTTCGACTACACGGAGTGGTAGCACAAGCTGGTGAGTGGGATGCACGGATCCGTCATATTCCGACTACACGGAGTGGTAGCACAGGATGGTGAGTGGGATGCACGGATCCGTCATATTCCGACTACATGGAGTGGTAGCACAGGCTGGCGAGTGGGGTGCACGGATCGGTCATATTCCGACTACACGGAGTGGTAGCACGGGATGGTGAGTGGGGTGCACGGATCCGTCATATTCCGACTACACGGAGTGGTAGCACAGGCTGGTGAGTGGGGTGCACGGATCCGTCATATTCCGACTACACGGAGTGGTAGCACAGGCTGGTGAGTGGGGTACACGGATCCGTCATATTCCGAATACACGGAGTGGTAGCACAGGCTGGTGAGTGGGGTGCACCGATCGGTCATATTCCGACTACATAGAGTGGTAGCACGGGATGGTGACGCGTGGGGTGCACGGATCCGTCATATTCTGACTACATGGAGTGGTAGCACAGGATGGTGACGCGTGGGGTGCACGGATCCGTCATATTCTGACTACACGGAGTGGTAGCACAGGCTGGTGAGTGGGGTGCACGGATCCGTCATATTCCGACTACATGGAGTGGTAGCACAGGCTGGTGAGTGGGGTGCACGGATCCGTCATATTCCGACTACACGGAGTGGTAGCACAGGCTGGCGAGTGGGTTGCACGGATCGGTCATATTCCGACTACACGGAGTGGTAGCACAAGCTGGTGAGTGGGATGCACGGATCCGTCATATTCCGACTACATGGAGTGGTAGCACGGGATGGTGACGCGTGGGATGCACGGATCCGTCATATTCCGTCTACACGGAGTGGTAGCACAGGCTGGTGAGTGGGGTGCACGGATCCGTCATATTCCGACTACATGGAGTGGTAGCACGGGATGGTGACACATGGGGTGCACGGATCCGTCATATTCCGACTACACGGAGTGGTAGCACAGGCTGGTGAGTGGGGTGCACGGATCCGTCATATTCCGACTACATGGAGTGGTAGCACGGGATGGTGACGCGTGGGGTGCACGGATCCGTCATATTCCGACTACACGGAGTGGTAGCACGGGATGGTGAGTGGGGTGCACGGATCGGTCATATTCCGACTACATGGAGTGGTAGCACGGGATGGTGACGCGTGGGGTGCACGGATCCGTCATATTCCGACTACACAGAGTGGTAGCACAGGCTGGTGAGTGGGGTGCACGGATCCGTCATATTCCGACTACACGGAGTGGTAGCATGGGATGGTGAGTGGGATGCACGGATCCGTCATATTCCGACTACACGGAGTGGTAGCACGGGATGGTGAGTGGGATGTACGGATCCGTCATATTCCGACTACATGGAGTGGTAGCACAGGATGGTGAGTGGGGTGCACGGATCCGTCATATTCCGACTACATGGAGTGGTAGCACGGGATGGTGAGTGGGGTGCACGGATCCGTCATATTCCGACTACATGGAGTGGTAGCACGGGATGGTGACGCGTGGGATGCACGGATCCATCATATTCCGACTACATGGAGTGGTAGCACGGGATGGTGAGTGGGGTGCAAGGATCGGTCATATTCCGACTACACGGAGTGGTAGCACAGGCTGGTGAGTGGGGTGCACGGATCCGTCATATTCCGACTACACGGAGTGGTAGCACAGGCTGGTGAGTGGGGTACACGGATCCGTCATATTCCGACTACACGGAGTGGTAGCACAGGCTGGTGAGTGGGGTGCACGGATCGGTCATATTCCGACTACATAGAGTGGTAGCACGGGATGGTGACGCGTGGGGTGCACGGATCCGTCATATTCCGACTACATGGAGTGGTAGCACAGGATGGTGACGCGTGGGGTGCACGGATCCGTCATATTCTGACTACACGGAGTGGTAGCACAGGCTGGTGAGTGGGGTGCACGGATCCGTCATATTCCGACTACATGGAGTGGTAGCACAGGCTGGTGAGTGGGGTGCACGGATCCGTCATATTCCGACTACACGGAGTGGTAGCACAGGCTGGCGAGTGGGTTGCACGGATCGGTCATATTCCGACTACACGGAGTGGTAGCACAGGCTGGTGAGTGGGATGCACGGATCCGTCATATTCCGACTACATGGAGTGGTAGCACGGGATGGTGACGCGTGGGATGCACGGATCCGTCATATTCCGACTACACGGAGTGGTAGCACAGGCTGGTGAGTGGGGTGCACGGATCCGTCATATTCCGACTACATGGAGTGGTAGCATGGGATGGTGACGCGTGGGATGCACGGATTTGTCATATTCCGACTACATGGAGTGGTAGCACGGGATGGTGAGTGGGGTGCACGGATCCGTCATATTCAGACTACACGGAGTGGTAGCACAGGCTGGTGAGTGGGGTGCACGGATCCGTCATATTCCGACTACATGGAGTGGTAGCACGGGATGGTGACGCATGGGGTGCAAGGATTCGTCATATTCCGACTACATGGAGTGGTAGCACGGGATGGTGACACGTGGGGTGCACGGATCCGTCATATTCCGACTACACGGAGTGGTAGCACAGGCTGGTGAGTGGGGTGCACGGAACGGTCATATTCCGACTACATGGAGTGGTAGCACGGGATGGTGACGCGTGGGGTGCACGGATCCGTCATATTCCGACTGCACGGAGTGGTAGCACAGGCCGGTGAGTGGGGTGCACGGATCCGTCATATTCCGACTACACGGAGTGGTAGCACAGGCTGGTGAGTGGGGTGCACGGATCGGTCATATTCTGACTACATAGAGTGGTAGCACGGGATGGTGACGCGTGGGGTGCACGGATCCGTCATATTCCGACTACATGGAGTGGTAGCACAGGATGGTGACGCGTGGGGTGCACGGATCTTTCATATTCTGACTATACGGAGTGGTAGCACAGGCTGGTGAGTGGGGTGCACGGATCCGTCATATTCCGACTACATGGAGTGGTAGCACAGGCTGGTGAGTGGGGTGCACGGATCCGTCATATTCCGACTACATGGAGTGGTAGCACGGGATGGTGAGTGGGGTGCACGGATCCGTCATATTCCGACTACATGGAGTGGTAGCACGGGATGGTGACGCGTGGGATGCACGGATCCATCATATTCCGACTACATGGAGTGGTATCACGGGATGGTGAGTGGGTTGCACGGATCGGTCATATTCCGACTACACGGAGTGGTAGCACAGGCTGGTGAGTGGGGTGCACGGATCCGTCATATTCCGACTACACGGAGTGGTAGCACAGGCTGGTGAGTGGGGTGCACGGATCCGTCATATTCCGACTACACGGAGTGGTAGCACGGGATGGTGAGTGGGGTGTACGGATGCATCATATTCCGACTACATGGAGTGGTAGCACGGGATGGTGACGCGTGGGATGCACGGATCCATCATATTCCGACTACATGGAGTGGTAGCACGGGATGGTGAGTGGGGTGCACGGATCGGTCATATTCCGACTACATGGAGTGGTAGTACAGGCTGGTGAGTGGGGTGCATGGATCCGTCATATTCCGACTACATGGAGTGGTAGCACAGGCTGGTGAGGCGTGGGATGCACGGATCCGTCATATTCCGACTACATGGAGTGGTAGCACAGGATAGTGAGTGGGGTGCACGGATCCGCCATATTCCGACTACATGGAGTGGTAGCACGGGATGGTGACGCGTGGGGTGCACGGATCCGTCATATTCCGACTACATGGAGTGGTAGCACGGGATGGTGAGTGGGGTGCACGGATCCGTCATATTCCGACTACACGGAGTGGTAACACAGGATGGTGAGTGGGGTGCACGGATCCGTCATATTCCGACTACATGGAGTGGTAGCACGGGATGGTGAGTGGGATGCACGGATCCGTCATATTCCGACTACACGGAGTGGTAGCACGGGATGGTGACGCGTGGGGTGCACGGATCCGTCATATTCCGACTACATGGAGTGGTAGCACGGGATGGTGACGCGTGGGGTGCACGGATCCGTTATATTCCGAATACATGGAGTGGTAGCATGGGATGGTGACGCGTGGGATGCACGGATCCGTCATATTCCGACTACATGGAGTGGTAGCACGGGATGGTGACGCGTGGGATGTACGGATCCGTCATATTCCGACTACATGGAGTGGTAGCACGGGATGGTGAGTGGGGTGCACAGATCCGTCATATTCCGACTACATGGAGTGGTAGCATGGGATGGTGAGTGGGATGCACGGATCCGTCATATTCTGACTACACGGAGTGGTAGCACGGGATGGGGAGTGGGATGCACGGATCCGTCATATTCCGACTACATGGAGTGGTAGCACAGGCTGGTGAGTGGGGTGCACGGATCCGTCATATTCCGACTACATGGAGTGGTAGCACGGGATGGTGAGTGGGGTGCACGGATCCGTCATATTCCGACACATGGAGTGGTAGCACAGGCTGGTGAGTGGGGTGCACGGATCCGTCATATTCCGACTACATGGAGTGGTAGCACGGGATGGTGAGTGGGATGCACTGATCCGTCATATTCCGACTACATGGAGTGGTAGCACAAGATGGTGAGTGGGGTGCACGGATCCGTCATATTCCGACTACACGGAGTGGTAGCACAGGCTGGTGAGTGGGGTGCACGGATCCGTCATATTCCGACTACATGGAGTGGTAGCACGGGATTTGGTGCGAGGGGTGCACGGATCCGTCATATTCCGACTACATGGAGTGGTAGCACAGGCTGGTGAGTGGGGTGCACGGATCCGTCATATTCCGACTACACGGAGTGGTAGCATGGGATGGTGAGTGGGGTGCACGGATCCGTCATATTCCGACTACATGGAGTGGTAGCACGGGATGGTGACACGTGGGGTGCACGGATCGGTCATATTCCGACTACATGGAGTGGTAGCACAGGCTGGTGAGTGGGGTGCACGGATCCGTCATATTCCGACTACACGGAGTGGTAGCACGGGATGGTGAGTGGGGTGCACGGATCCGTCATATTCCGACTACATGGAGTGGTAGCACGGGATGGTGAGTGGGGTGCACGGATCCGTCATATTCCGACTACACGGAGTGATAGCACAGGCTGGTGAGTGGGGTGCACGGATCCGTCATATTCCGACTACACGGAGTGGTAGCACAGGCTGGTGAGTGGGGTGCACGGATCCGTCATATTCTGACTACACGGAGTGGTAGTACAGGCTGGTGAGTGGGGTGCACGGATCCATCATATTCCAACTACACGGAGTGGTAACACAGGCTGGTGAGTGGGATGCACGGATCCGTCATATTCCGACTACACGGAGTGGTAGCACAGGCTGGTGAGTGGGGTGCACGGATCCGTCATATTCCGACTACATGGAGTGGTAGCACGGGATGGTGAGTGGGGTGCACGGATCCGTCATATTCTGACTACACGGAGTGGTGGCACGGGATGGTGAGTGGGGTGCACGGATCCGTCATATTCCGACTACACGGAGTGGTAGCACGGGATGGTGAGTGGGGTGCACGGATCCGTCATATTCCGACTACACGGAGTGGTAGCACGGGATGGTGAGTGGGGTGCACGGATCCGTCATATTCTGACTACATGGAGTGGTAGCACGGGATGGTGAGTGGGGTGCACGGATCCGTCATATTCCGACTACACGGAGTGATAGCACAGGCTGGTGAGTGGGGTGCACGGATCCGTCATATTCCGACTACACGGAGTGGTAGCACAGGCTGGTGAGTGGGGTGCACGGATCCGTCATATTCCGACTTCATGGAGTGGTAGCACGGGATGGAGAGTGGGATGCACGGATCCGTCATATTCCGACTACACGGAGTGGTAGCACAGGCTGGTGAGTGGGGTGCATGGATACGTCATATTCCGACTACACGGAGTGGTAGCACAGGCTGGTGAGTGGGGTGCACGGATCCGTCATATTCCGACTACACGGAGTGGTAGCACGGGATGGTGAGTGGGGTGCACGGATCCGTCATATTCTGACTACACGGAATGGTAGCACGGGATGGTGAGTGGGGTGCACGGATCCGTCATATTCCGACTACACGGAGTGGTAGCACGGGATGGTGAGTGGGGTGCACGGATCCGTCATATTCCGACTACACGGAGTTGTAGCACGGGATGGTGACGCGTGGGGTGCACGGATCCGTCATATTCCGACTACATGGAGTGGTAGCACGGGATGGTGAGTGGGGTGCACGGATTCGTCATATTCCGACTACACGGAGTGGTAGCACATGATGGTGAGTGGGGTGCACGGATCCGTCATATTCCGACTACATGGAGTGGTAGCACAGGCTGGTGAGTGGGGTGCACGGATCCGTCATATTCCGACTACATGGAGTGGTAGCACGGGATGGTGAGTGGGATGCACGGATCCATCATATTCCGACTACACGAAGTGGTAGCACGGGATGGTGAGTGGGGTGCACGGATCCGTCATATTCCGACTACATGGAGTGGTAGCATGGGATGGTGACGCGTGGGGTACACGGATCCGTCATATTCCGACTACATGGAGTGGTAGTACGGGATGGTGACGCGTGGGATGTACGGATCCGTCATATTCCGACTACATGGAGTGGTAGCACGGGATGGTGAGTGGGATGCACGGATCCGTCATATTCTGACTACATGGAGTGGTAGCACGGGATGGTGAGTGGGATGCACGGATCCGTCATATTCCGACTACATGGAGTGGTAGCACGGGATGGTGAGTGGGGTGCACGGATCCGTCATATTCCGACTACATGGAATGGTAGCACGGGATGGTGACGCGTGGGATGCACGGATCCGTCATATTCCGACTAGATGGAGTGGTAGCACGGGATGGTGAGTGGGATGCACGGATCCGTCATATTCCGACTACACGGAGTGGTAGCACGGGATGGTGACGCGTGGGATGCACGGATCGGTCATATTCCGACTACATGGAGTGGTAGCAAGGGATGGTGAGTGGGGTGCACGGATCCGTCATATTCCGACTACACGGAGTGGTAGCACAGGCTGGTGAGTGGGGTGCACGGATCCGTCATATTCCGACTACATGGAGTGGTAGCATGGGATGGTGACGCGTGGGGTGCACGGATCCGTCATATTCCGACTATACGGAGTGGTAGCACGGGATGGTGAGTGGGGTGCACGGATCCGTCATATTCCGACTACATGGAGTGGTAGCACGGGATGGTGAGTGGGGTGCACGGATCCGTCATATTCCGACTACACGGAGTGGTAGCATGGGATGGTGAGTGGGGTGCACGGATCCGTCATATTCCGACTACACGGAGTGGTAGCATGGGATGGTGACGCGTGGGGTGCACGGATCCGTCATATTCCGACTATACGGAGTGGTAGCACGGGATGGTGAGTGGGGTGCACGGATCCGTCATATTCCGACTACATGGAGTGGTAGCACGGGATGGTGAGTGGGGTGCACGGATCCGTCATATTCCGACTACACGGAGTGGTAGCATGGGATGGTGAGTGGGGTGCACGGATCCGTCATATTCCGACTACACGGAGTGGTAGCATGGGATGGTGACGCGTGGGGTGCACGGATCCGTCATATTCCGACTATACGGAGTGGTAGCACGGGATGGTGAGTGGGGTGCACGGATCCGTCATATTCCGACTACACGGATTGGTAGCACGGGATGGTGAGTGGGGTGCACGGATCCGTCATATTCCGACTACACGGAGTGGTAGCATGGGATGGTGAGTGGGGTGCACGGATCCGTCATATTCCGACTACACGGAGTGGTAGCATGGGATGGTGACGCGTGGGGTGCACGGATCCGTCATATTCCGACTACACGGAGTGGTAGCACAGGCTGGTGAGTGGGATGCACGGATCCGTCATATTCTGACTACATGGAGTGGTAGCACGGGATGGTGACGCGTGGGGTGCACGGATCCGTCATATTCCGACCACACGGAGTGGTAGCACGGGATGGTGAGTGGGGTGCACGGATCCGACATATTCCGACTACACAGAGTGGTAGCACAGGCTGGTGAGTGGGGTGCACGGATCTGTCATATTCCGACTACACGGAGTGGTAGCACAGGCTGGTGAGTGGGGTGCACGGATCTGTCATATTCCGACTACACGGAGTGGTAGCACAGGATGGTGAGTGGGGTGCACGGATCCATCATATTCCGACTACACGGAGTGGCCGCACAGGCTGGTGAGTAGGGTGCACGGATCCGTCATATTCCGACTACATGGAGTGGTAGCACGGGATGGTGACGCGTGGGGTGCACGGATCCGTCATATTCCGACTACATGGAGTGGTAGCACGGGATGGTGAGTGGGGTGCACGGATCCGTCATATTCCGACTACACGGAGTGGTAGCACAGGCTGGTGAGTGGGGTGCACGGATCAGTAATATTCCGACTACATGGAGTGGTAGCACAGGCTGGTGAGTGGGGTACACGGATCCGTCATATTCCGACTACATGGAGTGGTAGCACGGGATGGTGACGCGTGGGGTGCACGGATCCGTCATATTCCGACTACATGGAGTGGTAGCACGGGATGGTGAGTGGGGTGCACGGATCCGTCATATTCCGACTACATGGAGTGGTAGCACGGGATGGTGACACGTGGGGTGCACGGATCCGTCATATTCCGACTACATGGAGTGGTAGCACGGGATGGTGAGTGGGGTGCACGGATCCGTCATATTCCGACTACACGGAGTGGTAGCACAGGATGGTGAGTGGGGTGCACGGATCGGTCATATTCCGACTACATGGAGTGGTAGCACAGGATGGTGACGCGTGGGGTGCACGGATCCGTCATATTCCGACTACACGGAGTGGTAACACAGGCTGGTGAGTGGGGTGCACAGATCCGTCATATTCCGACTACATGGAGTGGTAGCACGAGATGGTGACGCGTGGGATGCACGGATCCGTCATATTCCGACTACATGGAGTGGTAGCACGGGATGGTGACGCGTGGGATGCACGGATCCGTCATATTCCGACTACACGGAGTGGTAGCACGGGATGGTGAGTGGGGTGCACGGATCCGTCATATTCCGACTACATGGAGTGGTAGCACGGGATGGTGAGTGGGATGCACGGATCGGTAATATTCCGACTACATGGAGTGGTAGCACGGGATGGTGAGTGTGGTGCACGGATCCGTCATATTCCGACTACATGGAGTGGTAGCACGGGATGGTGAGTGGGGTGCACGGATCCGTCATATTCCGACTACACGGAGTGGTAGCACAGGCTGGTGAGTGGGGTGCACGGATCCGCCATATTCCGACTACACGGAGTGGTAGCACAGGCTGGTGAGTGGGGTACACGGATCCGTCATATTCCGACTACATGGAGTGGTAGCACAGGATGGTGAATGGGGTGCACGGATCCGTCATATTCCGACTACACGGAGTCGTAGCACGGGATGGTGAGTGGGATGTACGGATCCGTCATATTCCGACTACGTGGAGTGGTAGCACGGGATGGTGAGTGGGGTTCACGGATCCGTCATATTCCGACTACATGGAGTGGTAGCACAGGCTGGTTAGTGGGGTGCACGGATCCGTCATATTCCGACTACACGGAGTGGTAGCACGGGATGGTGAGTGGGGTGCACGGATCCGTCATATTCCGACTACATGGAGTGGTAGCACGGGATGGTGATTGGGGTGCACGGATCCGTCATATTCTGACTACAAGGAGTGGTAGCACAGGCTGGCGAGTGGGGTGCACGGATCCGTCATATTCCGACTACATGGAGTGGTAGCATGGGATGGTAACGCGTGGGGTGCACGGATCCGTCATATTCCGACTACATGGAGTGGTAGCATGGGATGGTGAGTGGGGTGCACGGATCCGTCATATTCCGACTACACAGAGTGGTAGCACGGGATGGTGAGTGGGGTGCACGGATCCGTCATATTCCGACTACATGGAATGGTAGCACGGGATGGTGAGTGGGATGCACGGATCGGTCATATTCCGACTACATGGAGTGGTAGCACGGGATGGTGAGTGGGGTGCACGGATCCGTCATATTCCGACTACATGGAGTGGTAGCATGGGATGGTGAGTGGGTTGCACGGATCCGTCATATTCCGACTACACGGAGTGGTAGCACAGGCTGGTGAGTGGGGTGCACGGATCCGCCATATTCAGACTACACGGAGTGGTAGCACAGGCTGGTGAGTGGGGTACACGGATCCGTCATATTCCGACTACATGGAGTGGTAGCACAGGATGGTGAGTGGGGTGCACGGATCCGTCATATTCCGACTACACGGAGTGGTAGCACGGGATGGTGAGTGGGATGTACGGATCCGTCATATTCCTACTACATGGAGTGGTAGCACGGGATGGTGAGTGGGGTGCACGGATCCGTCATATTCCGACTACATGGAGTGGTAGCACAGGCTGGTTAGTGGGGTGCACGGATCCGTCATATTTCGACTACACGAAGTGGTAGCACGGGATGGTGAGTGGGGTGCACGGATCCGTCATATTCCGACTACATGGAGTGGTAGCATGGGATGCTGACGCGTGGGATGCACGGATCCGTCATATTCTGACTACACGGAGTGGTAGCACAGGCTGGTGACGCGTGGGGTGCACGGATCCGTCATATTCTCACTACATGGAGTGGTAGCACAGGCTGGTGAGTGGGGTGCACGGATCGGTCATATTCCGACTACATGGAGTGGTAGCATGGGATGGTGAGTGGGGTGCACGGATCCGTCATATTCCGACTACACGGAGTGGTAGCACGGGAAGGTGAGTGGGGTGCACGGATCCGTCATATTCCGACTACATGGTGTGGTAGCATGGGATGGTGACGCGTGGGGTGCACGGATCCGTCATATTCCGACTACACGGAGTGGTAGCACAGGCTGGTGAGTGGGATGCACGGATCCGTCATATTCCGACTACATGGAGTGGTAGCACGGGATGGTCAGTGGGATGCACGGATCCGTCATATTCCGACTACATGGAGTGGTAGCACGGGATGGTGAGTGGGGTGCACGGATCGGTCATATTCCGACTACACGGAGTGGTAGCACAGGCTGGTGAGTGGGGTGCACGGATCCGTCATATTCCGACTACATGGAGTGGTAGCACGGGATGGTGAGTGGGGTGCACGGATCCGTCATATTCCGACTACACGGAGTGGTAGCACAGGCTGGTGAGTGGGGTGCACGGATCCGTCATATTCCGACTACATGGAGTGGTAGCACGGGATGGTGACGCGTGGGGTGCACGGATCCGTCATATTCCGACTGCACGGAGTGGTAGCACAGGCCGGTGAGTGGGGTGCACGGATCCGTCATATTTCGACTACACGGAGTGGTAGCACAAGCTGGTGAGTGGGATGCACGGATCCGTCATATTCCGACTACACGGAGTGGTAGCACAGGATGGTGAGTGGGATGCACGGATCCGTCATATTCCGACTACATGGAGTGGTAGCACAGGCTGGCGAGTGGGGTGCACGGATCGGTCATATTCCGACTACACGGAGTGGTAGCACGGGATGGTGAGTGGGGTGCACGGATCCGTCATATTCCGACTACACGGAGTGGTAGCACAGGCTGGTGAGTGGGGTGCACGGATCCGTCATATTCCGACTACACGGAGTGGTAGCACAGGCTGGTGAGTGGGGTACACGGATCCGTCATATTCCGACTACACGGAGTGGTAGCACAGGCTGGTGAGTGGGGTGCACCGATCGGTCATATTCCGACTACATAGAGTGGTAGCACGGGATGGTGACGCGTGGGGTGCACGGATCCGTCATATTCTGACTACATGGAGTGGTAGCACAGGATGGTGACGCGTGGGGTGCACGGATCCGTCATATTCTGACTACACGGAGTGGTAGCACAGGCTGGTGAGTGGGGTGCACGGATCCGTCATATTCCGACTACATGGAGTGGTAGCACAGGCTGGTGAGTGGGGTGCACGGATCCGTCATATTCCGACTACACGGAGTGGTAGCACAGGCTGGCGAGTGGGTTGCACGGATCGGTCATATTCCGACTACACGGAGTGGTAGCACAAGCTGGTGAGTGGGATGCACGGATCCGTCATATTCCGACTACATGGAGTGGTAGCACGGGATGGTGACGCGTGGGATGCACGGATCCGTCATATTCCGTCTACACGGAGTGGTAGCACAGGCTGGTGAGTGGGGTGCACGGATCCGTCATATTCCGACTACATGGAGTGGTAGCACGGGATGGTGACACATGGGGTGCACGGATCCGTCATATTCCGACTACACGGAGTGGTAGCACAGGCTGGTGAGTGGGGTGCACGGATCCGTCATATTCCGACTACATGGAGTGGTAGCACGGGATGGTGACGCGTGGGGTGCACGGATCCGTCATATTCCGACTACACGGAGTGGTAGCACGGGATGGTGAGTGGGGTGCACGGATCGGTCATATTCCGACTACATGGAGTGGTAGCACGGGATGGTGACGCGTGGG
>JAXIVJ010000235.1:253032-315532 GCA_036785665.1 Chirona hameri | reverse complement strand
ACACACACACACACACACACACACACACACACACACACACACACACACACACACACACACACACACACACACACACACACACACACACACACACACACACACACACACACACACACACACACACACACACACACACACACACACACACACACACACACACACACACACACACACACACACACACACACACACACACACACACACACACACACACACACACACACACACACACACACACACACAACACACACACACACACACACACACACACACACACACACACACACACACACACACACACACACACACACACACACACACACACACACACACACACACACACACACACACACACACACACACACACACACACACACACACACACACACACACACACACACACACACACACACACACACACACACACACACACACACACACACACACACACACACACACACACACACACACACACACACACACACACACACACACACACACACACACACACACACACACACACACACACACACACACACACACACACACACACACACACACACACACACACACACACACACACACACACACACACACACACACACACACACACACACACACACACACACACACACACACACACACACACACACACACACACACACACACACACACACACACACACACACACACACACACACACACACACACACACACACACACACACACACACACACACACACACACACACACACACACACACACACACACACACACACACACACACACACACACACACACACACACACACACACACACACACACACACACACACACACACACACACACACACACACACACACACACACACACACACACACACACACACACACACACACACACACACACACACACACACACACACACACAAGCTCCTCCTACTTTCCGAGCGACGGCCCATTAGAAATCTTCGAACTCAGATTGTATATTTTATATTTATTGTATATTTCATATGTTATTGTAAATTTTATATTTTATTGTATATTTTATATTTTATTGTATATTTTGTATTTTATTGTATATTTGAAGTTAGGTCTTACCAGTATTTAGATAAAGGCAATTTGCCTGTAACGAGGCAGCAATTTTCGGCGATATATTGTTAATAGATTTCTGCAACTGTTGTTCATTTGAGCCTTCCATGAAGATTGTTGTGTCGTTAGCATACAGAATCGAGGTCATATCGTGGCTTATCAAAGGAAAATCGTTGATATAGATAACAAATAGAAGGGGACCTAGGATAGATCCTTGAGGAACGCCTATTTCTACGGGCAAGTAATTAGAACGAAAATTATCTATGAGTCGCGCTGCGTACGGTTGGTTAAGTATTATTTTATCATAGTTAACGCTTTGTCTGATATTCTGTAGCGATGTACTTTTTTGAGGAGAATATCGATATTTACTGTATCAAATGCTTTAAGTAAATATAGATAGAGACCAGCAACCACATGACCGGTTTCAAAAGCTTTGGTGATTTTGTCTTGTAGCATTAGTAATGGCATATAGGTACTCATACCTTTCCGAAAGCCAAACTGGTTGTCATTTATTATATTGTTCAAATTAAGGAATTCATTAATAATTCATTAATACGGTTATGTATCAGTTTTTCAAGAACCTTTGAAATAACTGGGAGCAAACTAATCTGTATATAGTTTGTAAATCTCTGTTTATCGCCAGTTTTGTAAATTGGTTTAATTACTGCCTTTTTTAATAATGAGGGGAACGTGCTGTGATCAAAACATAGATTCTTACAATTAACTAACTCATTGATTATTGCAGAAAATGTTGCTTTGAATAACTTAGTATTTATGCCGTCGTGACCGCCACCGACATTCTTCATATTGCTTATAAGTGAAAAGAGTTAATCTACAGTTGTAGGGAAGAGGGTGTTGAGGGAGTTCCCTGGAGCATCAGGGATGTAATTCAATGGGTATATCTTAGAGGGGATATTTGTTCGTTTAGTTGTATTCCAATTTGAGATAAAAATGTGTTAAAGTGTTCTGAGATATGTTGGTGATCCTCTGCATGACAACCATCATCAGTTTTAAATGTTTTCGGAAACGTATTACCATGGATGGTTCCTTTAGTGACTGCATTAAGGATTTGCCAAGTTTTCTTGATATTGCCGTCTTTTAGTTCTTGATATTGCCGGCTAATGTAATAACTTTTTGATTATCTGATCAACGTGCATAATACATTCTTGTATTTGTTATATCTTCGAATGTTATCGAACGTAGGATGCTTGCTTTTTTCAATGAACAACCTATTGTTTTTATTTATTGAAGCTAATATCCAGGGTGTGAATGATTTTTCCCAGCTCAGCCTACTTGTCTGGAGAAGCTACGCCCCTGGAAACAAGACAAACCAAATACACACGCAAATATACAACACTGAAATACTAAAATCACATAACAACCAGTAACAACATCAGACGGGATTGTCTCTTACATGTTTTATCACACTTGACTGAAACTGGAAAACGTTGCGTGGAACGGATGAGCAGCTTTGAATCTTTCCACATGTGCATTTAATTCCAATACAGCCCGTCGAAATAGCCTTAGCCCTAGCTATAAACCCTCGCCCTACGGGAGCTTTTTTCACCTTCGCCCTACGGGGGGTGGCCTGACAGCCCCCCCCCCTGTTAACTTCCAAACCAAGCAACTTAGAGCAATTCGGTAAGAACCAGCATGTTGCCTGTCATGAGAGGAATCTAAGAGTTTGCTATTTTTAGGTTTCAGGTGAACGGATGACCTTCCAGGTCAAGTGAATGACCTCGGATTTACCACGCCCAGAACAGCGATTTTGCTCTTCAGAAAACCTCAAAATTAGAAAATGATAAACGTAAATAAAAAGGCATGTTCCTAGACCAGTTTTGGTTCAGAGATACAGAAAAGGTAATTATTTTTCGTATCTTGTCAAAAAAAGTCAAAAGAAGTTATTTTATAAAAAAAAATGACGTCATCAGTTTCTTAGACTTAGGGAGCCATCACTCAGTCAGAAAAGAAGATATTGCTTTGAAATTTGGTATGAGTATTGTCCATACTCAGTTCTCTCACATATATTCCGGTTTTTCTAAAATCTTTGAAAATTTTGATTTTGTGGGGATTTTTCCCAAACAAATCCGTTTTTTTAATTTTAGGAATCAAAAACCCAAAATTTTGCAAATCTGAGATTGCCATTTGAAAGAGAATGACATTTTGTATATTTGGTGACTTGAGTTCGCAATTTGCTTCAAAACTCTATTTTTTACGATTTTTCAAATATTTCTATTTTTTTACCAACATGACGTCATCAAAACGTCATTATTTCCCAAATTTCTCAATTAATTTCAAATAAATTTGTATGCCTACGTATAATTTATGTAAACTCAGCTACCGAAAATTTCAGCAAGATGCAACGCATGTGTAAAAAGTTATTCAAGAAAAACCTCAGGGTTTTTTCCGCCTGTCAGGCGAGGGTTTTCCGCCTGTAGGGCGAGGGTTAAAGGGAGTGTGCCTACTCACATCGCTTAGTTGGGGTTATTGACACTGGTCTATAGAGCACAATTTTCTGAATTGAACCAATACTTCATTTCTCCAGATTCACCCTAGTTGCTGAGATATTCAAAGACTCCAGGAATTTGCTTGGGAGCAAAAAGTTATCGGGTAGACTCCAGAGGGCTTCCGCTACTAGAAGCACTGCAACTATCGATTAAACTGCTAGCATATTGTTAGCGCCGGCCAATAGCAATACAACAAAACAGCTCGTGCACACTGATAGCAGCAGTCGAACAGAAACTGGACGGCCATCATGTTTTTCGATGATGGCCGATGGCCATTTTTTGAAGAAGATATCAATTTAGAGCTACGAAACTTGCACATAATAAAGTTCACAGTGGCAAGAACGTGCTGTGCAAAACTCGTCTTTCTATCTTGCATGATGTGACCGTAATTGTATTGTCTTATGTGCGCCGTTTTACATAACATCACCATAGTGGCGATCGTTTTATAGATATCGAAACAAATATAAACAAAAAACAATATAAGTGGAAATTCAACTAAAGGGGCTCCAGATGTGAATTTCATCATATACAACAATCAAACCAACAGCTACTTACCGTATGATAAATATTTTTGACATTCCAAAACAGTAGGCACACTCCCTTTAAAGGGAATGTTTCAGCTTTGTATTAGTTTTAAACTGAGATAGCCATTATCGTAGGACGTTATTGAAATGTATAAATTACTAAGGTCATTTTCCCCAAAACTTAACCGTTTTTAAGCAATTTAATTTACCATTTTCAAAATGACCCCAGGCTGGTGCAGCCACTGATTGGCTGACAGTCACTTTTCAGCCAATCCCACTGTCAGCCAATCAGCGGCGGTCTATAGCTCAATAATGACGTCATTCGCCCAAATATATAAAAACAACTTAATTTGTATAAAGTTAAGTGACTTTTCGAGTGAAAATATCAACATCGTTTTCAGCAGCACTTACTTCATATTTTCTACTGCAACCAGCGTATATTTGATAACTTTCAGAAAGGTGAAACATTCCCTTTAATGGTCTCCTTGTTAGCCTCGTGAGCGGACGGAACATGGATCAGTTGCGATGGTCCGGCCCTGGTTCAACGCCGTGGTACGTGGAGGGGGAAGCAGCCGAGCAGAAAGGGGGAGTGGATGAGTCGGATCGGAATAGGATCCAGTATAGGAACATGAACTACTCCACTGCCTAAACAGATCTCTTAATTGTCCCCTGCACGGTCGCTTTCCACTTGCCGCGAGTCATGTCTGTCACGTCAGTTGTCACTAATGAAGAAAGCAGCGTGGGAGCGCAGTAGAGTGGAGAGGAACAGGGGTCAGATTACCGGGCATACGGCAATAGGCTCGCGACCCCGTGAACGGCTGGCGGAGCGGCGCCTGACCACTCTCGTACCACCTGGTCAAAACGGGACCGTCCCGTTTAGAGGCGGTGCCTCTATATTTCGAAAACGCCTGAAGTTGTGGGGGAGGAAGTTTTCGAAGGTGTGTTAGGACGTGTCTCTCCCCTGATGTGACCAGAAAAATGTTGATCCGGCCCATCTAGAACACACATTGTTCCTTAATGGGTTAACTATTATATTTATGTAGGTTTCTCATTCTAAATTCTGTTATTATTTATTTTATTATATAATATATATAATTAAATTCTCTAAATTCTGCCGGCCAACAGGAATTGCGCGATCGGGTGGTGAGGTCAGGACCTGCGCAACAAGCTCTGCTTAGCGTGGGTCCTGACCTCGGAAATCCATCCATACAAAACATTCGGACTAAATTTTTTTTTTTTTTTAAATAATAATAATTACTATCCAATTATTTATGTCAAATTTCAAATAGTAAATCATCACAATTAATCATTAATTATATGATAAGAAATGCGTTAATTAAATCCGTCGCAGGCTATGGTAGTAGTAGTAGCATTACCATAAGCTAGTACCATGATGTTTACCGGAATGGGCCGGTAATCGCATATCGAAACGTGGCAGCTAACGCCCATCCTCGTCGTAGCTTTAGCTTTACCATTAGCTTTCCCGCGGTCTCGATGTGACGCTCCCCACTCCGCCGGTCTGCACCGTTCATCCTCCTCTCCGCCCGACAGCTGCCGGCCGATGCGAGGCGACGCCGGGTCCAGTGTGGTGTCAGATGTCCATTCGCATAAATATATTCCACTGTAGCCGACTTGCGCGTTAGCCCGCGTACTGCAGGGGGGGGGTGAATTCCCCCCCCCCCTCAGGTTTTTCGCCGATAGCGAAAAGACGGCGGCGCTGCGCGCCGACGGGTTTTCGCACACCTGTTAGGACATCAATTGCGCACACTTCGAATAAATAATAACCTCGGTTCATCTCAGTCAGGTCACCAGACCAGGTCAAGTGACAAGCTCCCGACATAATGAAGATATAGAAGTAAAACAGACATCAATGTGTTTGTCTCGTCGAGACACGTCTTCCCATATGCAAGATGCACTACTTAGGTCACCACTTGACCTTGACCTGAGGTCAAATTTGTAAGTTGACTTAACAAGGTCACTTTGTAAATTATTCGACGCGCCTTTACGAGATAAACACAATGGTGTGAACAGTTTTACGTTATCTTTATTAAGTACAAAGTTAATAGTGAGAAACAATTTTGCAAACAAAACTGAATTTTTTCTTATTTGACATCTGGAGCCTCAAATATTGACCTGAGATCAAACTTCAGGACACCTTGTCGATTAAAAATTTAACTGGCTGGCGTTTGTTTTTTCCGTTTGTTTCTAACTATCATAGTTTCTGAGATATATGGGGAATTTCTGGAGCGAAGTCCTAAAACAGGAAAAAACTGGACATTTTGACCTTTGATGATCTCTGGTGACCTGAATTTTGACCTGACCTAAAAAAAAATACTGAAATACTTTCGATAGAACCTGTATCAAGCTATAAAATGCCGTTTTCCGCTTGTCGCTACGCAGCGTAGTTTTCGAGATCTTATGGGGGGGCGGAAATCAACCCCCCTGCAGTTCGTGTTCGGCGCAAACCCCCTGCAGTGCGCGGGTTAGAGTGACTGTGGGGCGCTGGGGGGGGGGGGGGGGGAGAAACCAAGTCGACTCACGCCCACAATATATTTGGGCAAACAATCTGCCGACAAACGAAACAGAACGAACCGACAAGAGGAGATGACACAATGACAACGAATGACTGCCGAGTGCCAACCCGGGCAGTCAGACGACTATCAGATGAACGACTCGGGCGGGAAACATGGCGCCGAGAAGACAACGAGCAAACCGATCAGGCGATCGGGACTACATAATAAGAACCTGAAGGGAGACCCAGCTTTAATCAGTTAACAGCTATATAATGTGATAATATGATGAGGCTATGACGTATGACGGATTACAACCCAAGTAACTAAATAAATCGGAAAACAGAGCAACGTCAGGTCGCGACCAGAGGCGGAAAGCAAGAGAAAGTTGCACGCGTTTCCGGGTACGAAAACACTTCAGTTTACAGATATACATAAAAGTCGCGAGTTACTCTACAGATTGTGGACAGATTAAGTTAAATAAGTTATTAAATAAGTTAATAATACAAAGACTGAAAACACACCGCAGATGAATCACACTAACAATAAACATAAAAGTTACCTAATTATTTAAGTTACAAGAATTCCTGGTAGAACTGACGAATTGTAAACAAATCAAGTTGCGTAAATACGGAACGCTAAAGAGCTGCAATAAAGTGATGACGCACCACATGACTAAGTCATCACCCTGCTACTCCCTCCATCTAGCGGGTTTCACTGCAAATATGGCCGTGCCAGACAGTTTTGTATGTCGCAAGCTTGACTGCCACGGCTTTGGATGTGGCTGTATGTCACGGTTTTAGATGCGGCGAGTACAGTTTTGGATGCGGCGAGTTTGGCTGATGAAGATGTCCCCTACCCGGGCAAATTTTGGACGTCGCAAGCGTTGTTGGCTGCGGTTTTGGATGGGACAAGCATTGCATGCTACAACTCTTTGAACGGTTTGATAGTTCCCCGCCTGAGATTGGCCCTCAGTTACTCTAATAAGACGATATTTTCCAGCCTCGAGAGTCAGGAGCGCAGGAACGTCACGAAAAGTTTGGGGGGGGGGGCAGTGAAACTGTGATATCATTTTAAGAGTACCCCAACCCCCATATGGAAGTTGTCTTCGCAGATTTGGGCTGTTCTCGTCTTGGCTAACCTTTTGCCATCAAAACTTTTCTCACCCAGCAAAAATAAAGATTTTAGACCCAAAAATTGCCGAAAAGTGAGGGGGTTATGGCCCCCCGGCCCCCTGTTCCTACGCCTATGTAGAGAGGGCCCTCAGTCTGTGTGGGAGGGCCCAGGACTGGAATGGGAGGGCCCTCAGTTACTCTAATAAGAAGGTATTTTCCAGCCTTGAGAGGGCCCTCAGTCTGTGTGGGAGGGCCCAGGGCTGGACTGAGAAGTTTTTGCAAGGCCTGAACGTGCCCTGTGCCAGCCTGAGTTGCACTTAATCATGTCTTAAAAGGTCCTAACCTGGTAGAAGAGGGCTACTTTCCAGGTCTGACAAGGCCCTGAGCCTTTATGAGGGTCCTCGTTCCATCTGAATGGGTTCTGTGTTGGCTTGGGACTTTATAAGGGCCTTAATTCGGCGAGGCAGCGTCCTTGAGAGAACCATCGGTCAACCTGAGAGGGCCCGCAACTGGTATGTGGGCCCCTTGCTAGGCCCTCCAAGACCAGCATATAAACTGTTAAAGGCCTGGTCCCTCAGACCGACAGAGGTCTCTTTTACGCCAGATAAGAACCCTTTACGTTTTGCCTTGGGTTCGTAAGGTTTGCCCAAGAACCTACTGACTAACTCAGTATATTGTCAGACCGGTGTAGGGTCCTCTAAGACCTGGCTTGAGCCTAGGGCCCCTCCCAGACCAACGAAGAATCCTCTTAGACCAGGCGAGGTCCCTCTATCATAACAGATAGAGGGCCCCCTTGGACTGGGAAGGGCACTCTTAGGCATGCCGGGGGTTTATCAGGCCCGGTAACATCTCTCTCAGACTGTCTAGTAGACCAGGTCCTTTCTCCAGGTCCAGGTCCTTTCTAACCGATCCACGGCCCTCTCAGACCGACGTAAGATCCTCTGAGGCCTGGTACGGGTCATTTCAGGCATGACAAGGGCCCTTTCAGACCTGTCATGTGGCCTCTCGGGCCGGTTCGCAATCAGTCCAGGGCATTTGAGATCTATTAACCCGCGAGTCACAGGGGGGGGCTTTTTAAGCCCCCCTTAGGAATATTAGGAATATCTCAACAACTAATGCAGATATAGACGCCAAACTTTCAGTACCTATCCGGGCATCATTTTTACACCTTTTGAGAGAAAAATTAAAAACGTTCGTCAGAATTTTTTTGAAATATAGTGAATTTAGTGACGTCACTAAACACGATTTTGACGCCAAAATCGGCTAAAGTTTGCCAGGCCGTACAAATGCCGCATTTGAATGAAATGCAATTGAAAAACGTTAATAGGTAGAAATTTGCAAGGGCTACAAACCAGCTATCTCGAAATTTCAAACAAATTGGTTTTTGACCCCATTTTTTTTTTATTGAAAAAATGCTCACAAAATCAAATTTTTCAAAAATAAAAATAAAACGGAATATATGTCAGATAGCAACATATGGGCAACTACCATACCAAATTTCAAAATTATATAATCTTTTTTGACTCATGGCATATAAAGTATTGATAAATCTTGACGTCATATTTTGAAATTGCGTTTTTTGGCTTGTATTGACCGGATACAGACAAATAAATGCCAGCACTGTTTTTTTAAAGATAAAACTGATATAGAAACATGCTTTTGTCATTTCGATTTATCAATTTTACATTTTGACCTTCAGTAACCTGAACCTGACCTGAACTGAACTTGACCTGAACTTGACCTGAACTTGACACTAACTTCACGTAAATGAAGTCAGGTGGTAAAATGACTACCACTCTCGAATTCTACGCGTAAAAACATCCATAAAACATGTGCTGCATGACTTCCGTAGATATTTTGTGTGTAGTGACCTTTTGTGACCTGACCTTGACCTTGATCTTTTCCAACAATCTCATTTTAGCTCATGTGGGATATGTATCATACCTTTGACAGCACTTTGAGTGATTATAGGCGCAATCGAAGGCCATGGATGGCAAGTATTGTCCATAAACTCAAATACCTCGATTTTGACGTTTGACTTGACCGTGACCTGACATGTGACCTTAATTTGATTTTTTAAAGTTTGTGTTAGGCTTATCTCATTGAGCGCTTTCGAATGCCGTCTTGCGCGTCCCGCTGCGATCATTGGTTCTGAAAATACCAAGGGGGCTAAAAAAAACTCCCCCCCCCCCCCCCCCTAGTGAGTCGTGTTACAGAATATACCCCAGTGACTGCCGGGTTAAAGGTCCTCAGACCAGCTGGGGCCCTCTCAGACTGGCTGAAGATCCTTAAAATCAGCGGAGAGCCCTCTAAGGCCTGACGTGGACCCTCCAGGCCTACTGATAGTCTGCGTAGGCCGAGGGCACTCTCAGAGCGGACGAGGTTTCCCATAATTACTGAGGGCTCCTCAGGCCAACCGAGGGTTCTCCGTTTATAATTCGATTCTATGGTTGTAGGTCTGACAAGGGCCTCTCAGGTCGATCGATACATTGGTCTTAGAGAGTCTGAGAACCCTTTAACTTACTTCGCACCCTCTCAGGCCGCCGTAGGGGCCCTGAGAGGGTGATATTGGTCCTGCTATGGCCCTCTTAGACCAGTATAAGGCCGTCTCAAACCTGTTTTGGCTCTCTCAGGTTTGGCAGGTGTTTTCACACAGCTTAGTTCCGTCTAAGACTTGGAAAATACTCACTTAAACCTATTCCTTGCTGGCGGCTAGAATTACGTTAACGTACAGGGGGGGGGGAGATTATTCCCCCCCCCCCCCCCCCCCCCAACTCCAGAGATCTGGAGAACCGCTCGGTCGATTTCGGTGGGACACCACCACCGGGCACACAATGCTGGCTGGAATTCACTCTCTTTGTGAACGCTAGTTGTCAGTCCGCTGACCTGACTGTCTGTTCCGGCGTCGATCAACCAGGAATGTCTGGCGCGGCACTGTATCGCCAGCAAAATAATAGATTCCCCTTCACAACGACCGCCAGCGAGCATTGTGGTGCGCGTCACTGCGCAGCGCGGTCCGGTACAGTGGGGGTGACGTCCCCCGCCCCTGATGCACCTAACCACCCGGCGGGCCGCCATTGAGCACACCACATCACAGTGATACGAGAGGACGGACAGGTGCGGTACCACATCACAGTGAGACGAGAGGACGGACAGGCGCGGTACCACATCACAGTGAGACGAGAGGACGGACAGGCGCCGTACCACATCACAGTGAGACGAGAGGACGGACAGGCGCGGTACCACATCACAGTGAGACGAGAGGACGGACAGGCGCGGTACCACATCACAGTGATACGAGAGGACGGACAGGCGCGGTACCACATCACAGTCATACGAGAGGACGGACAGGCGCGGTACCACATCACAGTGAGACGAGAGGACGGACAGGCGCGGTACCACATCACAGTGAGACGAGAGGACGGACAGGCGCGGTACCACATCACAGTGATACGAGAGGACGGACAGGCGCGGTACCACATCACAGTCATACGAGAGGACGGACAGGCGCGGTACCACATCACAGTGAGACGAGAGGACGGACAGGCGCGGTACCACATCACAGTGAGACGAGAGGACGGACAGGCGCGGTACCACATCACAGTGATACGAGAGGACGGACAGGCGCGGTACCACGTCACAGTGATACGAGAGGACGGACAGGCGCGGTACCACATCACAGTGAGACGAGAGGACGGACAGGCGCGGTACCACATCACAGTGAGACGAGAGGACGGACAGGCGCGGTACCACATCACAGTGAGACGAGAGGACGGACAGGCGCGGTACCACATCACAGTGAGACGAGAGGACGGACAGGCGCGGTACCACATCACAGTGAGACGAGAGGACGGACAGGCGCGGTACCACATCACAGTGAGACGAGAGGACGGACAGGCGCGGTACCACATCACAGTGATACGAGAGGACGGACAGGCGCGGTACCACGTCACAGTGATACGAGAGGACGGACAGGCGCGGTACCACGTCACAGTGAGACGAGAGGACGGACAGGCGCGGTACCACATCACAGTGAGACGAGAGGACGGACAGGCGCGGTACCACATCACAGTGAGACGAGAGGACGGACAGGCGCCGTACCACATCACAGTGAGACGAGAGGACGGACAGGCGCGGTACCACATCACAGTGAGACGAGAGGACGGACAGGCGCGGTACCACATCACAGTGAGACGAGAGGACGGACAGGCGCGGTACCACATCACAGTGAGACGAGAGGACGGACAGGCGCGGTACCACATCACAGTGATACGAGAGGACGGACAGGCGCGGTACCACATCACAGTGAGACGAGAGGACGGACAGGCGCGGTACCACATCACAGTGAGACGAGAGGACGGACAGGCGCGGTACCACATCACAGTGAGACGAGAGGACGGACAGGCGCGGTACCACATCACAGTGATACGAGAGGACGGACAGGCGCGGTACCACATCACAGTGAGACGAGAGGACGGACAGGCGCGGTACCACATCACAGTGAGACGAGAGGACGGACAGGCGCGGTACCACATCACAGTGAGACGAGAGGACGGACAGGCGCGGTACCACATCACAGTGAGACGAGAGGACGGACAGGCGCGGTACCACATCACAGTGAGACGAGAGGACGGACAGGCGCGGTACCACGTCACAGTGAGACGAGAGGACGGACAGGCGCGGTACCACATCACAGTGAGACGAGAGGACGGACAGGCGCGGTACCACATCACAGTGAGACGAGAGGACGGACAGGCGCGGTACCACATCACAGTGATACGAGAGGACGGACAGGCGCGGTACCACGTCACAGTGAGACGAGAGGACGGACAGGCGCGGTACCACATCACAGTGATACGAGAGGACGGACAGGCGCGGTACCACGTCACAGTGAGACGAGAGGACGGACAGGCGCGGTACCACGTCACAGTGAGACGAGAGGACGGACAGGCGCGGTACCACATCACAGTGATACGAGAGGACGGACAGGCGCGGTACCACATCACAGTGAGACGAGAGGACGGACAGGCGCGGTACCACATCACAGTGAGACGAGAGGACGGACAGGCGCGGTACCACATCACAGTGAGACGAGAGGACGGACAGGCGCGGTACCACATCACAGTGAGACGAGAGGACGGACAGGCGCGGTACCACATCACAGTGAGACGAGAGGACGGACAGGCGCGGTACCACATCACAGTGATACGAGAGGACGGACAGGCGCGGTACCACATCACAGTGAGACGAGAGGACGGACAGGCGCGGTACCACATCACAGTGAGACGAGAGGACGGACAGGCGCGGTACCACATCACAGTGAGACGAGAGGACGGACAGGCGCGGTACCACGTCACAGTGAGACGAGAGGACGGACAGGCGCGGTACCACATCACAGTGAGACGAGAGGACGGACAGGCGCGGTACCACATCACAGTGATACGAGAGGACGGACAGGCGCGGTACCACATCACAGTGAGACGAGAGGACGGACAGGCGCGGTACCACATCACAGTGAGACGAGAGGACGGACAGGCGCGGTACCACATCACAGTGATACGAGAGGACGGACAGGCGCGGTACCACGTCACAGTGATACGAGAGGACGGACAGGCGCGGTACCACATCACAGTGATACGAGAGGACGGACAGGCGCGGTACCACATCACAGTGATACGAGAGGACGGACAGGCGCGGTACCACGTCACAGTGAGACGAGAGGACGGACAGGCGCGGTACCACATCACAGTGATACGAGAGGACGGACAGGCGCGGTACCACATCACAGTGATACGAGAGGACGGACAGGCGCGGTACCACATCACAGTGATACGAGAGGACGGACAGGCGCGGTACCACATCACAGTGAGACGAGAGGACGGACAGGCGCGGTACCACGTCACAGTGAGACGAGAGGACGGACAGGCGCGGTACCACGTCACAGTGATACGAGAGGACGGACAGGCGCGGTACCACGTCACAGTGAGACGAGAGGACGGACAGGCGCGGTACCACATCACAGTGATACGAGAGGACGGACAGGCGCGGTACCACATCACAGTGATACGAGAGGACGGACAGGCGCGGTACCACATCACAGTGAGACGAGAGGACGGACAGGCGCGGTACCACATCACAGTGAGACGAGAGGACGGACAGGCGCGGTACCACGTCACAGTGATACGAGAGGACGGACAGGCGCGGTACCACATCACAGTGAGACGAGAGGACGGACAGGCGCGGTGCCACGTCACAGTGATACGAGAGGACGGACAGGCGCGGTACCACATCACAGTGAGACGAGAGGACGGACAGGCGCGGTACCACATCACAGTGAGACGAGAGGACGGACAGGCGCGGTACCACGTCACAGTGATACGAGAGGACGGACAGGCGCGGTACCACATCACAGTGAGACGAGAGGACGGACAGGCGCGGTGCCACATCACAGTGAGACGAGAGGACGGACAGGCGCGGTACCACGTCACAGTGATACGAGAGGACGGACAGGCGCGGTACCACATCACAGTGAGACGAGAGGACGGACAGGCGCGGTGCCACGTCACAGTGATACGAGAGGACGGACAGGCGCGGTACCACATCACAGTGAGACGAGAGGACGGACAGGCGCGGTGCCACGTCACAGTGATACGAGAGGACGGACAGGCGCGGTACCACATCACAGTGAGACGAGAGGACGGACAGGCGCGGTACCACGTCACGGCGCCGCTTACTGGAGCCGAGCACTTATCGGCGAACTAGGCTGCCGGGTGCCGCGTCCTTAACAAAACACTCGTCACGAGCTGCACCAGCACGATGGGCGTAACCCGGGTTGTCGAGGGTGCTGCGTGAGTCACATTAACCCGGCAGTCACTGGGATTTTGTTTTGTAACACGACTCACTGGAGGGGTGCTTTTTAGCCCCCTGGTTATCTTCAGAACCAATGATCGCAGCGGGACACGGAAGGCGGCATTAGAAAGCACTCAATGCGACGAACCTAACGCACACTTAAAAATGCAAAATTAAGGTGACATGTCAGGTAACGGTTAAGTCACAGGTCAAAATCAAGGTATTTGAGCTTATGGGCCATACTTTCCATATAAAGCCTTCTATTACAACTATTTTCGCACAAAGTGCTGCCAAATGTTTGATAAACATCTCGCATGACCTAAAGTGATATTGTTGGCAAAATTCAAGGGCAAGGTCAGGTCACAAAAGGTCACCATGCTCAAAATATCTACTAAAGTTATGCAACACATGTTTTGTGAGTTATTTTCCACGTACAATTCGATAGTGAGAGTCATTTTATCACCTAACTTCATTCACCTGAAGTTAATATCAAGTTCCGGTCAAGTTCAGGTCACTAAAGGTCAATTTTGTTTTGTATTGATAAATCTAAATAATGAAGGCATGTTTCTAGACCAGTTTTGTCTCAGAAATACAGTGGTCACATTCAATTGTCTGTATCTGGTCAATAAAAACCAACAAACGCAATTTTTAAATATGACATGTGTTACCCATACTTATGATGCTATAAGTCAATCAAAAATGGTAATATCATTCTGAAATTTGGTATGTTAGTTTCCCATGTGATTTTCTGACATATATTCCGGCTTTTTGAATATCTTCGAAAAAAGTAATTTTGTTTCCCTCCCCCAATTTTGTTTTGCCATTTTTGGGGGTCAAAAACTAAAATTTGCAAACAAATCCGAGATAGCCATACTGCTATTTATTATCTTTTGACGTTTTCGGATTCTATTTTGCTCAAAATATGGCATCTGTACGGTCTGTTAAAGTTTAGCTGATTTTGGTGTAAAAATCGTGCGTAGTGACGTTACTATATTCACTATATCTCAACGAATTTCAGATGAAATTGCTCTTTTTTTGCACAGAAGGTGTAATGATGCGTGGATAGGTACAGAAAGTTTTGGCATCGATACCCGCATTCGTTGTTAATATATTTCAAATATTCCTCAGGGGGGGGGGCTACCACCCCCCCCCCCCCCCCCCACACACACACATTGACTCGCGGGTTAACCCGCGCGGCGCTGGGGTCTCCATCCGAACGTGCGGTGCTGGGGGTACATTTTACCCCCCCCCCCCCTCGTATCTTCCGAACCAATAACCGCAGCGAGACGCGCAAGGCGGCGATCGAAAGCTCTCAGTGAGAAGAATATAACGCATGCCCGAAATGATTAACATAAGGTCACATGTCAGGTCACAGTCAGGTCAAGTGTCAAAATTTAAGTATTTGGGTTTTTGGGCTATACTTTCCGTCCAAAGCCTTGTATTGCAACTATTATCTCACAAAGTGCTCCCAAATGTATAATGCATCTCCCGCATAAGTAAAAGTGAAATTTTAAGCAAAGGTCAAGGTCAAGGTCAGGTCACAAAAGGTCATAGGTCTACGAAAGCCATGTGACACATGTTGTATGGGTTATTTTACACGTATAATTCGATAGAAGCAGCCATTTTTACAGCCTGACACCATATAATCGCCCTCAGGTCAAGGTCAGGTCACAAAAAGGTCAAAATTTGAAATTGATTAATCTAAATAAACACTGCATGTTTCTAGACTAGTTTTGTCTTCGAAATACAGTGGTGTCATTTATTTGTCTGTATCTGGTCAGTAAAAGCCAAAAAACGCAATAAAAAAATGACGTCATGAGATACTTATTCTTAGGGAGCCATAAGTCAGTCAAAAATAAAGAAATTGCTTTGAAATTTAGTTTGAACATCGTTCATACTCGGTTCTCTAATATATCTTACGGTTTTTTGAAAATCTTCAAACAAAAAACTTTTGTGGAAATTCTTCCCCAAAAATCAGTTTTTGAATTTTTAGGGGTCAAAAACCCAAATTTTTTAACATCTGAGGTAACCATGTTAAAGACAATGTTATTTCCTTTCTTTTGACGCCTTTTATTTGCGATTTGCATCAACACCCTATTTTCTACGATTTTTCAAACATTTAACGTTTTTTCACCAAAAATGACATGACATGACGTCACTAAAACGTCATTATCTTCTCAAAATTCTTACGAATTTCAACAAAATTGTAACACAAGATGTATAATTGATGCACCATAAGGTACCGAAAGTTTCACTTCGATATCTGTCATAGTTTTCAAGTAATGGAGAAAATCCGGGAGGGGGGGTAAAATTTACCCCCCAGCGCCGCGCGGGTTAAAGGGAATAGGTCACCTTGAAAGTTGTCTTGAAGTTTAGCTATACGGGGTACTTTGAGCTGAAAAACTAATATGGCATTTGTTTAGAAGATAGATGGATATCCGTCGAAAATGAACATGTTTATCTTTTCTCGTTCATGGCCATACAAACTTCATGACAATTATGACGTCATGCATATGGTAGCTTGTATATGGAAACTATTGCACACAATAATGACGGACTTTAGACATATATACGCAGGCTGCTTGTAACATAAACAGCCGTTGTGAGGACCCGAAACAAGTTTCGGGGAAATTAAACATCTTCTTCTAAAAGGGGACCACTAGTCCTGTGTTGAAATTACTTAACCCTATTTGTAACAGGGGCGGATTCCGCCCTCCTCATGTTTTTCGCAGATATCTCCAGAACGGCTTGGAGCAGGCCCATGCAATTTTGAAACATTTCCTATAATTGAATTCCGCATTTGGAGTCAAAATTTTGAGTTCTTAACCTGAACAGAGGCGGTTCCAGGGCACGGTTTTGGGAGGGTTCGGCGGCGATATTTGGCGATAATACGGAAATGCGATCTTCACGGTTTCTTCCTAACTGGCTCAAGTATGAAGGATTTACATCGGTTTACGGCGATTGCAACATGTGCAAATTAGTTGATGTTGATGAAATATCATAAAAATTGCATGGCAGAGGCGGTTTCAGGGGCTTGAAAAAGGGGGGGGGGTCCAGGAAGTATGCAATGCTTGGCGGGAAGCCAATAGAGCGATGTAAGGAGCATTCATAGCTATAAAGATATAAAAGATAGCTTCTCCTTCCATTATTTTTATAATTTATTACATATAGAGTTGCAGGGGCGTGTTCAGGCACATGAAAAGGGGGTGACTGGCATGGTGATGACAATATGCCAGCGATTACGGCGTAATAAACGGTTAGCTTATAATGACTTATAATTACTATTAACTTAAACTTATAATAACTTATAAAACTTATTATAATTAACATGCACATATGAGGCCAGGAGAGGGAACAAAATCTTCTTTTTTTGCAGAGGCGCGCTCATGAATGGAAGAAAGGGGGTCATATTATTGCAAGGAAACTAAGATGCATGGGCCTACAATGACATAACATACTGCAGTTTTCGGATGAAACACGCGCCACAGGGTACTCTACGAACGATTATGAGATAATAGGCGAGTCCAAGTAGGGTAAAAAGGGGGGTAAGCAATGTGAATTGAAGTTGTAAGTGAAATAGTCACTGTTGACTAGTTAGTATCATAATAGCGAATAATATACTTATCAGGTCTTGCGCCTCCCCAGTTTGGATCCTGGATGCGCCTATGATGAAGTACAATATGCAAAAAGGAACTATCTACGATCAGTAACTTATTTATAGTGCTGGGTAGCAACATGCCTGCGGTTAATATTTTTTCTTATTTTACCTCCATTTTTCACTAACCCGATACCGCCTATGGCAAAAAATATGATTTATAACTGTTTTGTCTAATGTCACAATAACATACCATTTTATTTATAAAAAACAACATAAAAAATAGTTGTATTCCGCATTTACTTCACCCCCATATTGAGTGACCTGCACACGCCTATGATTTTTGAATTTTCGAAAGTGATCGCTATATATAAATTTCCAATTAAATCTCTATCGATTCCCATTGGTTGTGTTAAAATCGGTTGATAAACATGACAGCTGTGTTGGATCACATATACCACTAAAAGTTGTAGTTTTTGCCCCCTATCAAAAAATTGGATTTTTTGATTTTTTAGAAATGTAGATCGTGTTGAGGGGAATACAACGCCGCTTCATTTGTGAAAATCAGACGGGTAGATCTCGAGGTCTCTGGGGGGGGGGGGGAATCCGCCCCCCCCCCCCCCCCCCTGTTACAAATAGGGGCTTCAAATGTGGCATTTGTACGGCCTGGCAAAGTTTAGCTGATTTTGGTGTAAAACTCGTTTGTAGTGACGCCACTGAATTCGCTATAACTCGAGAGAAAACAAATCGACGAAATTTCTTCATTTTTGCACACAAGACGTAACAATTATTTATAAGAAGGTACTCGAAGTTTCACGTTGATAGCGCTATTGGTTTTTCAGCTATTGCGACAATTCATCCGGGGAGGGGGCGTGAAACGTCCCCCGTCAATGGCGGGTAAGACTACCAATTAAAACGATTACTGGCTTAAACAAATCGCGCGATAAAATATACAAAACGTATTGCAGAAACGTGTATGCTAAACTGAGCGTATTCGTGGTCCTCGTTATTACAGACTTATAGCATGTTCTGAAAAGCAGCTAACTGAACAGAACCTAATTGAAAAACACCAAAAGGGAATTGAGTAAAAACGATACACACAGCTAACTGACGACACACAGAATATAGGCGAGTCACACGGTAGTGGCTTGGACAGATGCTACAGCACAGTGGTATACGGTGCTATTGGGGTGTCGGACCCCGCCCTCCCCACACCCGATGCACCTAACGACCAGGGCCGCCATTGTGTAATTCAGTGTCATGCTGTTGGGAGAGGGGGCAGACCCCCACCCACCCCACCCCAGGTGCACCTAATGGACAGGAGGGGGCCACCATTCTGAAATTCAGTGTCATGCTGTGGGGAGGGGAGAGTGCCCTCCCCGTCACAACAAATCTGACGGAAAAGCTGACAGTACAGCACCACCTGATCTTTAAGTCAACCGTCGACCACTACTTGACGGCCCTTGACGGCATACTGAAGCAGTTCAAGCTGCGGTTGCAGGATTGAGAATCACAGGAAACTGGAATTTGTCATCGCCAAAACCCACAAGGTCTGGACATCAGGGTCAGTTTTCAAGTAAATTATCTTGGACATGACCAAGAGAAATTGCTTTAACCTGGAACTCAACTGTATGCGATGGCTCTAACAGTTACTGCAAATTCGTCCCAGCGAACCCCGCGGGGGACAGTTTGCAACGCCATGCAGCTGGGACAGGTGAACTCATTTGTGACGTCACAGGGCAGACTGATGACGTCATGTGTGGCATCGAGGGGCGGAGCGGCCTAGCAGAGAGGGTATAAAAATGGAGCTGCGGCCGGGCCAGAGCCAGTACACTCTAGGGTCCGGACACAGCCAGCATTCTCGACTCTCTCACACCTGTCCCTCTCACACACCTGTCGACACCTGTCCCGGGACGCCGCCGACATGAAGCTCTCAACTGCTCTTCTATTCGCACTGATAGTCTGCGCTTTGGTGGATGTAAGTAGCGGCGGCGCCGAGCAGAACTCCACCCCGCAACCGAGCGGCTGCAACAGCAGCGGCAGCAGCAGCGGCGGCAGCAGCGACAGCAGCGGCAGCAGCGGCAGCAGCAGCGGCAGCCGCAGCGATGGCTGATGCAGCAGCTAGAACTAACTGGGGTAAGAGCGCTTACAGTCGTTACCTGCACTTACAATCAGCAATATGGCTATCAAGCATGCACTAAACGTGTCAAGTTCTCGGGACTACACGTTGACTCTGACTTGACTTTCAAAGCACACATAAATAAACTTTGCACAACTTTGTCAAATCGTAGGCAATGTAAGCAAGACAATATGGTACCTAGGAAATAATCACATTCTCTTGTTATATAATAGCCTTGTCCTTCATCATATGAATTATTGCTAACTGTTATGCGGCATAAATTATGACACCAACCATCAATGCATCTTGAAGATACAAAAACTAGCCAAATGCCACAATTTTGGGAATTTGACCTCTGTGACGTCACATGTCACCAGCAATGTGTCCAAAATTATTTATGGAGGTGAACATTGGCATTGTCTACCGAATGGCGTTTGAATCATCCCGATCCGACACTTGGTTGTGAAGATATCTCTTTGCCGACCTAGATTCTTGCAGACATCTTGGAATGCAAATCTGTATAACTCACAAATTTATCGACCGATTTTGATTGTTTTTATGTTAAACGATCCGCTATTGAGTTGGCGTAAATGTCGCGTAAAACACACCGCCATGCACCGCTCCGTTTGATAGCTATTCACGAAAAACAAGTGGGGGCACAATACAAAGGTGCCCCCCCCCCCCCATCCACAGCGCGCGTTAACCCGCACCCTGCTGGGGTCTCCAGCCGAACGCTGGGGGGGGGGGGGGCAGACTCTGCTCCTCGTTACCCTCCGAACAAATAACCGCAGCGAGACGCGCAAGACGGCAATCGAAAGCTCTCAATGAGACGCATCTAAAGCACACTAGAAATTATAAAAATAATGTCACATATCAGGTCACGGTCGGGTCAAATGTACAAATTGAGGTATGCGTTTTGGGGCCATACTTTTCATCCAAAGCCTTAGATTGCGACTAATATCGCACAAAGTGCTGTCAAAGGTACAATACATCTCCTGCATAAGCAAAAAAGAAATTGTAAACAAAGGTCAAGGTCAAGGTCAGGTCACAAAAGGTCACAGGTCTAGGAAAGCTATGCAACACATGCTGTATGAGTTATTTTACACGTAACATTCGGTAGTAGCAGCCATGTTCACAACCTGACCCCATATAAGGGCCCTCAAGTCAAGTTCATGTCACAATAAGCACAACATTTGAAATTGATTAATATAAATAAAAAAGGCATTTTCTAGACCAGCTTTGTATCACAAATACAGTGGTGACATTGATTTGCCTGTATCTGGTGAAATAAAAAAATGACTTCATGAGCTACTTATACTTATGGAGACATAAGTCAGTCAAAAATAAAGATATTGCATTGAATTTTGGTTTGGGTATCGTCCATACTTGGTTCTCTAATACATCTTCCTTTTGTTAAATACCTTTTGATTTTTAAAAAAAATAAATTTCCGATATTGTTTGGGGAGGGGTTAAAAAAGCAAAGTTTTGCAAATCCGAGATGGCCATTTTGAAGAAAGTTTTATTTAATTTCTTTTGACGTTATTTATTTGCAATTTGCATCAAAGCACGATTTTATACGATTTTTCCAACATTTATCGTTTTTCCACCAAAAATTGCATAATATGACGTCATTAAAACGTCATTATCTCTCAAGGTACTATATCAATGTAACTGACATTTAGTGGGAAGACGTAGAATTGATGTAACATGATGTATTTAAAGTTTCACGTCCATATCTGTCATATATTTCAAGTTATTGAGAAAATCAGGGAGGAAGGCAGACTTTGCCCCGGCCCCCAGCGGGGCGCGTGTTACGGGACCCAGTAACATCTAAATTAAAAGAAATTGGAATGCTTACTATATATGGTGTAGTCAAATATAAATATCCATTATCTTTACATATATAAATACAAATAACTCACAACCAATTGTGGTAAGGGATATCCTCAATATCAGAGTAGTAAATGGAACAAGAAGACGGGATATATTTGATATTCCCTTTACGTATTCATACCGTAATAAAACTGCAAGGTTTTTCATTCCAGAGACATGAAACTCATTTCAACAACCTTGTAACTTAGCAAGTTATATTAAATTATGTACTCTGAAGTCACATGTGAAATCCTACCTGCTGCAAAATTAGTGTCGGACTGAGTAGGCAAGCAATGGTTCTTGGAACCAATGTGCGCAAATAAACAGAAAGTCTAAAAAGTGTTCTTTGGCATGCAGTACGAATTATAATAACTAGATAATAAGCAAAAATATCGAATATTGTGTGGCTTATTCTACAGCAGGTAGTAGATTATCCCTGTTACAATTGTGTAAGCGTTTTCCTTAGTTTTGTTATTTTATTTTACATAATTTTGCTCATTTTCTCTATCCCTATTTCCTATGTTGGTAGCATTATACAAAAGCGACCATCACCCTAACCTATGGCGCTGGCTCCCGGGGGCCCACCGGCAACAAGCTTTGCTTAGCTGGGTTGGCTCCCTGGAGACCAAGCATACAAATGCATGAAAATGACCAGGAATAGTCCCCCAGAATGTCTACCTGAAATAATTCACTAACCATACGTGTGTACTGTGTTTGAATGTGTGAATGCATGACTCACTGGGATCCAATTTGGGAATGTCATTTTATTTCTTCAGCGATGGCTACTTTTGCCCTCTCTTAAATAATTTGACCATACCTAACATTCCGCCTTCTTCTTCTCTGTATGCTTATTTATGTTTGTTTCCATTTCTTAGCTGGGAGTGCCGCGACGTTCTCTTTTATGTTCTCTGGTGTTAACGTATGGTGTTGTGAGTCGCTGAAATAGAGGGAGGGGCACTCCTGGTCACCTGCTCATGGGTGGCGCCGCAGTGGCGCACGCAGGATTCCATTTCGGGGGATCAGAGCCCTAAGAGCGGGCCCTTGTGTGCGGTCGCGGCGCGACGGCCGAACCGGTGGTGCTTACTATTCCAACACATCACAAAATAACTTCCGACTTCCAGACATAAATAGCATATATACAGCGGAATTATCATCGATCTTGTTAGCATTAATATATATTAGAAAGGAAAAACTGAAAGAAGTAATCATTTGCACAGACTCGTCAGCCTCGATATCTGCCATTTCATCAATTAGAGACATTAGAAACCCGATAGTATTCAAAATCAGACAGCTCATCAAGTATTTAAGCAACAAAAACAACAGCATAACATTCCTATGGATCCCGGGACACGCCGGTATCCCAGGAAACGAAGAAGCCGATAGACTGGCAAAATTAAGTCTGGAGTTGCCATCAGAAAATCATTTACCAAGCCCAGTATCAGATGTTTTAAATCATATAAATTCACAACTTAGCATATTGCGCCAGCATGAGTGGGGCGCTGCTCCGCATTTCCACCTACATCCGATCAAACCGAAAGTCCAACATTTTATTTCCAGTCATCAGAATTGTCGAGAAAAAGAAATAATACTAGCACGCCTCCGCCTCGGTCATACAAAATTACTAATTATTATATTATGGAAAACCTTCCTCCGCCAAATTGCCAACACTGCCCAGGTTATCCTCGGTACACTATAAAACATTTACTGATTACTTGCCCAGTGCACAACGCCAAACGCCGGAAAATAATTGAATACACGCAACGGAATCGCATTACATTGAACTTGCAGACGCTGTTGGGTGATAGTTATCCAGAATTGATTGGTCTCCTATTTGATTTCCTCTACCAAACACGATTATTTAATCAAATATAACAGTTTTTTTTGCCTAGCGCAATTTTGGCTTTCTGCGCAGGTTTTCCCCCATTGCGATAGACGCTGGGTTTTTTATTAGTTAGGAGTTTTCTCCCAGCAATTACACCCCACAACCAGGGCCTCGTTTCATAAAGCGGCGTAACCTACGAACCTAAGTAGTTTACGCCGATTTTGGCGTAGCCTACGCCAATTCCGTTTCATAAAGAAATAACCGGCGTAAGCTACGCCATTGCAACTACGCCGCTTCATTTACGTCAAAGCACCGAATTGTTCGTAAGTTACGGCATTTGCGTTTCATAAAAGGGCGTAGCTTATGTCAAATAATATTTCAGGGCATTGATTTTCGGTAAAAAGCAACGCAAAGATTTGTTGCGTTGTTTTAGTGCTCCGATGGCCTTGAAAGTTGTTTTGATTGCATTGCTGGCATATTTTGTGAGCCTGGCGGCGACATTAGAGGCTGATGTGATGATTTTACATTGAAACTTTCTTCAAGAGCATAGCAAGATATTTATGTGAAGCAAGAAACTGAAGTATTAGTTGAATCTCTGAAGAATTTGAGTGTCTCAAATACCATGTGGACCACCTCATGACATACATGTGTTTGTAAGAATCGATTTATAATTCACTGTAGTCTCATACCATTTGTGCAATGTTGCAATAGATGGCAAGCATTGTTTTCAATTAATTAACATGATTTACAAGACTTCTCTGACCAGTAGTAGTGAGCAAGGTGATAGCGTAATGCCGACTGGCAGTTGGGTATCATACTTATGGTGATTTGTCATGGTTATTTGTATTGTGGTTCTTTTGTACATTAGCCACACTAATAATTTGAACACAACATGTAACATTTATTGACCATGATACAGGGAGACACAAGCATGGCTCACAGGTAATTAAGCCACAAACATACAAGTTCACCAGTTCAAGTTGTTTTATTTTCATGAGTTCATGTTTTTTAGGTAAGCTGTGAATTGGCCACGTTAAAGGGAGTGTGCCTACTGTTTTGGAATGTCAACAATATTTTTCATACGGTAAGTAGCTGTTGGTTTGATTGTTGTATATGATGAAATTCACATCTGGAGCCCCTTTAGTTGAATTTTCACTTCTATTGTTTTTTGTTTATTTTTGTTTCGATATCTATAAAACGATCGCCACTATGGTGATGTTATGTAAAACGGCGCACATAAGACAATACAATTACGGTCACATCATGCAAGATAGACAGACGAGTTTTGCACAGCACGTTCTTGCCGCTGTGAACTTTATTATGTGCAAGTTTCGTAGCTCTAAATTGATATCTTCTTCAAAAAATGGCCATCGGCCATCATCGAAACGGCCATCATCGAAAAACATGATGGCCGTCCAGTTTCTGTTCGGCTGCTGCTATCAACGTGCACGAGCTGTTTTGTTGAATTGCTATTGGCCGGCGCTAACAATATGCTAGCAGTTTAAACGATAGTTGCAGTGCTTCTAGTGGCGGAAGCCCTCTGGAGTCTACCCGATAACTTTTTGCTCCCAAGCAAATTCCTGGAGTCTTTTAATATCTCAACAACATATACACACACTTCATTTCTCCAGATTCACCCTATAGGGTGAATCTGGAGAAATGAAGTAATGGTTCAATTCATAAAATTGTGTTCTATAGACCAGTGTCAATAACCCCAACTAAGCGATGTGAGTAGGCACACTCCCTTTAACGTGTACACTGGAAAAAATGCTCACATTTCATGCCTTGCCTGAGTTGTCAAAACTCACTCAGTAAAACTCACATTTATTTTGTATTTATCATGCAATACCAAGGCGAAACTCAAACAAGGATGAGTTTTGCCTGAGTATTTACGTGAGTTGTCATAACTCACAACAGTAACACTCAGGCCCTTACTAGCAAAACTAACCCTTACTAAGGTAATAATCATGTAATGATAAGCCCGCCCTAAGGTAACTCATGCAAACTAAGGTGTAACTAACCCTTACCAATGGCAATACTCAGGAAATGCTAATGCAAGCCAAGCCTGGGGTTAGTTTTATTTCTCTGGCAATACCAATGCTAATACTAATATGATTACTAATGCAATACTAATGACGGTCGCACATTGGGCATTACAGCAGATACTGTGGCGAGACATAGATGTGTTGAAGCTGCAATCTTCCCCACTGATACACACCTTCCCAAATTTTGGTCACCATGCATCTATAGGTGCATGATGACCAACATTCCTAAACCTATCTATTACTTTTGTAAACTGTGGTTGTCAAAGTTGAAAATTCAGACATCTCATTTCAGTCAGCTAGTGCCTCAACATTTGATTCCAATCATTAGTTATTCATAGATTTAGCCAGTAATAATATATTTAGCCAGAATCATCTATATCATGTCAAAAATGTTGATGTCATGTCAAAAATCACATCACACAAAACTTACTAAGCCTATTGTATAGGTATGCTGAATGCTTGCCATTTATTATAGCATATTCAATTGCCTCTTGCAAACGTTAATGTGACCAATGTGACCAGTGAACAGTGACTTCTTCTGGAACAAACATTATCAGTTGTCTGCAGCTGGTGAGTGAAATTGGTAGGAAAATGTCTGTTCATGCCAAGCTGCAGTTAAGAGTGGATGAACGCTGAACAAATCTGGATATTGGGAGCAACACTGTGATGTAAGGCCAATGTAAGATACAGTTGAAGCTATGAGCGAGGCCTTGAAGACAAGTGCCGCCATGGACCTGTGTGTTGAATCAGATCATCATTGAGTTTTCACTGAATTAAGGAAAATTGTGGAATTTTCAAGGCACTTTTGCTGACATATATACTGACTGCTGATCAATAAAGGCGTCAGTGTCTGAGTTTGTGTGTTTTGGTGGCGTGGCTGAACACATCAATTTGTTGTCAGTGAACTTTCTATTAGATAAGCCATGATGACATGTCATGACGTGTCATCATGACTTGTCATCATCTTAGCTTCTCATCTGTTTTGTGTGCTGCCATCGATACACTGGACTGTTTCACACTAACCACAATTAGATCAGTAAATCCGCATGATCCATGCCATAGCCCATATGAGTCCGTAATGGATTGGATTCATATTTCATACATTGCATCATGCAGTGGCGTACCGAGTATCAGGTCATGCAGGTCATGACCTGGTCCTTTGGACCCGAGGCACCCATGCAAAGCTGGCGCCCCTCCGATCGGTCACGACGCCCCTCTGGCCGGTGACTGCGCCACTCCGGCCAGTGAGGACGCTCCCCGGCCAGTAACGTCACTTTTGCGGCCAGTGACGGCGCCCCCGGTCACTGCGCCCCTGCCAGTGAGGGCGGCGCCTCTCCGGCCCGTGACAGCGCCCCTCCAGCCAGCGACGGCGCCCCTCCGACTCCGACTAGTGACTGTCCCTCTTCGGCGAGTGACGGCGCCCCTCCGGCCAGTGACTCTCCTTCCGCATGGTGCGGAAGGAGAGGCGGTCGAATTCGCCGGATCTAATACGCAAATACAATCGACAAACAATGCTTTGGCCGACCTCAAATGAAGATGCGGGCAATAGTCTCGACGGTGGCAGGTTACAGGCGCGGATCCAGGATTTCAGTCAGGGGGGGAGCGACATACAAAAAGTTGCGCCATACGGGCGCGTTTGTATGGCACGACATGGGCGGGACCCGGGCTCAGGGGGGAGGGGGGGGCAGCCCCTTCTGCCTGGATCCGGGCCTGGATTACATGTATATATAAAGTAAATTTGTCTCGCATCGTTTTGTGTTGCGTGCTGGCAAGTGGCAATATGTCCGATTAATTTTTTAGACGAGGATTTCTGTTGGTGGTTCTATCGGCATTATCGCCATGACTGTTCACATGCAATAGAAAGCATATTATTAATTTGATTTACTAGTAATGTATTAATTAAATAAGAACAAAAAACGAGAATCACGCGAGCTTTTCACTAAACCCACATACGTGCGGGCTTTAAATTCTCACACCGGATACGTCGGCTTGATAATGGCAGCTCTAATGGCTTTCGCCTGGGTCCAGAGAATATTTGTTATTTATTTACTCAGAAACGATATTTTAACATTATTTATTTTACAAATATTTTTTAAATATTTTGTATGATTCCAATTTCAATAATTGCATTAAAAACAAATGTTTATTATAATGCTTTCAATACACTTCAATTATTAAAACACCCTTGATTGTTTACGCCAGCAACGCAAACTGCGCCGGAGTAAACAACTCCGTCGGCACCTTGGTGAAACGGACTAATTTACGGTGCGTAGCTTTTGATGGCGTAACTCACGCATTTCGTAAGTTACGCCAAAAGCTTTATGAAACGAGGCCCAGGTCTCGCCGGGGCGCTGGAGCCAGGGGACTGGCAACAGCCTGTCGTTGCCGCAATGATGGCGCCTCGGCTCCACCAACACTGACATCTTTCACAAGTGTATGTTCAAATGTGTGTGTATGTCTGTGTGTGTATGGAATAAAATGTGTATGTATGTGTCTCGTGTTTTATTTAATTTTGACCTTGAACGAAATACTTAACGTAAGATAGAGATTATATTTTTCTTGAACAATAAACTAACGTAAAATAGACGCCCTACTCCCTAGCTTGCTCCGGGTTCACAAAAACCGGTTAACGTAATTCTTTTTCCTGGCAAATTGCCAGAAGTAATTTTCCCCCACCCGGGAAATGGCTATAGGCCGGCCCGGGGAAAAAAAACTTGTGTGCGGACCCCCACCCGTTTTGAGAAAACTTCGCGGATTTTGGTCACTTGTTTTTGAGCGGGCCCCCTACCGCAGGGGATCTGATACATGTTAATTGTCTTGTCAATGTCGTGTAAGGTGACAGCGTGTGCTACTAATGTGCGAATTTTAGGTGCGTGTGCTACCAATATGCGGTACAATAATTGTCGAGAGTTGACGAAATTATGTCAATGACAACACGCAGTAGTGGTGAACCGATACGGTATTTTCGTAGCAGGTATGTGTGATCAGTTGGCGCGATACATGGCTGATTTGTACAACATGCAGCATCGCAACACATGTGGAGAAGGTCTCGCGCATGACTTGGGAAGGCATAACCAACGGATCCAGGGTCTGGTGTCAACCAGTTGCTGCATAGCTGTCTGGAAACTGCGCGCAGACTTTCTGGAGTTTGGACAAAATGAGAGAAGCACGGGGAATAGATTGCGTCACAAATTTAAAACGTCGTAATAACTAGAGGTGTTTTTCTCGGGAGATCTGCTACCCATTATCTTCGGTGGGCTTGGATACTCAAAATCATCGATACATATGTTCTGCAAGGCGTGCTGGTGCTCAGAGATGGTTGGGCTTAGCGGGCTGTAATTTTGGCAACCGTTCGGATCGCGTCGCACTTGGACATTGTACCAATTGTAACCGGGCCCTGGTCCTGACCGGGCCCTGGTCCTGACCGGACCCTCGTCCTGACCGGGGCCCATATCACGCCCTTGCCAGCACCGGGTCCCTGCCTCGATCGAGCCTGACCAAAACCGGACCCTACCAGAAACGGGTCAGTATCAAGAACATGCAAGGACTGGGTCCTGTTGTGACCGGGCCCTCGTCCTGACCGGGCCCCATATCACGCCTTTGCCAGCACCGGGCCCCTACCTCGATCGGACCTGACCAAGACCAGACCCCTACCAGAAACGGGCCCGTATCAAGAATATGCGAGGACCGGGCCCTGTTGTGACCGGGCCCTCGTTCTGACCAGGCCCATATCACGCCTTCGCTAGCACCGGGCCCCTGCCTCGATCAGGCCTGACCAAGACCGGGCCCCAGCCAGGTATGGACCAGAATATAGGCCCCTCAGAAATTTCGAGAGGGTTAACTGACCCCTTTGACCCCCCCCCCCCCCCCCCTGCGTGCGCCACTGGGTGGCGGTCTAGAAAAAAGAGCTTCAGAACTAACGCTAGGGGTGAATAAGAAAGCCAACGTTTGCTTGGTGTTCGTGCTAGTTTGTCGAGAGCAGAAAAATGAGTTGCAAATCACATGATGCCCTGACGAAACTTATTCTTACTCCTCATTACTATTTCGCTATTGACCTGCAATTTTTTAGAGCCATGTTTTTGGCTTCTCCATACTGGGGTTGCACCGACCCATTGCTTCCAGCGCCAATACCCAAGTGTACCTATGCATACTGGCTTACAAGCTATCTACAAAATGCCTAGGCAATCTACAAATGAATATGTCCACGATTTCCTGCCCCTGATAACTGCCATTGCACCTGCTAAACGGTATGCCCGATTCACCACATTGCGCGTAACATGTATGTACGTGAGTGGCATTTCACACTTATGGTGCTGGTGATCCCCAGAACTGGCACAGAAGGAGATAATCCTGCTGAGCTAGCGGAGTCAACGAGTTCTGACACCAGACATGACTACAGCAGAAACCGACCACGACATGGAAGACGGCTACACAGGGTGGAAGGGCCACACAACACAACACGCGTGTCTTGGGCTAAAATTGTCAGCAACGTGTGACTGCTATTTTCTTCGACAGTGATGTCGCCTGGGTGTGTTTTGGCATTGCCCGTTTTTGTTTTGGAAATACACAGCAGTTGATCGCATGTGACATGTGGTGTTGTTTGTTGATGAGAACCTGATGAGATGACGTTGAACAAAGAACATTTGTCTGCGTTACGGACCAAGCCGCTCATTTGCCGCTCCCGGGCGGCTGGAAGCGTATGGCCACCATAGGGAAACCGGACTAAATTCGTAATATGCCATGTTCGTAATATGCTATGCCAGGGACATATTTACAACGTATTCTTCATGAATTGCGACAAACGTACCACCATGCCACCATAATACCATTGTTCATGCATAAGTTAACCAATTCCAGTACTTTGTGGCTGTTGCGGTTGGTCCGCTTTTTTGTATTAAATACATAATTATTGTTCCTAATGTCGGAAAAAAGCCCCCTCCCTTGATCATTTGTGGTTTTTGAATGTACAACGCACAATTTGGAAACAAACGTAACCCTGTTCTATATGGAAAAATGTGCTGGAAATCCAATGCTAACATTCATCTTACTGTTGCGTTGCATGGTTGTCCGCCAAATTGTATTGCATTTGCAAATGATTGCTGGCAACCTCTGGTCTCCAGGCCCTAGACTGGTTAACCCACGCCGTGCCGGTAGGCGTTTAGACTCTAAGGTTTTTCGAGGATAGCGAAAAAATGGCGGAGCGTAGCACCGCCGTTTTTCGGCATAGCTGTTTGGGCATCAATTGCGCACATTATGTAAAAACAAATACCTCGGGTCATCTCAGGTCAGGTCACCAGACCAGGTTACGTGACCCCACCTCCAAAATTGTTTCCGGTCGCACCACAGCCACAGTTTTGGCCGATCGATTTCGTACTTACCGGATTTCATAAGAGTAATAGTACCTACAATATGCTTATCTCGGATTTGTAATATCGGTGACCTAAGGTCTGGTCAATTTCGTGACCTCCCCAGTATAAGTCAATGGGGAAATAATCAAATGCTTCCTTTTCTGAGGATACGAATTATGTCAGCCCAATTCCTTCTGGATCATGTTATCATGGACCATTCTGGACGTTCCAGGTTCAATTTTTGTTCAGTAACCCTTACAAGGTCAGATGAGGTCACCCGAGGTCACCAACACTTTTTTGCCAATAACTCTCGACAAAATCAAGATAGAAGTGAAACTGGCACCAATGTGTTTGTCTCGTCGAGGCACGTCTTGCAATTTGCAACATAACCTAATTGGGTACCACTTGACCTTGAAATAAGGTCGAACTTTTAAGTTGACTTAACCTAGTCATCATGCATATGGTACAAAGCACCTTGACGAGACAAACACGATGGCGTCCAAATTATTGTCCTATCTTTGTTAGGTAAAAAATATTTGTGAAAACTGTTTTTCTAAAAAAAAATAGCCTTTTTGACATTTGATGAGCTCTGGAACCTAAACTATTTACCTGACCTCAAATCTGGGGGCACTGCGCAGATTGTATTTGTCAAAAGCTTTCCATTGCTGTTTTCCGTTTGATTCTAGCTATCATAGTTCCTGTGTTATCTGGGAATTTCTTGAGCGAAATCCTAAAACTTGCAAATCTGACCCTTGATGACCTCTGGTGACCTCAATATTGACCTGATACAAAACAAATGCCTGAAATAGTTTCAAAATGTATTTGAACGAACCTTCAAACGGTGTCTTTGGTCCCATAGAAGCCGCGTTTGAAGGGAGCGTCGAAGCGCACCCCTCCCGGGCACGGCGAAGGTGATCACGCACCCCTCCCCGACACGGCGAAGGTGGCGCCGAGCACCGGCACGGCGCGGGTTAAGATGGCCTCTGGCCCTGCCTGACCAGGCCAGAGGTCTGATAGGGCCATCAGACCAGAGTTAGTGCACTCCCAGACCAGCCAAGTGCCCCCTAGGTTCCAGAGGACCCAACTGGCTTCAATGAGGCTAACTCTGGCCTCCAGAGGTCCTACTCTGACCTACAGAGGACCCGCTTTGGCCTCCAGGAGCCCATCTGGTTTCCAGAGGGCCCCTCTGTTCTTTTCAGAGGACCACTATTTGCCATCCAGAGTGCCCATTCTGGCATCCAGCGGGCCCAGTCGACTTCCTGAGCCATGTTGTATCTGGGTCAAAGCATAGTTATATTATGACCGTCACTGACTGATCCATGATTCGGTGAAGGAGGGGGTCACGTAGCAAAGTGGGCCGCCCAGGCCTTGGTGGGCCCCCTAAGGCCTTCTCGTGCACCCTCAAGCCTTGGTGGGAATGTTTGTCATTGACGACAAATGTAGGCCAGAATAGACCCTTTTAGTTAAAAATATGCCTTTCACATGCTAACATGAGGCCTCTACAAACCAGAATGGGCCCTTTTCAAGTTAGAATGGGCCCTCAGGCAGTCAGACTGGACCCTCTGGAGGCTGAAGTGGCCCCTACATCTACAGAGACCAGGTTGAGCTCTCTAGAGGTCAGAATGGGCCATATCTAGGCCAGAATGGGCTCTCTGGAGGTCAGAGTGGGCAAATTTACTTGTGATTTGTTTGAAAACGGGGTGAAATTCGTTTCGGGTCACTTGTTGTGCGTGCGTGCGTGCGTGCGTGCGTGCGTGCGTGCGTGCGTGCGTGCGTGCGTGCGTGCGTGCGTGCGTGCGTGCGTGCGTGCGTGCGTGCGTGCGTGCGTGCGTGCGTGCGTGCGTGCGTGCGTGCGTGCGTGCGTGCGTGCGTGCGTGCGTGCGTGCGTGCGTGCGTGCGTGCGTGCGTGCGTGCGTGCGTGCGTGCGTGCGTGCGTGCGTGCGTGCGTGCGTGCGTGCGTGCGTGCGTGCGTGCGTGCGTGCGTGCGTGCGTGCGTGCGTGCGTGCGTGCGTGCGTGCGTGCGTGCGTGCGTGCGTGCGTGCGTGCGTGCGTGCGTGCGTGCGTGCGTGCGTGCGTGCGTGCGTGCGTGCGTGCGTGCGTGCGTGCGTGCGTGCGTGCGTGCGTGCGTGCGTGCGTGCGTGCGTGCCTGCCTGCCTGCCTGCCTGCCTGCCTGCCTGCCTGCCTGCCTGCCTGCCTGCCTGCCTGCCTGCCTGCCTGCCTGCCTGCCTGCCTGCCTGCCTGCCTGCCTGCCTGCCTGCCTGCCTGCCTGCCTGCCTGCCTGCGTGCGTGCGTGCGTGCGTGCGTGCGTGCGTGCGTGCGTGCGTGCGTGCGTGCGTGCGTGCGTGCGTGCGTGCGTGCGTGCGTGCGTGCGTGCGTGCGTGCGTGCGTGTGTGTGTGTGTGTGTGTGTGTGTGTGTGTGTGTGTGTGTGTGTGTGTGTGTGTGTGTGTGTGTGAGTGTGTGAACGGTGTATGTTGAGGACATTTGCCCTTCACACACCGGTAAGTCGAGGACCACCGGTGTATGTCGAGGACCGAAAGCCGGTCCTCGACTTTAAAGCTAATCAAGAACCGATAATTAACGTCTTCTCGGTCATCTGACTTAATTTTGAGATGGTCCTCAACATGTACGAAAACCTTACTTTTTCACACATATTGTGTGAATATGTGTGAACGTCGCTTCAATCTGACGTGTGTGAACTTCAGACGACTGTGGGGGCAGCCATATTGAATGGCACCACCATGATCCGCGCATGAACCTCTCTGGTTTTTCTATTTCAGAATTATTGGAAATTCGTTGCTTTCCTCACTTCCTAATTAATATAACTAATTATTTTAGCCGGCGGAAATATTTAATTCATTTTTCTTATGAAATTTGAGGTATTTGAATCTTACTTTACGAAACTATATTTTCTGCGAAGAAGTCCTGCTGTTCGTCAAGGCCACAGAGATAGCTGTTCGTCAAGGTCATAGAGATAAGGTAGACCCGTCCCTGCCGCGCAGGTATCTGTCATGACGTCACCAGGGGAATACTTATATCCGGCATAGCAAGCTAAATATATGAAACACTACTTCGCAAGTGTCATACATGTCTAACGTACATTATTGCAACGTCAATAATGCATTTTAGACAGTATGAAGTCTCATATTAATGACAAGGAACTCACAGGCATCCAAAAAATAGTACCCCTGGTGACATCATCAGCGCAGATTATAGATCAGCTTATAGGCATTGGGATGACAACGGCCTGGCCGTTCGTAAGCTACACGTTTGTGCCATATTTGTGCGGTTGACGCGTGTGCTGAGTCGGGGCTGGGTTGAAAATTATTAATCTGCAACTGGAGGTAAGGCTTTCATGTGTTTCTTTAATTAATGTGGTGTGTTGTATTATTGATCCACTTTTTTAGCGGTGGTTTGCCACGTTACAGAAGGAAAGTAAGGATACCGATTTTTGCCATTGCGGGGCACGGCTGCATAGTGATAGGCGTTTATATTTTGAAAGGATCTGCTACCATCCAAAGCACCGAAGAAGTAAAATTGTAAGAGAAAAGAAATAAGAGAATGAAGCTGAGGGCATAGGATTCAGTAACGCACCTCTGGTAGGCAATAGGTGGTAGGTGGAAATTTGGGTAACGGTGGGGCTGGCCAGAGGTGAAAAAACCTCGAAGTTGACACCGACAAAGAGCCAGGCTAACTCACTTCCATTTTTCGCGCTCTTATGGCCAATTACTCTAAAAAGCAAGTTTTTTTCTCACGCCTCGGTGACTAACAATATTGATACAAATCGGCACTCTGGTACATTTGGTAAACATGCAACATATTTTGTCAATACGCAGCATATTGTGTCAACACACAGCACATTTTCAACACAACACATTTTATGATTGGTACAATGAGTGCTACACATGAAGATAGGGGTGTCTGAATAATTGTACTCCAGAACCATCAGTGCCTATTTTAACATGGTAACGGGGGGGGGGGGGTGGGGGGTGCCCCAGTGAGCCGAGCCCAGGTGGAAATTTGGGTAACGGTGGGGCTGGCCAGAAGTGAAAAAACCTCGAAGTTGACACCGACAAAGAGCCAGGCTAACTCACTTCCATTTTTCGCGCTCTTATGGCCAATTACTCTAAAAAGCAAGTTTTTTTCTCACGCCTCGGTGACTAACAATATTGATAAAAATCGGCACTCTGGTACATTTGGTAAACATGCAACATATTTTGTCAACACGCAGCATATTGTGTCAACACACAGCACATTTTCAACACAACACATTTTATGATTGGTACAATGAGTGCTACACATGAAGATAGGGGTGTCTGAATAATTGTACTCCAGAACCATCAGTGCCTATTTTAACATGGTAACGGGGGGGGGGGTGCCCCAGTGAGCCGTTCCCCCCCCCCCCCCCCCCCCCAGTCAAAAAATGCTGCCCACCCTGATTTCATTATTTCCATGTCAGTTTCCGATTGATAGGTATTCAATTAAAATAAAATATGCTTACCTGGTGATAAATGTATACAAATCCAATGCAAATGTCATGATATTCCTAAGTTTTAGAATTTCCCAACCAAAATAAGTATCTTTAAATTATTTCCGGAATATCTTGAATTTCAATATCTTTTGAACAATTGCTCATTAGCGACAGAGTGCCGGAGATCTGGGGTTCTTGGATCATAAATGTCGCCACACAATTTGGAGTGGGTGGGGGCAACTGCTGAACCGATTGTGTTCACATTTGGTGTGTAGTTAGGCAGGGGCTCCGCCACAGGGGGGCGGGGGACGTGTGTCCCCTAGGGGCGGATACAGGGGGCCGCGGGGGACGGCCGCCCCCTGCGGGTAGATACAGAGGGGGGCGCCTCCCCCCTGCACCCCCCCCCCCCCCCCCCTCCGCACCGAAGGCGCGGAAGGGCCTTGCAAGCAGACCAATTTCCGCGCCGAATGCGCGGAAATAGACATGCTTACAGGGTTGGATATCTGACATTTGCTGCATTCAGACCAGGAGCCGCCCTCAGGCTAGGTGCCGCCCTTGGCCAGGTGCCGCCTTCAGGTCATGTGCCGCCCTCAGGTCATGTGATGCCCTCAGGCCAGATGCCGCCCCCTGGTCAGGTGCCACCTTCAAGCCAGGTGCCGCCCTCAAGGCAGGTGCCGCCCTCAGGCCAGGTCCCGTCATCAGGTCACGTACCGCGTTCTGGCGGGGCACCGCCCTCAGGTCAGATGCCGCCCTCATGCCAGTTGCCGCCCCCTGGTCATGTGCCGCCCCTTAGCCATGTGCCGCTACCTAGCCATGTGCCGCCCTATGGCCAGGTGACGGCGCCCCTCCGGCCAGTGAGGACGCCCCTCCGGCCAGTCACGGTGCTTTTGCGGCCAGTGACGGCATCCCCTGTCAAAGACGGTGCCCCTCCGGCCAGTGACGGCGCCCCTCTGGCTAGTGACGGCGCCCCTCTGACCAGTGACGGCCCCTCTCCGGCCAGTGACGGCGCCCCACCGGAAAATGACGGCGCCCCTCCGCGGCCAGTGACTGCACCCCTCCAGCCAATGACGGCGCCCCTCCGGCCAGTGATGGCGCCCCACCGGCAAATGACGGCGACCCTCTGGCCAGTGACTGCGCCCCTCCACCCAATGACGGCGCCCCGCTGTTCAGTGACGGCGCCCCTCCGTCTAATGACGGCGCCCATCTGACCAGTGACAGCGTTCCTTCGGCTAGTGACGGCGCCCATCTGGCCAGTGATGGCACTCCTCCGGCCAGTGACGCCACTCTTGCGTCCAGTAACGACGCCAGTTACGGTACCCCTTCGGCCAATGGGCACAGACAATGGCGGCAGCCTTCAGGCCAGTGACGGCGCCCCTCTGGCCAGTGACCGCTGGAGGTGCGAGGCTCTCTCAGGCCTTGACAATCGCCCTCTCAGACCAGCCTGGGATCCGCTCAGGCATGGCAAGGGTTCTATCAGGCCTATAAATCATCTAAGGGCCCCTCATGCCGCACGAGGGCCCCTTAGGCTGACAGGGGGCCCGCTCAATCCGACCGAGTTCTCCTTCAGGCCGATCGAGGTCCTCTCAAGCCGACCGAGGACCAGTCAGGTTGACTTGACCCATCAGGCCGACCAAGTTCCCCTTCGGGGCGCTGGAGGATCCCCTCAACCCGTCCGTGGGGCCCTCACGCCAACCAAAGGCCCCTCATTCGGAACATAATGGCCCACAGGCTGACAAAGGGTCTCCTCAGGCTGACAAAGGGCTTCCTCAGACCTAGGGCCCCTCAGACCAAGTGATGGCCCTGAAGCCGACCCTTTGTGCATTTCTACGCACGCCACTGAGTGTCACTCATGGGAGACTAGAAGAACAATAGTTTCTGTGATAATGTTCCTTCAATTGAGGTAGAATGATTTATCACTCCGGACGGGGCAGGGGCTGCCCTAAATGACTTTCCCGCTAAAAAAAAGTTGAATGCCGAGGCGGAGAAGCTCCTGGAACAGGTGAGCAGTCTATCCTCGTGCTGTCAGCTAAAGCTGAGCGCATATTTGTATTTGTTCCAACCTTACGTTTGAAGGTGTCGGCGCCCTTCGCTAAGCAGAGCTGTTTGCATGGACCATATCCGATCGCGCAATATTTGCTGACAGGCGGAATTTAAAGTCATGGATTTACGTGTCACAAACTTTCGGCACGGTCCTCCCCGCGCATTGACTTCATCTTACTCAGGCCGCTGCCACCGATACAGGTCATCCCAGTCAATGGTAAATAGGACGAGTTAGCACGAGTCGCGGCGCCAGCCCCATGCATCAACTCGAACATCTCTCCCTGCCAACTCTTCTTGGTGCAAGAAGAAGTCAGGCGGGCGCGATTGTCAAATGCGCTACGCAGGCACGTAAACAGGATTTTTATCAGGGAGGGGGGGGGGCACCCGGTAGTAAAAAAAAATCGCTCCTCAGCCATATCTTGTTGACGGGGGGGGGAGGGGTATGGTTGGGTCGTCAGAGATCTCATTTTATCTAGTGTGCATTTATTTTGCTCAGAGGGAGGGGGGGGGGGGCATGGCCACCGTGCCCCCCCCCCCTGGCTACGTCCCTGGCGCTACGGAGAAGAACTTCAACAAGCACCGCAACGACGTAGCTACGATGGAATTTGGACGAGAGGCGCCTCTTCGTCCGTGGAAGATGGAAGCGTCGGCATCTGATGGAAGTGGTAGACAATAATGTCTACCACTTCCATCAGGTATAGATTCAGGCAGAGATTGGGCAAGGTAGATTTCGGCAGGTCAGAGAGGAGAGAGAGAGAGAGAGGGGGGGGGGGTATATTTCAGCAGGCCAGAGAGAGGTGAATGACCTAGCCGTGACATAATTAGTCACATCCACGATCGCACTCGAATATACGTGCTGCTGACGAAAATGCGTGCTATTGACGGACGGCATACCTACATGTGAGAGTGCTATACAAATACATTCAGTATCTGTTTATAAATACATTTATAATTTTACTTTTTAGAGAGAAAAAACTGCAAATGAGTAAGCGTAAGAAAATTGACAATTTTTGCAGGAAAATGTATTTTATTAATTAACCTTTAACGCCCCTCTAGGCCCATGGCGTCCCCTTTGACGGCGAAAATGCCGCCCCCTGGGTCAGTCGCCCACTCCATTCGGAAAAATCCTAGATCCGCCCCTGGGTATGTTCGAAGAAACGGCGCCCCAATTTCCCGGAAAAAAATGTGCCCCTATTCCCTGTAAAAAAATGCGCCACTGTTCCCCGCAAAAAAATGGGCCTCTATGCCCTGCCAACTACGGCGTCTTACTGGTTCGATACAAAGTTATGGAAGAAAAATGACGAATGACCTCAGGGTGAATATATTTTACCTCGTGGAGGTGACAGGATAAAAATACTACATGGATCTTTGCATTGGCGGATCCAGAACGTATGGTTTGGGAGGGGGAGGGAAATTTCCAAAAAGTCTCGCACAATTCTGAAAACGCATCGGATTTGGCTTGCTTATGTATTGATACCTGATTTAAAGCTAACTTTCCTTAGTAAAAGTTGCTTAGAGATTGTTTTCTATATCAGGACATGTGTCGATCTTGCGCCGATTTCAGGCGGTGGGGGGGGGGGGCAATTGCCCATTTTGCCTAACCGTAGATCCGCCACGTAGATCCGTAAAACCGTAGATTGCAAAAGATGTGGGACTGGTGAAAATTGGGAAAATTTAGCCATTTCCTGTGGATTTATATACATTTTCATGTTTCCCCAATGACTTATAATTGGGAGGTCACAAAATATACTTCACTTTAGGTCACTGATATAAAAATCATCCGAAATAGCAGAATTGTAGGTGTGTATGACCTGATTGAATCTGTGAGTATCTAAATGATCAGTCAAACAATGTGGCTGCGGCACGACCTTACATTTTTTGGAGGTGAGATCACTAGACTTGACTTAGCAACTTGACCTGAGGAGACCCAAGGTAAACAAATTAACAGGATTTGGGCAATTGATAGGCAAGCAGTTGTACCAAAAATGGCAGCGCGAAATGGCGTCGTTTTCCGCTATTTCCAAAAAAACCTAAGGGGGGAGGGTATCCGCCCCCACTGTCGGATCCAGGAGGCGGACATCAGGGGAAAATGCCCCCCCCCCCACAGGAATCTAGGGGAGGGGGGGGGGCATGCAATACAAGTATGCCCCCCGCGCGTTCCCGGCACTGAACGTGAAAAACAATGATCTTAGGAGAAAACTTCATGAAAACGAAAGTTTTCTCTTAAGTGATTTAATTTTAGTTTGTATGTATCCCTTGCTTTCAATGAGAGACACAACAGCGCACCTGATGCAATTCAAGCAGTCCCGGTGACACTCGCCCCGCTGGGGGGAGGGGCAGAATCTGCCACCTACCGGATTTTTTCAATAACTATAAAACTCTAATAGATATCAACGTGAAACCTATAGTACCTTATACTTCATCAATTATACGTCTTCTCACCGAATTTCAATGAAATTAATGGAGTATTTGGGGAGATAATAACGTTTTAATGACGTCATGTTATCCATTTTTGGTGGAAGAACAATAAATGTTTGATTTTTGTAATAGAGTTTCAAAGCAAATTGCAAATACAAAACGTCAAAAGAAAAGAAATGTCATTTTTGCCATCCAAAATGGCCATCTATAATTTGTTATTTTGGGGGGTTTTTGAACTCCAGAAATATGTTTTTTTTTCGGAAAAATGTCCTCAAATTTTTTTTATTTGTGAATTCGAAAAGTGAATTTCGTAAGCTCGAATACCAAAATAAGGTGACCGTCGCAAATTCGCGGAGGGAAAAAATGGGGGCTACCTTTTTGCCACAAAAAGATATCCCCAAAAATGGGGGTACCTTTTTGCCCCCCCCCCCCCCCCAGTGGTTTTTCCCTTAAAATAGGCCCTGAGAACCATGCAACGTTGCATCATCTACTGATATTTGTTGTACCTATTGTTATAAGGATGCAAGAATAATGTTTCCATATTCATCCATGATGACATCACTTGCTGATTCCATGGGTGCTGCAAAATAGTTTTGGACAATTGATGTTTTGCGTATTTGAAGTAGGTAATAGAATCAAAGCATCATTCAATATTCCACAAATAAGATAGAAAACACCATTATTATTTTTGGTTCTGACCATATGAGAGCAATAATTTTATCCAACATGATTTTACATGACACAGTATTTTTGCCAGTATTGAATATTTTACCACAAGAACTACAGATGCATGATGCTGTGGCTATTTTGGTCTGGGTATGCCACAAATTGTATGTTATTTTTCAGAATCCAACATGATTTTACATTGGTACAGTTTTTATGCCAGTATTGAATATTTAAACATAATTGTGTTAATTTAATTTTATATGTGATAAGAGATAAAGAGATTGTGCCAAGATACCTGGAAAAGATAACAAGATCCAGCAAATACATTTCACTAAACTTTGGAAACAATACTTGATCGATCAAGAATGTTGGCATTAGGTATCCAAAATTTGACCTATAATTTGGCAAGCTCTTAAGACAGTACTAAAATATAGATAGCACTAGTGGATACTAAAAAAAAATGAGAGGGGAAGTGGTATTTGTTAAAATGGTAAAAAGGGTAAATTCTCTCTTTCATGAAGAAAGGGTAAATTCTCTCTTTTCCCATTCAAAATCATTCCTATCCACTGACCAGGATCCTCCATGATATTTAACAAATTTGGATCTATTAATATCACCATCATCATCATCATACATTTATTTGCCTTGACAATAGGTGAAATTCAGGATGGACACATTGGTGCACGTTGCCATCAAAACAAAAGGATTGGTCCATAAGCTTACGCTTAAATCAGAGCACCTATCCCTTTGATCGCGAAACGCTAGTTGTAGCTATCTACTGACCACCGCGCCACAGCACATGATTTATCGGGATACTGGATTCAGATATTAGGAAGGTAATTCCTGTGATTTTTTTTATAATGAAGCTTAGTTGGCAAGGAGTAAGTTGAAAGCACTTGCTTGCAATGTCCTATTATTTCGGGGCAGCCCGCCTGGCCAACCGAGACGTCGCCACGATCCATCCCGGACCGGGGACAAGTGCGGGTTACCGTCCCGGTTGGCCCATAGAAAGTAAGTCGTAATACAAAAACAGATTTGCGTAAGTTATGCACAGCAACCCCATAGAGGTGACCATCTTGACATTTGAACTCAAATGTCATCTTGACATTTGAGTCCGACATTATTCTTTCAACTATTAATAAAAACTGACCTCAGGTCAAGGTCACCAAATAACCTAAATGGGGTATATTGCATATCATCTCACGGGCATTGTCGCCAGAAATCCAATGATGACATTTGAAGGCTCCATTCTGTCGAGGGTTAGGGGCAAATTAGTGCTGATGACCACAGATGATCTCAGGTGACCCTGCAAGGCCCACGGAGTACCTAATTATTTCACCTGAATTGGCAAGAATCGCTGATGGGAACATCTTGAGTATCAGTTTCATGCCAAACATGTCAAAATGAGGCATTTGAAACCTTTGGCAACTTGAAATTGAAATTGAGTCAATTGAGGCAATAGAGGCGAATTTAAGTGCCCATTGCCTTATAATGGGGAGTCCCCGGAGTTGAAGTGATATGGGGTTACCGATATAAAATCCAAGATTTGCAATTTGCAATAAAAAATGCAATTTAGCGAATTCGTATTACCTATTTAGGTGCTACTCAGGATATTCCCAAGCGGAACGCTACGTTATACCTATAACTCGCCCCCCCCCCCCTTAGAAACATCAATATCGTCAGGTCAGATCGATGGTAAAGTTAGCCGAGGTCAATTCTGTACAAGCAACCACATTTTACAGCGGCCGTGCGCGTCATTACTACATAAACAGACAATGTGCAAGCTCCAGGGTTGTCGCTACCTAGTGGGGGTCGCCCCCACACTTATGGGAATTTTTAACATTACGACTATCGGTATTGCATGACAAAAATTGACTTCAAAGGGCATCCGCCCCCCCCCCCCCCCCCTCCCCCCCCCCCCCCCCCCACACACACACACAGGTGATAAGTACTTGATTTGACTTGGCTTTACCTACTTGACCCGTAATAGCCGCTGCCACGTGGACAGGCGGCACGTAGCCAGTATTTCGTCCAGGGGGGGGGGGCGCCTAGAAAGGGCCACTTGCCGAGCGTTGAAAGGGCCCCTTTCCAAGCGCTGAAAGGCCCCCCCCCCCCCCAAAAAAAAAACGGATGAAAAGGCACGTTACAAGGATGGAAAATGCAGTATGACAGGTATGGCATGGGCCATACCAACTTTTAGGAGCTGGAGTTAGCGAACTGCCATAGCAACTTTGGAACGGGCGACACCAATTTGGAATCAGCCAAATTGGAATATTATTTATGCTCAACTTGGAATATTTTGTTTTATGCTCAAGCCTTGGAACTTTTAAACAAATTGCGGCGACGGCGCGACAAATTGCGGCGACAAATTGCGGCGACGGCGCGAACATTTTGAGTCTTATGCCCTGGATATGCATTCTCATCAATGCGTCGCATTGCGCATGGTGCGGACCTCTAAAATTGCTATATTGTGCGTTTAAAAGTGCGGTAAGAAAAGTGTTAAAGTTAACTATTTTGCCCAATTATATAGGAAAGTAGCAACCTAACACATACATGCGCCGAGAAACGGGCCGAGTTTTTTCCTAACCCGCATATAATTGAATTTGCAGTTAAATTGCACCGCGAAGCGGCACGAAAATTTTGAGTTGTATTCACTGTACAACTGTATTCTTACTGTTGAAAGGCCCAAGGTCCCTTCAGATCGTCTAGGGGCCCCTCTGACCTTTTCACCGCCCTTCCGACCTGTTCAGGGACTCATCTGGGATCCGCGAAGCGAAAAGGCATGATGTGGAGTGGGTGATATATATAATACAAAGAGGGCTTACTCTACAGGACAAATTAAAATCGGAGCTTTCGGGTATATTGTAGCACCCTGACGAAGCGTGTTATAATATACCCGAAAGCTCCGCTTTTAATATTTGTATTGTGGAGTAAGTCCTCTTTGTATTTAATCGTCATCTGGGATCTCCACGTGCTTTGACCCTTCCGGTCTCACCAGGGACTCCTCTGACCTTCCAAGAAGCCCCTCATGTGTGTCAAGGGGCCCATTCGGCCTGTTCAGAGGTCTTTCCGACCTGGCCAGGGACTGCACTGGCTGCTTTGTCGCCCTACCGACATGCTCAGGGGTAGGGGCGGCGGATTGCCGGGCGCAGGGTATCCAAAATTCCCACCTCCCAGTTGAAAATCCTGGGGAGGGGTGGAAGGGTCATTTTGCCCCCCAAATTGAGCAGGCCAAAATCTGGGGAGGGGGCAAAATTACCTTTATGCCCCCAGGATTTTCGACTGGGGGGCATTTTGGGTACCCTGCCCCCGCAATCCGCCACCCCTGCTCAGGGGCCCCTCCGACCTGCCCAGGGGCCCCTCCAGTCTGGCTAGGAACTCATCCGACATGTTCAAGGGGCCTTCCGACCGGCCCAGGCACCCTTTCGGTCTAGCCAGGGGCCCCTCTGACTTGCCCAGGACCCCCCCCCCCCCCCCGATCTGCCCAGCGACTCTTCTGGTCGGCCTGCGCTGGCTGCTTTGTCGCCCTGCCGACATGCTCAAGGGGCCCTCCGACCTCCCTGGGGCTCCTCCGTGCTGGCCAGGGGCCAATTCGGCATGTTCAAGGGCCCTTCTTACCCGCACAGGGGTCCTTTCGGTCTGGTCAGGGGCCCTCCGATCTGCACAGAGGCCCTTTTAACTTTCCAGGGGCCCTCTGGTCTCTCCAGGGGCCCTCTAGCCTTCTAAGGGGTCCTTTCGACCTGGCAAGGGATAGCGCTGGCTGCTTTGTTGCCTTGCGACATGCTCCGAGGGCCCTCCGACCTGCCCTGGGGCCCCTCCGTGCTGACTAGGGGCCCATTCGGCATGTTCAGGGGCCCTGCTGACCCATCTAGGGGCCCTTTTGGTCTGGTCAGGGGCCCCTCTGACCTGCTCAAGGACCCTTTTAACTTCCCAGGGGCCCTCTGGTCTGTCCAGGGGCCCTCTAACCTGCTCAGGGGCCCTTATGACCTGGCAAGGGACTGCGTTGGCCGCTATGTCACCCTGTTGACATGCTCAGGGGCCTCTCGACCTGCCCAGGGGCCCCTCTGTGCTGGTTAGGGGCCCATTCGGCGTGTTCAGGGGGCCTATTCGACGTGCTCAGTGGGCCCTCTGACCCACTCAGGGGCCCTTTTGGTCTGGCCAAGGCCCCTCTGACATGCACAGGGGTCTTTTGAACGTCTAAGGGCCCTCTGTGGTCTTTCAGAGAGGGCCCTGATGGCCCTAAAGGACATCTGAAGTCCTCTTTCGCCCGGTCTCATCGGCCCTTTTCGGCGCGCGCAGTGCGCCGAAAAGGGCCCTCGCGCGCCGAAAAGGGCCCTCCTGGCCTCCAGGGGGGGGGGGGCACCCTTGGCTACGCGCCTGCACGTGGATGACCTCAATCAATATCTATATCTGTAACTTCACACTGCCTGGCCACGCGCGTGACAGGGGCCCTGGGTACGTCCAAGATATCCCGCGCCGTGCCGGTGCTCGGCGCCACCTTCGCCGTGCCGGGGGGGGGGGCGTTTCGACGCCCCCCCACCTTCTAACTCTGCTCCTAGGCAATGTAGCGCAAAACGAAAAACAGCGTTGGAAAGCTCGTCAAAAAATGATTTAGAAACTACTTCAGTCATTTTTTCGCTCAGGTTATTATTGAGGTCACCAGAGGTCATCATAGGTCAAATTTTCCCGTTTTAGGTAACTTGATCCTGAAATCCCACGATATCTCGGGAACTATGATAGCTAGGGCGAAACCGAAAAAAGCAATAGATAGCTCTTGAAACGCTCCAGTAATATTTTACCGTCAGATTTGAGTTCAGGTCAATAGTTGAGGCTCCAGAGGTCATCAAAGGTCAAAATGGCTGTTATCTTGGGAAAAGTTTTTCGCGAATAACTTTTTACTATTCAAGATAGAGCATTGATTGTGGCTCCATAGTGTTTCCATCGGCCAGGCGCATCGAAAAATATACATCTTGACCTTGGAAAGTCAATTAAAAAAATTTGACCTCAGGTGAAGGTCACATAGTGACCAAGTCGGTCACGGTGGGTCATGTTGCATATAGGTCGATGCGGCTTGACGAGAAAATCACATTCGTGCCTTCTTCAAGTTTCTATCTCTCTTCGATCCAAAATTATTGGCAAAAAAGTGTATGTGACCTCATGTGACCTCGGATGACCTTGTGGGGGGTCAAATAAACCAAAATAGTATCTGGGTAATGAAGAATGGTCTATTACCACATGATCCTGAAGAAAAAACGTTGATTGGATGCGTTTACATGGAAAGCAAAGCATTTCAATATTTCCCCATTGACTTATAATGGGGAAGGTCACGTGATCGATCAGACCTTAGGTCACCGAATAAAAAAATCCGAGATACGGAAATTGTAGGTAATGATATCCTTATCAAACTCTAAAAGTTTAAAAGTGATCACCCGGAAACTGTAGACGTGGCACGACCACAAACTTTTTCTGAGGTTGGGTCACGTGACCTGACCTGGTGACCTGACCTGATAAGACCTGAAACTTTTGGTTTCACAAAAGTTGTAAAAATGTTCAGCGGACAGGTACTGAAAATTTTAGCTACCTGGCTTCAACGGTTTTTTAGCTATTGGCAAAAAAACGGAGGGGGGGGGGCGTCTAAACGCCCCCCCCCCCCCCGGCACGGCGCGGGATGTGACATTTGCATATGTTCATAGAATAGAGAAAATTGTGACAAGCCGTTTGACCCCATAACCGAATTTTTCCGAACAATACTTCCTGAGATCTGGGCCGAGTTGCCCATCCGTCGGATAGGCAGTTTGCTGTGACGGGATCTACTTTCAGTGGGCGAATAATCAGCTGATTGTCGGTCCTCATAATTCACGAAATGTACACGTATTTCACACAGCCGGTCCTCGGATTCCGGTGAGGTCCTCGACATTCCGACCTCATGGCATTTCTTTCCTAAAACGATTCTGACAAATTTCAAACGTCAGGGTACCTCTATTCGTCACACATTTTAAGCGCCTGCATTTTGGCGGGCCTCAGGCAACCGCAACAGGTGGTCCTCTAGATACACGGTACAGACAAGGTGCTCGTCTTACACCGTACACACGTATAGGTGTGTGTGTGTGTGTGTGTGTGTGTGTGTGTGTGTGTGTGTGTGTGTGTGTGTGTGTGTGTGTGTGTGTGTGTGTGTGTGTGTGTGTGTGTGTGTGTGTGTGTGTGTGTGTGTGTGTGTGTGTGTGTGTGTGTGTGTGTGTGTGTGTGTGTGTGTGTGTGTGTGTGTGTGTGTGTGTGTGTGTGTGTGTGTGTGTGTGTGTGTGTGTGTGTGTGTGTGTGTGTGTGTGTGTGTGTGTGTGTGTGTGTGTGTGTGTGTGTGTGTGTGTGTGTGTGTGTGTGTGTGTGTGTGTGTGTGTGTGTGTGTGTGTGTGTGTGTGTGTGTGTGTGTGTGTGTGTGTGTGTGTGTGTGTGTGTGTGTGTGTGTGTGTGTGTGTGTGTGTGTGTGTGTGTGTGTGTGTGTGTGTGTGTGTGTGTGTGTGTGTGTGTGTGTGTGTGTGTGTGTGTGTGTGTGTGTGTGTGTGTGTGTGTGTGTGTGTGTGTGTGTGTGTGTGTGTGTGTGTGTGTGTGTGTGTGTGTGTGTGTGTGTGTGTGTGTGTGTGTGTGTGTGTGTGTGTGTGTGTGTGTGTGTGTGTGTGTGTGTGTGTGTGTGTGTGTGTGTGTGTGTGTGTGTGTGTGTGTGTGTGTGTGTGTGTGTGTGTGTGTGTGTGTGTGTGTGTGTGTGTGTGTGTGTGTGTGTGTGTGTGTGTGTGTGTGTGTGTGTGTGTGTGTGTGTGTGTGTGTGTGTGTGTGTGTGTGTGTGTGTGTGTGTGTGTGTGTGTGTGTGTGTGTGTGTGTGTGTGTGTGTGTGTGTGTGTGTGTGTGTGTGTGTGTGTGTGTGTGTGTGTGTGTGTGTGTGTGTGTGTGTGTGTGTGTGTGTGTGTGTGTGTGTGTGTGTGTGTGTGTGTGTGTGTGTGTGTGTGTGTGTGTGTGTGTGTGTGTGTGTGTGTGTGTGTGTGTGTGTGTGTGTGTGTGTGTGTGTGTGTGTGTGTGTGTGTGTGTGTGTGTGTGTGTGTGTGTGTGTGTGTGTGTGTGTGTGTGTGTGTGTGTGTGTGTGTGTGTGTGTGTGTGTGTGTGTGTGTGTGTGTGTGTGTGTGTGTGTGTGTGTGTGTGTGTGTGCGCGCGCGCGCGTTGAGGACATTTGCCCTTCACACACCGGTAAGTCGAGGACCACCGGTGTATGTCGAGGACCGAAAGCCGGTCCTCGACTTTAAAGCTAATCGAGAACCGATAATTAACGTCTTCTCGGTCATCTGACTTAATTTTGAGATGGTCCCCAACATGTACGAAAACCTTGCTTTTCACACATATTGTGTGAATGTGTGTGAACGTCGCTGCAGGTTGACGTGTGTGAACTTCCGACGACTGTGGGGGCAGCCATATTGAATGGCACCACCATGATCCGCGCATGAACCTGCCTGGTTTTTCTATTTCAGAATTATTGGAAATTGGTTGATTTTATCACTTCCTAATTAATATAGCTAATTATTTTACCTCTGACCTCTGACCTCCACTAGCCTGAAACTCAATTATTTTAGCCGGCGGAAATATTTAATTCATTTTCCTTATGAAATTTGAGGTATTTGAATCTTACTTTACAAAACTATATTTTCTGCGGAGAAGTCCTGTTGTTCGTCAAGGCCACAGAGATAGCTGTTCGTCAAGGTCATAGAGATAAGGTAGAACCGTTCCTGCCGCGCAGGTATCTGTCATGACGTCACCGGGGGAATACTTATATCCGACATAGCAAGCTAAATATATGAAACACTACTTCGCAAGTGTCATACATATCTAACGTACATTATTGCAACATCAATAATGTATGTTAGACAGTATGAAGTCTCATATTAATGACAAGGAAACTCAGAGGCATCCAAAAAGTAATACCCTCGGTGACGTCATCAGCGCAGATTATAGATCAGCTCATAGGCATTGGGATGACAACGGCCTGGCCGTTCGTAAGCTACGCGTTTGCGCCATATTTGTGCGGTTGACGCGTGTGCTGAGTCGGGGCTGGGTTGAAAATTATTCATCTGCAACTGGAGGTAAGGCTTTTGTGTTTCATTAATTAATGTGATGTGCTGTATTATTGATCCACCTTTTTACCGGTGGTTTGCCACGTTACCTATCAGAAGGAAAGTAAGGATACAGATTTTTGCCATTGCGGCGCACGGCTGCATAGTGATAGCCGTTTATATTTTGAAAGGATCTGCTACCATCCAAAGCACCAAAGAAGTAAAATTGTAAGAGAAAAGAAATAAGAGAATGAAGCTGAGGGCATAGATTCAGTAACGCACCTCTGGTAGGCAATAGGTGGTAGGTGGAAATTTGGGTAACGGTGGGGCTGGCCAGAGGTGAAAAAAACTCGAGGTTGACACCGACAAAGAGCCAGGCTAACTCACTTCAATTTTGTCGCGCTCTTATGGCCAATTACTCTAAAAAAAAACATTTTTTATCACGCCTCGGTGACTAACAATATTGATACAAATCGGCACTCTGGTACATTTGGTAAACATGCAACATATTTTGTCAACACGCAGCACATTGTGTCAACACACAGCACATTGTCAACACTCAACATATTTTATGATTGTTACAATGAGTGCTACACATGAAGATAGTGGTGTCTGAATAATTGTACTCCAGAACCATCAGGGCCTATTTTAACATGTTAACTGGGGGGATGCCCCTAGTGAGCCGTTTTGCCCCCCCCCCCCCCCCCCAGTCAAAAAATGTTGCCCACCCTGATTTCATTATTTCCATGTCAGTTTTCGCTTGATAGGTATTCAATTAATGCTACCTTTACATATTTCACACATCATGACATGGCCCAGAAGAAAAAAATGTTTTTGCCTAATATTTTTCTCACCACCTCTACAGATCAAACGGGTGGCACCACAGGTCCCATACTTGCAGGTCACGTACATTTTTACCCGTCTTAGTTTTGTGGCCCCATAGGGTTCAAGCTGCATACGCGTAGGGGGTAAAACGCACCACTTGGCACCCCTCATACTCCCTAGGTGGAAAAGTATTAAAAACTGTTTCCTGGAATCTTATTTTAGAACCCTTATCGTGTTCTTGTATTTTGATTCTTAAATTTGACCCGAAAAACGGATAGAAATCGGTCAAAATTGCACAAAACTAAAATCACCACGTACATTTTCACGTAAATGCGTGTTCAAAGCTTGCGGCACTGTAGGTGGCACCCTCACATTCCCGAGTGTTTTTTCCTTTAGTTTAATTTCGATCTCTGAAAAGATTCTCGAAAAATTCCTAAAAATTGGTCAAAATTGCAAAAAACGAAAATCACCGCCTACATTTTCACGAATCCCAGTCCGGTAACTGTCAGGAAACACACATTTCCATGTTGTTTTGCTTTTCATGGCCACGTGAAGCATCTTTTGGTAATTTTCCATTGGAAATCGGTTCGAAATTTACTAAATTACAGTATTGATTCAATTACGGTATTGACCAAATAACGGAATTATCGTAGGATTTTGACCCCAAGGCAATGCCCCGATCGCATTGCCGGCCTCTAGTGCAAAATACCCGGAAACTCATTATAATTATTATATTCTCCAGGGTATGAATTTGTAAAATCGGTCCAGTTTTTCCGGAGATCCGAGCTGGGGGGGAGGGGGAGGATACCCTCCCCCAAAGTAAGTCGCGTTATGGAAAATACCCCAGTAACTGCCGTGTTAAGATATATTTGTTCAAGTATCCTACTAATGGTCACATTCTTTTTTCTAAGGAATTCAGGTGCATATGTTGGCCTTTTAATTTTATTTTAGATATACATATTAAATTGCATTATGAAGTTCCATAATTATTTTATTCAAAAAAGATTAGATTAGGTTAAAAACTGTTTTATTCAACCACACAAAAATAAAACAGTAAAAACGGTCTCTGGGTTCCGATTTAATCTAATACCAGTTTTGGTTGGCGCCACTTGAAGCATTTTTAACACCCCAGGTGTCAAGTACTTCCCGATTCCGTTGTTTTCAGCGTGGAACGCTTAAGCGTTTTCAAATTGAAATAACTTCGCCTTCGGTTAGAGATATATACATGCTTAATATGAATGGATTTACACATAAGTTTGCTTCCTCTCCCAATTTCAAGTGCCAACTCCATTTTTCTGGGAAAATGTTTTTAAACTCTCTAGTACAATTGCTTGCAAACTGATTACCAAAGACGTGCTGGTGACCATGATTTTTACAAATATAAAAATATAAATAAGATATTGAGAGAAAAACAAATCTCCAATTTTCTTACCATCGATGGTTAATGCATCGAAGTCGATTCTGGCATAGGAAAATTCCGAATTGTAAATAGCCACATGATAAAGTCAGGTGATCTTACCTAAGAACACATGTTAAAATTAGGAAACTTATGAATAAAACAAAAAAAGTCATATTAATCTATCGTTCGTGACAATTCTGATTCTATATAGGTTTATATGACTCGCATGATTTTGATGTGAAATATTACCCTCTGAAAAGTAGAGTTTTGCATGACATTACAAAGTTGCCCAATGCTGTAACTCGAAAACCGTTCGACGTACGGAGCTGAAAATTTCACAATGCGAATTTACTGCCCAGATAACCACCGACACGAAGTTTTATCGAAATCTGAGATGTATGGTGTCATGGCTTGGTCTATCTGTCATGGAATGCCTCCAAAACCATTACGCATAATTATCTGGCCGTCGTGAATTTTTTGAAACTTTACCAAAAAGCGCAACTTTTCGCTTTGCCGTTCATATCGGCAATACAAATCTGCGTCACCTGTACCATATCGCCGTCTACCCTGGCTTTTACATCGCCGACATCCACGGACGCCTCGTTTCTTTCTTTACGTTGGAAATATTTGCGATTGATGGTTGATAGCGACTAATTCGATTTCGCCGTCTGCACGGCAAGGCTGCACATTAGAAGTCAACCGAAGCCAATTCGTAGCACCAATCTGAACTTTGACATCCGACACGAACATCGATACCGCATTTATTTAAACGGCACATTCATCGTGCCCAAAACCCATATGACCGAACGCGGCCAAGACACAGGCAAATTAAAAAATAGACACAGGCAAATTGACGAGGCATTACGACTGCAATCGCCCTCCGCTTTGGCTTTCCGCTACAAGGTACTTGCGGTCCAAGGACTATAATGAGTTCTTGGACCGTAAGTGCCTTGTAGGCTCACGGTGGCCCACTGAATGGCCAAACGACCGTGTCACCCTGCCGACAATGGCATACAAACTCCGCGGGACCCACAGTAGCTTCTGTCGGTGGACCACACGTCTCCAAGGGAGCCTCAGTTGGTGGACAACGCTGCCAAGGAAGCCTCAGTAGGTGGACGACGCTCCCCGATCACCTCATTCGGCTTCCAGTAGACCTCAATCCTCAGTCCTCAGTCCTCAGAGTACCTCAGTCTTGTTTCCATTCCAGCTAACGTCAGACGGTTCTCACTTCGGCAGTGCTCGTCCCCACGGTCCGCCATGCGCTACCCTCTGTTGACCCTCCTCGCTCTGCTGGCGGCTGGGGTGCTGGCCTCGGAGCGGTTTAAGCTCAGCATGGGTGGCTGCCGTCCGTCTGGCTGCAGCAGTCATCGGCTCCGTCGCTGGTCAGCTGCATGGCCCGCTGCGGCCAGGTAGAGGGCTGCGAGACGCTGGTCTGGTCTCAGGACGGCTGTCGGCTGGCGGGAGGCAGCAGCGGCTCGGCGGCGGCGGACGCGCCTCACGTGATCCTGTACCGCCGCGCCGCCGGCCGCGTCGCAGGCGCGGGGCCGCCGACAACAACCCAGGAAAGCACCTCCGAGGACGGGAGCGAGGAGACAACGTCGGCTGAAGAGGTCACAGCCACAGCAGAAACGACCCAGGATCCTGCTGTAACTGACGTGGTGCTACCAACGTTCCCCACCTTCTCCTCTACTGAAGCTCCGGCATCCCCCGAAACCTCCACCACCGAAACTCCCACAACTCCCAGCACCTCCACCACCGAAACTCCCACAACTCCCAGCACCTCCACCACCGAAACTCCCACAACTCCCAGCACCTCCACCACCGAAACTCCTACAACTCCCAGCATCTCCACCACCGAAACTCCTACAACTCCCAGCATCTCCACCACCGAAACTCCCACAACTCCCAGCATCTCCACCACCGAAACTCCTACAACTCCCAGCACCTCCACCACCGAAACTCCTACAACTCCCAGCATCTCCACCACCGAAACTCCTACAACTCCCAGCACCTCCACCACCGAAACTACTACAACTCCCAGCATCTCCACCACCGAAACTCCCACAACTCCCAGCATCTCCGCTACCGAATCTCCGACAACTCCGACTACGACTGCAGCCGGCAACTCAGACGTCTCCTGCCCGTCCGGCTTCACACCAGTGGACGGCCACTGCTACCGCCACTACAATGGCACCATCCCGTTAAATTTCGACGCTGCCCGGACGCTGTGTTCCAAAATGGAGAGCGGCGGCGAGCTTGCCAGTCTTCATTCCCAGACGCGGCTGTTCTTCTTCTGGTTTCACCCGGACCGACCCAACACTCAACAGTGGATCGGAATAAAGTTCGAACGCTTCTACTTCCGGAACCTTCTCGATGACTCCCGGCCGGACATCAACAACTTCAGCGACCTCCTGGAGGGCCCCTTGCCGAACATCCAGTTGAGTCTGCCGGCCAACCTGACCAAATGGGTGCTGCTCAGAACCGCCGCTAGTACCGAGCTGACGGCGGCTGTTTGCGAGGCTCCTGCCCAGCAGCAGTGGCAGGACAACACGTCACAGTCGTCCGAACGGCAGTGGCTGGACAGCATGTTATAACCGTCCGTCCAGCAGTAGCAGTGGCAGGACAGCACGTCACAGCCGTCCTTCCAGGAGTGGCTGGACGGCACGTCATAGCCGTCCGCAGTGGTAGGACAGTACGTCACAGCCGTCCGTGCAACAGCCCCCCCCCCCCCTCCAGTGACGGCCCCCCTCCAGTGACGGACCCCCCCCCCCCCCCCCCTCCAGTGACGCCCCCCCCCCCCCCCCTCCAGTGACGGCCCTCTGCGAGGTTCCCGTAACAGTCAGCGCGGCACGTAGTTGAAAATTGACAATATATCGTCACGGAATGCAGGGCCGTCGGTAGTTTGATGTCCTGTGTGTCCCTTTAAATATGTTTTTGTTTAGGCCAAAGCATCCCCATTGATCCCTCCAATTAACACAATATACGCACCAATAATATCAATGTTTGGTTTTCAGAAAATATATATTAGATTAGATCAGACCAATTATATCATGTTTATCCCGGCGGTGTTCAGGTTAAAGATATTGCAACTCTTCGAAACTTAGAAAACACAACGCTGGATAACGAGACGTGAAGAAGTCGTCCTACAAAGGATCCAAAGCAACCATCATAAGGCTCGAACCCATGTTCACGGTGGTTTTAGCACGACGTTCTAACCAACTGAGCTGACCGTCCCACTGCCGTTGAGTTCAGTAAGGAGGTTGCCTCGCGACTCGACTCGGCTTGGGGCCGGTTCACGCGCACGCGGCGGCGGAGCTCACGCGTTTTGCACCGTAAGAAAGGAGTCTTCTGAGAATACAAAATACTTCTGGCTGCAGCGTAAATGCTGTGTGCACATGGCGTACGAGCTGTGCCTCAGCGATCAACGGGATGCACGTGCGATCGGCAAGTGCTGCCCATATAAGGATGTTTTGCTGGGTCTAGTTGTATGCTCGGGCTCCACACTTTTGTGCGTATTTCGTAACGAGCGTCTTTCGATTTCAACAAATATTTCCCGTGAATTGCATCTTTTTAAACGGCTATTGTGGATGTAACAGTGGCATAGAAAAGTGAAATCAAGTGGTTTTAATATACAAATAGTAGCAGGTTTGTATACAGAAGTTCAGCGTATGGGGGGTCAAAATGACTCCCGATAACTCGAAAACTAAAAGGGCTAGAAAGACACAGAAAAGGCGTTTGAAATCTCTGGACAAGGACATTCGAAGTTTCTTCGGGTATTTCTTGACTGAGGTCAATATTGAGGTCACCAGCGGTCATCAAAGGTCAAAATTTCCAAGTATACGACTTTACTCCAGAAACCCTCAAATATATCGGGAACTATGATAGCTAAGAAAACGAAATACAAAACAATCGAAAGCTCTTGTGAAATGCAATAACCACTGGTGTCCTTCAATTTTAGCTCAGGTCAATAGCTTAGTCTCCAGATGCCACCAAAGGTCAAGATGGCATTTTCTTCCAAAAAGTTTTTCGTGAATAACTTTGTATGGATTGAACATCTTCTAACACCATCGTGTTTATCCCGTCAAGACGCTTCGAAGCATATTAACCCGCGAGTAACTGGGGTATATTTCATAACGCGACTTACTGGGGGGGGGGCTATTTCCCCCCCCCCCCCTCGGATCTCCGGAACTACTTGACCGAATGTAAAAATTCAAGCGAGATTTGATAGATCTGGAAAATGTACCGAGGGAAACATAATATTATTGACCTCGGTGTCACCGATGACGTCACAGGTCAGGTCAAGTACAACATGTTTGACCGTGTCAAAAGGTCTCGATGGATGGAATTGTCGCGCAAAATTGCGATATTAAACACATAAGCTGTCGATAAATCAGTATGATTCGTGTGTCTGATACTTCTAAGTACCTTTCTAAGCTGTTTATTACCTTGGGTCAGGTCAAGGTCATCCGAGGTCACGAGGTTAAACTGCAGATTACGGTCATTAGGCGTTGTAACACATGTTTATGGGTTTGTTTTTCGTCTAGAACGCGTAAAATGACCTTAGAACATTGTTTGTTCCATATAAATAGAATTAAAAAGCAAAAATGGAAATGCGTTTTTTTATGCCTAGTAATACTGTGAAAGGTGGTCGATTTTTGTCATTTAAAGTTCATAACTCGGTCATTTTTGAAGATATCAACTTCAAATTTGGTACACATATTCACAGCACACATCTCGATCACATATATTCCGATTTTTGGATAATTCTGTTTTTTTTTTCTTGAAAATTTTGTTAAAAAAATGTATTTGGATTTCTCAAAATTTTGAATACAAAAACTCCGAAATCCGAGATAGCAGTTTGACAACCCAGTCTATTGTCAGTAATGTTATTTAAGACAATTGGGCTTATCTCAAACATCGTACCTTTGTCACCGTTTTCCGCAAACCATTATTTTGCAACAAAAACCGAAGAACATGACGTCACTCTGACGTCATTCCCGGTTGACCTATCATAACCTCATATTTGTTATTTTGCCAACATGTGTAGAATTGATGTGAGAAAAGGTACTACAAGTTTGGTGACGATATCCGTATTCGTTTAAGAGTTATTATAAAATAACGGGAGGGGGCCAAACCCCCCCCCCCCCCGTATGTCGCGGGTTAACCCTATTCCCTCCGGGGGCAGATTCTGCCCCTCCCGGTGGGTTTTCACTTGCCGCTTCTAAACCGTTCGGCCTAGCGTCCTGAAACTTTGTGACTTTTCCCAAAATTGAATGGCGCGTGGTGTGTCAAAATTTTGAAAAAATCAGTTTAGCAGAGGTGGTTCCAGGCTCCCATTTTGGGGAGGGTGTTACGAATGCGGTTTTGTGTCGCATACTTCCTTCGTGGTTCGCAGTGCAATAAAGGCGTCAGAAACAATTGCAATTCAATATGCGTCATAGATATTGGCATTGTACATATTGTTGGGTCAGAGGCCCACTCAGGCTAAACAAATGGGAGGCGATATCCACCCTCAAATTAGGTCCAACTTCAAATTAGTAAGATGATAAAAGCGTTACGCGCATGGCGCCCCCAAGTTTTTCCTGGATCCACCTATGCGCAATATATCAAATTTAACAAATTACAGCAAACAATGCCCACATGTGACGTTCATGTCGTCCCAAACAATCACGAACAGCACATATTTTTCCCAGAAAATCCCCCCATTTTACATTCCCTGAATACGCCTATGATTTTTTAATTTTCTTGTTTGTCTTTTGATATATTAAATACCAGTACATTTGAAGCACAAAAACGTTTGGAGCATGACAATCTGTCGAGCCACATGGCCGCAATGACCTTTCAAAAACACCCAAAGTTTCGTATTTTTTGCCCCCTGGCCCCCCATTTTTGATCAACACGAAAATTTCGGGGTCCAAAAAGAGAGATCTTGTCATGACCAATCGAATGGCGTTTTCTCCACCAAAATCTACCGAGCGGTTCTCGAGATATCTGGGGGGGGCAGAATTTGCCCCTCCCCGCAGGTTAACGTAATTCTGGCCGCCCGCAGGGAATAGGGTTAAATGGTGATCTGTTTAGGTTAACTTCAAAATTTGACCTCAGGCCAGGGCCATTTGGTGAGCCATGTAGGCCATGTGGCATATGGGACGATGCGTCTTGACGAGACAAACACATTGGTGCCATTCTCACGTCTATATCAAGAGCATTGGGCGGTATTATATCAAGGGTATTATATCAAGAGCAATGGGCAGAAAAGTGCTGGTGACCTCAGATGACCATAGCTGACCTTGCAGAAGTCACGGAGCAACAATTGTAACTCGATCATCAAGAATGAGCTAAATTAACATGATTCTGAAATAATTGACCTGATCTAATGCATATTATCTGAATAGGAAGCATTTTCATATTTTCCCATTAACTTATAATGGGGAGGTCACGAAATTGACATGACCTCAGGTTAGCGATATAACAAATCCGAGATAAACGAATTTTAGGTACTTATGACCTTATGAGATCTTGGAAGTTTCGAAAATCTCCGACAAAAACTGTGGCTTTGGCACGAGTCCAGGGGTACAAAAAGTCACCGACATGGCAGATATTATCGGCGACCACTAAACACCTATGTAGGGGCATTTGGGAGACCAAAATAAAAATACAACTTTGCAATAATATGCTACTTTTTGTAATTGTATACACCTGACACAATATACCATGTCGTCTGGGAAATGACCGCAACCGGCTTCTCTCAGGGCTGCCATTTTTGTACAACTCATATTTTATATTAAGGTTCTACTAGACCTACTAGGTGACCACTGGTCTCCCATCGGTAGGAGATCGGGGATTTTGTGGTCTCTCGCGGTCTCTCACGTTTCGAAGCCATGGCCTCGCAACGCCTTGATCGGTTGGTCGTAGGAACAAACAACTAGGCTGTATTAGTAGCTGTTTATTTGACTGTTGGATGCATGACAGAACTTTTTACAACCTGAACCTTGAGCGATATATTTAAATTAAATTTGAAATAACAGTTAAAGTTGAGGCGTCTGCGTAGGCATCGCAGTTGACAGTGCAAGTTTTTGGCTATACTGAGATGTGAGGACTGCTTTGGGACTGTTAACCCTCGCCCTACGGGGGGGGGGGGCCTGACAGGCTTTGTCTGAGGTTTTCCCGGAGTTTTTTAAATAACTTTTTACACATGCGATGCATCTTGCTGAAATTTTCGGTAGCTGAGTTTACAGCAATTATACGTAGGCTGTAAAAATGTCTTTGAAATTGGTTGAGAAATGTGGGAAATAATGACGTTTTGATGACGTCATGTTGGTAAAAAATAGAAATATTTGAAAAATCGTAGAAAATAGAGTTTTAAAGCTACGCAATTCATCAAACGTCAGCAAACGCAATTCACCAAAGATACAAAATGGCATTCTCTTTAAAATGACAATCCCAGATTTTCAAAATTTTGGGTTTTTGACCCCTAAAATAAAATAATTTTTTTTGGGGGGGAAAAATCCCACAAATTCAAAATTTTCAAAGACATTAGAACAACCGGAATATATGTGAGAGAAATGAGTATGGAAAATACTCATACCAAATTTCAAAGCAATATCTTGATTTCTGACTGAGTGATGGCTCCCTAAGTGTAAGAAACTGATGACGTCATTTTAAAAATAATTTTTTGCCTTTTTTGACAAGATACGAACAAATAATTACCTTTTCTGTATCTCCGAACCAAAACTGGTCTATGAACATGCCTTTTTATTTACATTTATCAATTTCTAATTTGGGGTTTTCTGAAGAGCAAAATCGTTTTTCTGGACGTGGTAAATCCGAGGTCATTCACTTGACCTGAAGGTCATCCGTTGACCTGTACCTAAAAATCGAATACTGTTAGATTCTTCTCATGACAGGCAACATGCTGGTACTCACCGCATTGCTCTAAGTTGCTTGGTGTGGAAGTTAAAAGTGGGGCTTGTCAGACCCCCCGTAGGGCGAAGGTGAAAAAGCTCCCGTAGGGCGAGGGTTAACTCAGATTTGGAGCGACTTGGCAGTACTGGCATTAAAGAGAACACAGAGGAAAGACCAAAGAAAAGAAGTCGTGGTCTCTGCAGAGTTGAGTGCGGCTATGATAACTGTACATATTTCAACAGCAAGCAGAGTCTGCCAAGACACACAGGAGTAAAGCACCCAGGATTGCCTCCAAGGATAAAACCACATGGACCTTTTCGTCCAGATGGTTGCTTTGGTGCCTGGTTCAGCCAATCCCGAGGTGAGATTATTGTGATTAAACCAGTGTACTAGCATTGGAAAATTTGGGTGGAAATACCACGCTATGGATACTATTTTTACACTCTTTTTCCCGAGTTTTACAGTGAATTTTCCACTCCTTAGTTTACAATGTTTGGGTAATTGGAACCCTGATACTGATTAATGGATGTAATGATTGGGTCAGCATGTGTATAGGGAAAGACAGGTAAGAATTAGCATAGGTAGCTAATAACCAATTATGGTGAGCAGGTAATTGGATGTTGATAAAGCTGAGTACATGTTTTTTTTTCTCTCGATTTTCCACTCATTATGCCATTTTTAGACAGAATTTTCCACTCCGCACCCTATCTCCAAAGCAATTCTAGGACTGGATTAAACATTCAACAGGTTTTTTTCCTCTTTATTTATTGGCTACCAAAACATATTTGTATGGGTTCATCTTTGGTGATACATACAAAGAGGGACTCACGGAATGTATTTTGTATTTGTATTTGTATTCATTTGTGTGTCCAACTTTTGTATAAACAAATAACTGATAAACTTCTCATAGTGGGTGCTTGATAGCCTCAACGCGCTGAAGCCCCCCCCCCCTAAAAAAAATACACAGACTTCTCACAGTATGCCTTAGTCACCAATAAATTGATAGAGGAATTGACTACCTGCCTGTATGAACGTAAACGATCAAATATTTGTCATATCTTTGTCACCTTAACAGCAGATTTAGTTTCTTGTGTGTGTTCAGTTAATGATCAATATTTTGTACCTATGTTCATTGTTATCCTTTTACCAATGCTAAAAGAAAGTGTCATTTCATGTCAGTTAATCTTGTTCTCAAATAATTGTTACCTACCTTGTCTTGACTCCTGCCCACAGCAGTTACAATGTAGCGTGCTATCAGGCTTTGCAATATTGCATAATTTCTAAAATTGCAAACCCAAAAATCGATCAAAAATGTCAATTTTCTGGAAACAAATATTATTCTGGATCCGATCGGGCCGCTGATTGCAATGTCGTTAAAATCAGCGCTCTAGGACTTCATTTGCAATATTTAGAGCATATTGCAACATTTTGTAACAATTTGCAACATTTCGAAAATTTGCGTGGGGGTTTCTTAACCTCCCGGATCGATTTACGGCAACGTCGACCCGCTATTTTTCGTGGTTTTTCAGAACACCCGCGAATGTATATGAATTTTAAACAGTTGCAATTGCGCTGCCCGGACTCGTACATAATATTTTTGATGAGGCTGGCCATTCGTCAATCAACATATAGGCTCTCATTGCTCGGATATAAGGAATGTCAAGATGGTATGTGGAGTTCGGTAATTGGTGGATATTAGGACAGGGTCTCCCACGACAGAGCCTACCAGAGTATGTCCCGACAGATGAATCGTCACGGCATCCCTTCCCCATATCGGCTCCCATAATCCGCCCCTCAAATCATCCTGGTCCCAACCCCAACAAATACAATCCCATCACTATCTCCCCGACCTTAACAGGCTCCTCGCCTATAATTAATCGCTGAGCGTCAATTCTCCCACTGGTCCTTAACTTAATCGATTATTCTGGCATACAGTCATTGATTCTCGCTCCCATTTATCCTCCTTTCAAACACTAATCGAAATGCACGGGTTGACGCCCGGTATCTCCCTCTTCCGTCTACTGCCCTCCAGTGGTGCGATTAATTACGGGTGAGAGACCTTGACCGGGTGGGGTTCCCCGCTTTTTCCTCTAACCCTCCCAATAATTTCCTCCATTGCCGTCCCGCCATGTGATTAGTTTCGCCCGCCACTCACCCCTCCATGGTCCGCGGCTCCGCTCTCTTACCCCAGAACATCTCGTCTTATTGCGCCGCTTAATCGCTTCTTCTTAACCCGTTTCCACAACATATTCCGCGGTCGCACTGCTCAGAGCTACTTGGCTAAGTTGCAGCTGCATTCGCTTGCTGACTTATTGCAATCACCTGGCCAGCGCGATGGACCTGTTCAGTCACGCGGCGGCTTTTACCCCTCGCCACGTCGCCTCTGATCCTAACCCTTCCGCACGTCATGGTGCATTTGCGACATCATTCCCCGGTCGCCCGGTACGACCTGGGGAATTCCATGATGGACATAAGACCTACACATTTTATCCGAGGGTCGAGAAGACGAGTGCGGCATACTGCGGCACAAACAACATAAGATCTGTCAACCGGCATACCTCACAAGCCCTCCTCGATGGACTTAACTTCGCTCAGCTCACCCACTCTCGGTCTGCCTGGCCCCCTTAATCACCTCCTCTCGACACCTGCACCACCGCCTAATAAAACTCCGAGGTCGCGCGGCTCAGAGCTACTTGGCTAAATTGCGGCCGCTTGCGCGTGTCCACTTATTGCAATCGCCTGATCGAGCGCGATGGACTTATTCAGTCGCACGGAGGCAATCACCCCTCACCGCGCCGCCACTGATCCTAACACCTCCGCACGTCGCGATCTCGTTCGAGTTAGCGCCACCCGGTTGGCCGGCACCACCTGGATAGCTCCGCGATGGACCTAACACCTATAATTTCGTCCGAAAGTCGGGAGAACAAGAGCTGCACGTTGCGATACAAAGCGCCATGGCCTGATCGTTCGGCGTACATAACAGGTCCCCCTCGATGGACATAGATCTTCTCCTCTTGGGCGGAATCTCCTCACCCACTCATCACCAGCTTCCCACATCTCAACCACCGATCTCCTCTCCGGCGGGACAATCCCTCGCCCAAACCACCTCACTTCAGCGGCACAATCCCTCGGTCAACGCACCTCAGCGGCACTGCATCGCCCGACTCACCCGCTCGCTAACCCCACTGGCCACCACAGCATCTGGCGTCTTACGGCGTTAGTTCCTGGTTAAACGTCATGGCTCGGGAGCGATTCCACTATCAAAACAACTTACATTGTCCCTCCTGGGCGCCC